>JAVIAB010000160.1:38513222-38980722 GCA_032433765.1 Megaustenia siamemsis | reverse complement strand
TTTAGCTGCTCTATACTGTTTTGTGTAATTTCACAGTTCCAATCAGAATGGTCTTTGCAAGGTCACACGATCAAGATACGTGGACATACGATTTCGTTACGGCTTCTTCACTATAGTCATGTGACATGTATTGTTTTGTGTTATGTTGTCTTGTAATGTATTGTATTGTATTGTATTGTATTGTATTGTATTGTATTGTATTGTATTGTATTGTATTGTATTGTATTGTATTGAAGTTGATGTCAAACGTTAATAATAATGACACCATTTTCAGGGTTGTAAAGCTGTACCTTTCTTGGATGTGCGGATGTATCTTTAAAGTACAATTTGACATAGAGTACCTTGCCATATGTGGAACATATATGAACATAATTGACGATATGGGAAACGATTGCTTTACATTATTTGTGTTTGATGAACGTAAACGTTTGATGTTTCTGTTTTTTTAATCAGATTGGTTTTAGTTGTACCAAGTCTACTTCTGTTTGCATAATCCATAAGGGTATATCAGGTTTGGAACACCGGTCAATATGGCGGATAGGCGGCAAGAACCATTGAGGCTCAGTCAGAAAAGTGTTCCTTGTTGCAGTTTTCTCGTGTTCCAGGTCCGGTTTGCTGCCGGAGCTACGGAGTTAGTGCTCTGTGCACACAGTGCGTTGTGTTTTTTATCCGGATCGTGTTTCGATATTCAGATTGGTGACGATGAATGACGATATCGTATGACGAAGGACATTTTGACTGCGTTCATTTTCGGTGTCGCTTGATCTTATGTCTTTTGGCGTGTGCTGTAGCTGCTATATTGATGGGGACTGAAGCTGCCTTTCTTTGTTAGGACCCTTCAATGAGATGAGTTTTAATTCGGATGATTCCACTGGCACGGGCGGTTGAGCAATTATAGATTTTAATTCGTTTGTAGTGCTACTGTGGCCTTCGACTAACCATAACCATAACCAGTTACAATAACATAACCAGTTACAATAACATAACCAGTTACAATAACATAACCAGTTTTGGAACCGTGACATCAGGGCTTAAACAAACTCAGCAGACATGAGCAGACCATGACATTCAGACTCACAACAGGTCACTTTGATCTTAGAGCACACCTACACAGAGTAGGACTCAGTGATTTTGTCACATGCGACTGTTGAGCATCAGGACAAACACCAGAGCATATCCTGCAGGACTGTAGTACCCTCAAAATCACAAGAACACAAATATAGCCAACAGAAACTACCGTGCATAATAAGTTCTGGGGAATCGGTGATGATCTCAAACATACCGTCTGGGGGACTGGTTGGTCTCAAGGCTAGACGCCGGCCTTGATACAGAGAGGTTGTAAGTTCAAATCCTGGCTGAACCAGTTTGGATTTTTATTTACAATTTCTCTCTGCGGTAACCACCCCTGGTCTCAGCAGGGAGACCCGGCTTGAAGCGTCAATTACTCATCGACGCAAAAAATATGAGTTCTTCCAAAGACGGAGTTATCTGCCTGTACGGCGAAGGACCACTGTGCACACGGCTGCCAGGGAAAAATGGATTGATACGCAAAATTTAGTTCCTAGTCTCTAGGGACTTCGCCAGAGGTGAAAGCTGGCGAACGCAAAAAAAAAAAAAAACATACTGTCTTGTTTGTGACCCAAGCTGGTCTAAATGTCTAATGCATAGCAGTAACCTGATTTAAAAAAAGTAAAGTACCCCCGTCACGCCAAGTGGCGTATAGGGAAATATTGTGTTAGTGACCCTATATTTTACAAACCTTCAGCAAATTATTTTTGGGGTAATGTGGTCGGTATTACGCCCGTGCTGCTTTACTTTCCCAGAAAAAATCCGGTACCCATTTAAGGCTGGGTGAACCCGGATCCGTCGGTTGGGATCGAACCCTACCCCTTGTCCTTTGTAGTCCAGTTCACTAACCACTGAGCTAACGCGGCTCCAAGTAACCTGATAGCTGAAGAGAAAATAAAATGCGACTCAGATATTTCGGTTGTTGTCTGTTGATTAATCTCATTTACTGCTGTTTAAAAAAAAAAAGTAAAGAGCCCCGTCACGTCAAGTGATGTATAGGGAAAATGGTGTTTGTGACCGTAATTTTTATAGACCTTCAGCACATGATTTTTTGGGGTAATGTGGTCGGTATTACGCCCGTGCCGCTTTACATTCCCCCTCAACAAAATCTGGTACCCATTTAAGGCTGGGTGAACACAAAAGCCGTCGATCAGGACCGAACCCAATCATCTGTCCTTTGTAATCCAGTTCACTAAGCACTGAGCTATCGCGGCTCCTAACTACCAGGAGACCCAGGCAAAAATGGTATGTACAGCAGCAACTGGATAGCTCAATGGTTAGTGAACTGGACTACAAAGGACAAGAGGTAGGGTTCGATCCCAACCGACGGCTTTCGATTCACCCAGCCTGTAATGGGTACCGGATTTTGTTTTCTGAGAAAGTAAAGCGGCACGGCCGTAATACCAACCCCATTACCCCAAAAATCATGTGCCGAAGGTCTGTAAAATTTATGGTCACTAACACCATATTCCCTATATGCCACTTGGCGTGACGGGGGTACTTTACTTACTTTTTACTCCTGGTGGTTGGTTGTGACCCACTAATACAGCAGTTACGTCATTAATTCTACCCTAACTATATTTAAAAATCAGTTGGCTGAGGCCTGTTGGTCTAAAGGTGGTTGGGGAGGGGTTACGCTTAAGAACTAGAAAATAAAGGTCGCATGCCCCGTGCAGTCGTCGCGGGTGTTCGGTTGGAATTTTTTTTATCTTTCTCTCTTTCTGTCTAGCATTGATCCGATGACTACTGACGTAATGAATTGACCTCTACGTCATCCGATATTTAAAAGGACGTTAAGTGGGCATAGATGTGTTTTGTTGAGGTTTGCTGTAGAGTTGTGATATTTCCGCCTTTCGGCCCCTCACACCCGACTTCAGAACAACATTTTTGGGTACGAGGTTGCCTTCCCTCTTCGATAAGTACTCGCGTGGCCAGACTAGACTGGTTTGTCTTTTTTAAGAGGCACTGAGAAGAGGTGGTGTAAGGCCTGGATGGCTCTGTCTCACCGATCCTGGCACACGGCATCAATTATATGTCGCTGACAGCTTCCAGCTCTGCTGCTGTCTTGTGTCCTCCTCTCTTCTACTTTCCAGCTCCCTGTGGAGCATATGTCTTCAACAAACACTTTCCAAGTCATTCTGTCTCTTGCCGTTCTTTTATATTCCATATCTTCCCAATCATCTGCATCTCTGCTTCCATCTGTCTTCTCCAAGAATTTCTTGATCTCTTTAATTTTTCCCCCTGGGGATTCTAAAAAAGAGCCTGTTGTGTAATACTCTCAGTTGCCTTCCGCAGTGTGTGTCCTATCCAGCGCCATCGCCTCCGCTGTATCTCTCTATCCACAGATATTTGACTGGTACATTTCCATAATTCTATGTTAGTGATTTTGTCTGCCATTTCCATCCTTTTATTCTGCATAAGCATCCATTAATGAAAGTCTGTATCTTCATGATTGTCAATTTTGTGGTTCTCCATGTTTCGCAGCCATATAATAGAACTGACTTAACATTGGAGTTGACAATTTTTATTTGTCTGGTGTCCTGCTTCCGAGTTTTTTTTTTTTTTTAAATTCTACCTCTAAATCTGACTATATTAAGATACATATTTTGTCTTTTTTTTCTCTTTGAATGCGTTTCTTTTCAACTTTATTAAAGTATTTTTAAAATTCCAAATTAACAGAATTGTAACATCATCTTATGTAATTCTCCTCTTCAACTCTACAAAAACTCCTCCTCCTCCCGCACGCAGTCTTAATTCTCCTCTGCAACCTTTAGTCCATTGTCCCTGTTGATAAACCAGGAAATAATAGCGAACATTTTTTTTTAACCACTTGAGAACATTTACATTTAATTCATTGAGTACACTTCACATTGTGGAACGATAATTCACGACACAGAATATATACAAAGCATAAATAAAACATAACGTATAACAAAAGTAATAATAATAATTAAAACATCAACGTTGGAATGTGAATTAGCAAAACACACACATGCACGCACTGAACACAGAAACGAGCACATTTATGTGTGTACGCTTTTTCGAGTTTTAACGTAAATAAATAACGTGTGTTGGTTTCCTCTCTTTCTTTCTGTCGATCCCCTGATAACTTCTAAAGGAATTGATGTCATCTTCTTCGTTCATGCTTAGAAGGGCGTTAGGTGGACGTAGATACGCTGTGTCGGACTGTGAAATTTATGCCTTTCGGCCCGACACATCCGACTACGGGATGTTATTTTTGGGTGCATGTGTTGATTTAATTTGTTCAGCACAGTGGTGCAGCATAATGGTAGGGTGCGGGGCTGAGGGGTGGCTGCCCCGGCCGGCAGCTACATATCTATCTGTCTGTCTGTCTGTCTGTCTGTCTGTCTGTCGGTCGATCGGTCTGTCCGTCTGTCCGTCTGTCCGTCTGTCCGTCTGTCCGTCTGTCTGTCTATCTGTCTGTCTGTCTATCTATCTATCTATCTATCTATCTATCTATCTATCTATCTATCTATCTATCTATCTATCTATCTATCTATCTATCTATCTATCTATCTATCTATCTATCTATCTATCTATCTATCTATCTATCTATCTATCTATCTATCTATCTATCTATCTATCTATCTATCTATCTATCTATCTATCTATCTATCTATCTATCTACCTACCTACCTACCTACCTACCTACCTACCTACCTACCTACCTACTACCTACCTACCTACCTACCTACCTACCTACCTACCTACCTACCTACCTACTACCTACCTACCTACCTACCTACCTACCTACCTACCTACCTACCTACCTACCTACCTACCTACCTACCTACCTACCTACCTACCTACCTACCTACCTACCTACCTACCTACCTACCTACCTATCTATCTATCTATCTATCTATCTATCTATCTATCTATCTATCTATCTATCTATCTATCTATCTATCTATCTATCTATCTATCTATCTATCTATCTATCTATCTATCTATCTATCCTTTCGAGCCGAAGACGGCACATAGGGCAGAACCACAATCTCAAAAACAGAAACCTTGCGTGCCAAAATGGCACATATTGCAGAGATCACCGCTTCTAAAATCTATGGCGCTGTTTCCATAACAATACTTGTTACAATGACAGCTTGTCAAGCCATCGATCAACCTCCGTAGTCAACGCTACATATAGAGACACAAAATTTGAAGAAAAAAAAAGAAAGTTGTAATAAAATATAACTATGAGATAGTTAAGTGGCGCAATATTTGACTTGCGCAGCAACGCTAGTAGCATACATACTCTACGCCACTTTCTCTAGTCTCACAATTTCCCGGTAATTAAGAAATATGTCGCAGAACAATTAATCTTGTAAATATCGTTGGAAAGTGAAGTATCAACCCGCACTTAGTCATACCGAGCAACATCATAATTAGCATGAAATTTAAAAAAGGGGGCGGGGGCGCATGGGGGGGGGGGAGAGATCATATGGCGTTGTGGTTAGTGCACATGTCTACTGATCTGAAGATTCCTGGTTCATATACCAGTTGAGGCATAAACTTTTACTGACCCAATAGCCTCTTGCCCCGGCCTCTTTATATGGGTACCAGAAAACATTCCCTCAAAATAATTAACGTGGAATTATGAGAAAGTACTAGTCAAATAGTGAGCCGCGATATATCAGTGGTTAGTGAACTGGACTACAAAGGACAAGAGGTAGGGTTCGATTGCAATCGACAGCTTCCGGGTTCACCCAGCCTTTGATGGGTACCGGCTTTTTTCTGGGAAAGTAAAGCGGCACGGGCGTAATACCGATCACATTACCCCCAAAATCATGTGTTGAAGGTTTGTAAAATATATGGTCACTAATACCATATTCCCTATACGCCACTTGGCGTGACAGGGGTACTTTACTTTTTTTTTTAACTACTAGTCAAATAGCAGTGGACAAAGGTATACGTCAAAGAGGATGACGCTGGATAGGGCACACACTGAGGGAGCCAACTGAGCGCATGACAGGACACTCCCTTTCTTGGAATTCCTATGGGAAGATAAAAGGAAGACCCAAAACATACTCGGAAAAGACAGGTGGAAACAGGTATGAAGAAGATGTAGAAAACATTGAGCTATCTTAAAAGAATGGCAAGGAACAGGACGCCTTGGAAAGTGAATGTTGAAGACCTATGCTCAACAGGGAGTTGAAAGAGAGAAGAAGAACATATTATTTGGGAAAAAAGGGCAAGGCAACGAGGAAAGTAACTAACCATTCCGCCTCTAGCTTAGTATAAAGACGTCACTATCACTTCATTACCCATTGGTATTTGCTATGGGACTTTCTTTCCCTTTTTTTTAAAAAGGGCACCTTGTGCTACAGACAACAATGAAGCCTCCACAGAGTTCGGCGCGGAGATCAGAGACAAGAAAACACAAATAATGTTTATATATTAAACAACAGTAAAAAGTTAAAAAGTAAAACGCCCGGCACGCCACGTGGCGTATAGAGAATATGGTGCTATACTAATATAGTGACCACATTTTCTTTTTTGCACATCTTCGGCACATGATTTTTGGGGTAATGTAGTCGATATTACGCTAGTGCCGCTTTATTTTCCCAGAAAAAAATCTATTCTATTGAAACCTTGATGTGACATCACCGAGTATGACATTCCGTTTTGGAATCTATGACTTCTTTATATTCATGTGGATTATATTGTGTGGAGTGTCATAAACTCTGCTCAAAAGCTGTATCTGATTCTTCTCCTCCGTCTCCCCCCCTCTTCAGTCTCTGTAACTTGCTACAAAATATTGCTCGTAGGTCTATTTAAAGCTAATTTAGTGCAGACGGTAAAATACATTTAAAATGTAAAGCTAGTTCCATTATAACTTGCCATTGAGTAAGGAAACAAAGGACAATAGGTAGGGTTCGATCCCAACCGACGGCTTCCGGTTCACCCAGCCATTAATGGGTACCGGATTTTTTTCTGGGAAAGTAAAGCGGCACGGGCGTAATATCCATATCACCCCAAACATCATGTGTTGAAGGTCTGTAAAATTGATGGTCACTAACACCATATTCCCTATACGCCGCCACTTGGCGTGAAGGGGGTACTTTCTTCTTCTTCTTCTACTTCTTCCTTTTTAGCTCCCAGTGGAGCATAGGTCTTCAACAAACACTTTCCAAGTCGTTCTGTTTTTTGCCATTCTTTTAAGATCATTCCATGTCTTCCCTATCATCTTCATCTCTGCTTCTGTCTGTCTTCTACAAGAATTCCTTGGTCTTCTTCTTTGTCTTTTAAGGGGGTACTTTACTTTACTTTTATTCCAAGCACGGTTTAATTTCGATCTGATCTCTGATGTTCACATTAGATATTCGATCTATCTTTGTGTTGTTTGTTATCTTTCTCAAGATCTTCACTTCTCATTTGTTATCTTCTGCATGTGGGCTTTTGTTTAATGGTCATATTTGATATTGGCAACATAACGTTGGTTCGGAAATGGAAATGTATAATTTGTCGCTTAGCTGTTAATGAGTTGTCACTGCAAACCACAACACAACGCAGACACGCCCAACTTAACATCCTTTTAAGGGCGGATGACTAAGAGGTGTACGCCTTTAGTCATCGGGCGAACGAAAGCAAGCAGCAATGAAATGTCAATAACCAAGATGCTAAAATTTGAATAAAGACTAGAATAACTCAGACAGCAATTGCAATAACAAAACTGTAAGGACTCTTATGATAAATATCAATGAAACTATAATACAAGTTTACACTGATGGGAAAACTGGCAATACCGATGTTCTTATATGTCTGTGAAAAGGGGGCGAAATCAATAGTGAGTAACAGGGTTGAAAGCTTTCAGTGACTCATAACTGATTGTTTGTGTCAGGATCGATGAACCAGAACAATCCAGATCCTCCTCTACCTCATCGCAGTGCCCACAGACACAGACTAACCAGTTTAGTCTGGTTATGTCTGTATGAATGGAGATGGGGAAAGAAATCAGGTACTCACAAACAAAAATCACACACACACACTCACACACACACACACACACACACACACACACACATATATATATATATATATATATACACACATACTAAACAGAGTTTTTCTCAGCCGGAACGCCCCAGAACGTGTATATGCTCGTTATATCCATATATACAGTAGCTAGTGGACTAGTTAACCGAGGACAAGAATTCGAGTTTGATCCCTCAATAATCAGCTTCTAATCTCTTCCTGACTTAGGTACCAAAGATAGGGCTTCATCGTCACTTGTTTTGTTGAGTTATGGTTAGCGCGTGCTACAATGATCCTATCGTCTTTCTTTCCAGAATAAAAAAAAATGGACCCATTTAAGGCTGGGTGAACCTAGAAGCCATCGATCGTGATCGAACTCGACTTCTAATTCTCAATCAGCTCACTACCAATAAAAGGTGAACAAATAATGTTTATATATTTACATAAAAAGAAAGATATGGTAAATTCAAGTAAATGCATCACGAATTACGTTGAAATTTACAACAAGAATTAATACATTTACATTTGTTTACATTTGTTGTTAATATCGCACATCTATGTTGTTTTTCAATTCTCATCTTTTTCTCTTAACAATTGTTCATGATTTTTTTCTGCACCCACAACTGCCGCACAAACCCCTTGGTGGACCACAGGCTAAACATGACTGATGTGGACCACAGGTTAAACATGACTGATGTCGACCATAGGCTAAACATGACTGATGTGGACCACAGGCTAAACATGACTGATGTGGACCACAGGTTAAACATGACTGATGTGGACCACAGGTTAAACATGACTGATGTGCACCACAGGTTAAACATGACTGATGTGCACCACAGGCTAGACATGGCTGATCCATACCGTTGGACAAACATTAACTGGCTCTCCACTTTTACATCTTCAAACCACGAACATCATCACTCACTGTGTCTTTTTTCTACAAAACTCTTAAATTTAAACTGTCTATTATATACTGTCTGTTTTCTCTTCTCTTCTTCCCTCATTTTTCCAGTAGCCACGATATCTGCGAGCTGTTCCCTTCTCATTCATCATCATCATTGAGTGTCATCACCGCATCGAAGGTTGGCTACCATGGAGCGCCATTCTGCTCTGTCTCTTGCTTTGATGGTGCAGATTGTCATAGGCTGACTTGTCCATCTTTTGATGTTACTCGTCCATGTTAGTTTTGCTCTGCCTCTGCCTCTTTTACGTTGTATTTTCCCTTCCAATATTACTTTTATTAGGCTGTTGTGTCTTTTAACATGCCCCAAAAGTTTCATTTGTCTTGTTTGAATTGTGTTTAGTAGTTCTATTTTCATTTTTAGTTGTTTTAAAACTTCATCGTTTGCATTCTGTTCCTTCCATCCAATTCTACCTATTCTTCTATAAATCCACATTTCAAAGGCTTCAATGTTCTGTTCTGTTTTCTTGCCTAATGTCCATGTTTCTGCACCATACCCCTTCTCATTGCATGTCACAAAATGACGATTGTCGTCTCTTGATTTTTAGTAATGAGCTTCTTTTGTTTTGGCCTCTTTAAGAACGCGTTATTCCTTTTTGCTTTTCATGGTATTCTCAATATTATCCCGCAAAAAATCACATACCCGCTGCCTTGAAGATTTTATTGCCTATTGTCCAATTATCCAGCATTCGCATCCATATGACAAGTCCATATCTATATAACATTAAATAGTTCTTATTTTTTCCTTACCTCTCTTATCTAAAATTATTATTATATTATACTGCACTGCACTGTACTGTACTGTATTGTACTGTGTACTGTACTGTACTGTACTGTACTGTACTGTACTGTACTGTACTGTACTGTACTGTACTGTACTGTACTGTACTGTACTGTACTGTACTGTACTGTACTGTATTGTAATGTGTACTGTACTGTACTGTACTGTACTGCACTGCACTGCACTGTACTGTACTGTACTGTATTGTAATGTGTACTGTACTGTACTGTACTGTACTGTATTGTAATGTGTACTGTACTGTACTGTACTGTATTGTAATGTGTACTGTACTGTACTGTAATGTATACTGTACTGTATTGTAATGTGTACTGTACTGTATTGCAATCAATGTACACTGTACTGTATTGTAATGTGTACTGTACTGTACTGTACTGTAATGAGTACTGTACTGTACTGTATTGTAATGTGTACTGTACTGTACTGCCTGTTCCACTACCGTGACCCTGACCACAACCAGGCAGAAAATAATAGAGTTACTGCCGCGCATGTTGTAAAAGGCGACTAAGGAGATTGCGAATACGGTTTACGCCGGTGCTGCGGAGTTCGTGCACCTGAGCTGAAGCCATCTTTAGTGCCTTTGTTAGCGTGTGGCAGAAGTGTTTCATACCGGGAACTGTGCTGATGAGCTCTCTGGAATTGTCCGTTGCGCAATGAAGATGATATGCTGACTAGACTAGACTGTGTTGCTAAGTATCGTATATCACAGGTTCTCAAAGAACATGTTTTTGCAATTGTCATCAGCTGTCTTCTCTTCAAGCAACATAGCCAGGAGAAAATTACAAATGCTGCCCGTTTTGAATAAACACAATCAATCAATCAATCAATCAATCAATCAATCTGTTATCTCGTAATCTTGTCGGACGCTGGGACATCATAGATGACATTTTCGCAATTTGCTTCCAATCGTTGAGATTTAGAGTAGCTCTCTGTGATACAAATACATTTCTTTCTACCCTCTGATGTTATCCACCCATCTTTTCTTTTGTCAACCATGTCTTCTTTTGTCAACCATGTTTTCTTTTGCCCATTACTGTGCCTTACAGAATGGTTTTGGGCAAGGCCTGTGACGTGTGACGTTTCCACACCAGACCAGTTTCCGGTCTAGTATTATTGTCAATAAGTGTTTTATTTGTCCAGTGGATCGTTGGATTTTTCACGCAATTCATCCTTGGTGATATGTCCTCTGTATGATATGTGTGGATCGTTGGATTTTTCACACAATTCATCCTTGGTGATATGTCCTCTGTATGATATGTGTGGATCGTTGGATTTTTCACGCAATTCATCCTTGGTGATATGTCCTCTGTATGATATGTGTGGATCGTTGGATTTTTCACACAATTCATCCTTGGTGATATGTCCTCTGTATGATATGTGTAATTTAAAAAAAAAAAAAGGAAAGTACCCCCCGTCACGCCAAGTGGCGTATAGGGAATATGGTGTTAGTGACCATACATTTTACAGACCTTCAGCACATGATTTTTGGGGTAATGTGGTCGATGTTACGCCCGTGCCGCTTTACTTTACCAGAAAAAAATCCGGTACTCATTTAAGGCTAGGTGAACCGGAAGCCGTCGGTTGGGGTCGAACCCTCTTGTCCTTTGTAGTTCAGTTCACTAACCAGAGCTCTTGTCCTTTGTAGTTCAGTTCACTAACCATAGCTCTTGTCCTTTGTAGTTCAGTTCACTAACCAGAGCTCTTGTCCTTTGTAGTTCAGTTCACTAACCAGAGCTATCGCGGCTCCCATATATGTAATATCTTTCTATATAATAAAACACACTTGTAAGAGGTAAACTTTCCATTAATAAAATTTTTACCACAGTCTAAAGCTTTTAATCTACATGTATCCTTGGGGAGCATAAGCGGCTGTGACCTGCGGTCGGTTTCCCAGCATAGCCTGGGACTAGTCGAACTCGAACTTCTCCAGTAAGAGCCGGAAATGTCAAGAAAGCCATTACGACCCGCCGCAACAATGAGTAAAAGGACACCACGTCAACTCGTGACATTACACCAATAACAACAATAATAATACTGTGTCCTTGAAACAAGTCTGTCAGATCTTTCATTGCTGTGAAGTCCTGAGAGTAGATTCACAAACATTTTTGGAGAGATTCAAGGATTTATTATATCCCATTCATTAAAAACCTGCTTTGGGGCTCAGATTTACTTACATTTGATGTAAAACAGCTTCCTAATTATGTCCTTTACTGTTTGACAGCGACGGGTTTCATCTATTTTAAGCCAAGATACAAAGTGGGTCTATTTCTTCATTGAACGAAGCAAATTGGAAGATTGTTAATTCTTCATAATTCAATCAGTAGACACAGACGTACATAAAGGCATAGAGCTACACTTGTAGAAAATCAATGCACGACCCCATTTTTTTTTCAGTATATATATATATATATATATATATATATATATATATATATATATATATATATATATTTTTTTTTTTTTGCCTATTAAATTGCCTTGTACTATGGCTTGCATCTCTCCTTCTCTTCTTTTTCCTTTTCCTTCATCTTCTTCTTCTTCAATTTCTCATGCAACTGTTACTACTACTACTACTACTACTACTACTACTACTACTTCTACTACTACTAATACTACTACTACTACTACAACTACTACTACAACACCAACTACTACTACAATTACTACTACTACTTCAACTACTTCTACAACAACAACAATAACAACTTCTACTACAACAACAACTACTACTACAACAACAACTACTATTGGTCGTTTCAAATCTAAATGTTCACGATTAACATGAAATATCTCCTCTTTCCCTGCACTTACAAACTTGATTTTTTGCATCTGGCCTTGTTTTTCCAAGGTCCCACCGATTTCACAAAATTTAATGATGTAGGAAGTATGCTTCATCATGAAGCAGCACTTTCCTTTGATCTCAGTGAATTTACGGATCTTTTTGCTCCTGGAGAAAATAATTTACCGTACATTAATGGAAATCAGCTTCTCGACATAGGCGTCTCTACACAACTTGAAAGTTGGAGGCGTTTATCAACTGTTTACTTTCTATTGTTTACTTTCTTTAAAATACTATGAGAATGTCAATATTATAGCCTTTACAGACGGTCTAAAACAAATCAGCGTATAAACAGTTCCATTAATGAAAACTATTTAAACAATATACAACAAAGAATACATTAAAAAAAATTAATTATCCGTTGCGAGCGATAACGAGCATGACATATCAAGCAAAGTTATTGTTTATGGGTACGCATGTGACTAAAGAGTCCGATGTAAGCACGGGATCCTCTTCACTGTAAAGAGCTACATTGTTCGTTTTATGTCTTTCCATGTGACTTTCATTATTTTACGTAAACAAGACATATGAAAGTGATTTAGTTTCTTTGCATGCCTGCAGTACACATATCAAGAATCTTTACATTTTCAAAACGTTATCAACTTTAGCTAAAGATTGATCATGCGGACATATAAAAACGTCCATTATTATTTCATTTATTCTGAATCAGAGGAGTCTAACATATTGATTACTAATCTGGGCTGAACGAACGATAGTCCATCTTTTTTCCAATAGTCATTTTCTTCTTTTAAGACATGATCTTCACATTTGCACCAAAAATCTTTGTCAATCTGTGATAGAGCAGCATATGTCAGTCCTTTTATATCGCATAGTTTAAAACTTGTATTCTCAGCTGCCACCTGCCCTTTAATTTTTGCCCAAACGAGTTCAATGGGGTTTAATTGTGGATGATAAGGGGGCAGTCTCAAGCACGTATGACCATGCTGTTGAATGATTTTGTCTATTTGGAATACTTTGATCTTTTGCGATTTCTTAACAAGTGACAGTAATTCAGGTTTCAAAAATCCCTCGTTAAATGGAATTCCTTCCTTTCTTAGCCAAATCTTTATAACATCTTTTGTACTGGTAGATGTAGGAATTTTGTCTTCTTCTGCCACAGCGTTGTGGTACGACGCGTTGTCCATTACCAGACAGGATGGTCTGTCTAGAATTGGAAGAAGAGTATTTTCAATCCACTCTCTAAATACATGGCCATTCATCTCGGTGTGATAGTCCCTGTTGTCAGTATAATTAGAGGTGAATATAAGTTCTGCATTTTTCACCAACCCTTCTTTTCGGCTGCCTGCATGTGCCATTATAATACGCTGTCCTTTTCCAGTGGGTACACATCTTTTAATACTTCAATCTGATAACTGCCATTCCTTTGCACTTGTGTGGTGAGAATTTATCCAAGATTCATCTAGAAATACAATATCATAACCTTGGTTACGCATTTCCCGTACTTCACGTAAATATTTACTCCTCATAGAAACTAAGTGCGGCTTCTCGCAGATGACATTTCTACCACTATCGTACTTTCTAAACGTAAAACCGATGCTTCTAACAGTTCTCCATAATGTTGTTTTCGACACAACAATGTCATTTTCTGCTCTCAGTCGAATTTTCAGTTTTCTTAAAGTCACAGTTTCTTTGGAATCGAACATTTTACAAATTGCTCTTCTAATCACTTCCTTGTCAAAACTATCTACTACTTTCTTTCTTCCTAGCGTCCTAGTCTTGATTGAACTGGACACTCCGTTAGCTTTAAGCACTTGTTTGAAAAAGCGTTTGCTTATACCCAATGCGTGAATAGTTCTCTTTTCTGGCTTTGAGATGCTTCGATACAATTTTCCACGCTTAGCTTCTATGCAAAAATATTTATACACCTTTATTGCCACTGATTGCAATGTAAGGAACTTTACGTTTATACCCATTGACTAACAGATCACAAATTTAACGAAATTACCCAATAATTAGGATACGCCGTTGCACATAAATCACAACAAAACGACAGGAAATGGGATGCACCGGATATAAAATTATAACTATGACGCGTTTTATGTGTTTTTTAGTGCTTAAAACAGGGAAATTGGCGCGCATTACGTTCAAGATGACAAGTCCGTGGGTGCTCACTCATATGAAGCGGTAATTCCTCCAAATATATGGTTTGACCAAAATGCCTTAAATTTGTATACTTCAAATAAAGAATATTTAAAACTATACGTTTGTTGGTGAGGAAATGAATGTACTTCTTGGGACCAAAAAATCACAAGACCATATGCAAAATTTCAGCATTATCAATCAATTGGTTGCAGAGATATGGAATTTTAAACACCTTCAAAATATTTTGAAACGACCTATACTACAATTACTACTACTACTTCTACAACAACAGCAACAACTACTACCTGACTACTACCACAACTACTATTACTACTACTACTTCAACTACTACTACTACAATTACTACTACTACTACTACTACTACTACTACTACAACTACTGCTACTACTACTACTACAACTTACTACTACTACAACTACTACTGCTACTACTACGACAACAACTACTGCTGCTACTACTACTACTACTACTACTACTATTACTACAACTTACTATTACTACTACTACTACTACTGCTACTACCACGACAACAACTACTACTACAACAACCACTACTACTGCTACTATAATTACTCTCCTGCTACTGCATCTACAACAACTACAACAACTACTATTACCTTTCACATCCCAGGTTTGCACACTGCTGTCCAGTAATTCAATAATGGCTAACAACATTACATTAAAATCAATTGTGCTGTAGTAAAAAGATAGTGTCATAACCAAAGGGAGATCTAACATACGAGATATCAGCGACAGTTCTATTTTTCTTAAATATTTCATGTCCGCCGTTTATTATGAATATCTAGGATGTGAAGTAACTAACAATGAAGACTGCTAGAAAGAGATCAAGAGAGTATTAGAAATTGATCTTGAATCTTGATCCTTTCCGCGCCGTTAGACGTCGCATATGGTTTGTAATGTTTTTCGCCATCCATCTCAGTTCTGGTCGAGAAGTTCGATCTTATCTAATGTGTCAATGCCTGCCAACATTGCTTCTTTTATAAGTATTTTTTAGTGTCTCTTTAGGTCTTCATCTTCTTCTGCATCCTGATGTTTCCCATAGAAGAGCCTGTTTTGGAATTCTCATGTCTCTTCTCATCACATGTCTGACATATGACCATCTTGTTTCCTTATTGTAGACGAGATCTTTGGTTGCACGGCCATTTCTCCTATCTCTATATTAGTCTTGAATTCACTCCATTGTACACAGAGTTTTTCTTAGGCATTAGTCTTCAAGAACGTATAGTTAGTGTTTAGTTAGCGTTTAGTTAGTGTTTAGTTAGTGTTTAGTTAGTGTCTAAAAAGAAGGTGGTTTGAAGACATCAAAGAGAAATTGAATATGACAACAGAAGAAGTGAAGATCTGGCTAAAGACAGAGATTCCTTCAGACGGGCTGTGGTGAATGCAACGTTCTGCAAAGGGCATGTAATCCATTGAGTATGTAATACCTTTTTTCTGTATATGATTGGAGGACCACTATCTCGCCCCCCCCCTCCCCACACGCCTACTTTCTTGTTTAACTCTTTACCACTTTAAAACTTAAAAGAGTTTAATCTGAGGTCATGTGACAAATATCTTTCTAGTATATATTACATCTCTTAACGCATCGCCCTATAATCAGTATCTTTTGTACACTCAAAGATGATACGTTTTGCCTCATTTGTATTCTTTCCAATCGTTCTGTTTATGTATTGCTGAGGGGCAAGATCGCCAGTGCATGCTCAATCACAGACAGGACCAGCCTCTGGTATAAGAGAACATTGCGACGCTGCTCAGTTTGTGCTGATGACACGATCCTCATTGCAGCTAGTCCCCTTCTGGCTTTCAATATGACCTGGTCTACATGCTAGTTAAAAGCAAGGCTCCCATCAACCCATACTCCCCAATATCTCATCGCATGAGTTCTCCCCACAACCTCTGAACACAGATTCACATTTCCTCGATTGCCCCACCATGTCAGACAGAATAAGAATTTGCCGATAATTTGCCTACCTTCGAATCCGGACGCACATCATCCGCTATAATGTGAATTTGTAGGTACAAAAGACTGCAGGTTAAAAAGAGGAAAATCATGGGTGGTGTAGGCTGTGGATATTGTTCAGCAGATGTGTTCAATTGAGGACATAGAATCCGAATAAGAATGGTTACTAGTGCGTCAGAGTGCAGTGCGTCTCTGCTCCTGGTTATCACACTAGATAGAGAATGTAGACAACAGAATCCATTGATCGTTGATACAGAAATTCAGGCCTTCATTTTCGAGAGCTCTTCTGATAGGGAAGCAGGAATTTACACAGATGGGTCTGCTTTTCGGCACGTACGGAGTTAGTGCTCTTTCACGGCTCATGTTGATGGCAGAACTGTAAAGGAAAACAGTGGTGCTTTCACATTAACTACAAGTAGTTTGGCCATGTAAATGATGGCTTCAGCCTCAACCTTATACACATGTGTGTGTTCCTCAGTGACTCAATGAGTATGCCGTAAAAGATAACAACTGGCAGTGCTCGACGGCTGTGCTTAGAGTCTCTGTGGGAAATGGGAGGAGGAGGGGGGGGGGAAGAGAAGGTCTATTCTAAAAAAGAAGGTCTGCTTCATTTTTGTACCAGGGCACGCGGGTGTAAGAGGTCATGGACGTGTGGACAGATTTGCCAGTTTGGCTGATGCTGAGTGTGGAAGGGCAATAAAAAAAAAAGTAAAGTACCCCCGTCACGAAATAAGGATATCAAAAGCAAGAGGAGCTTTCATTGCACTGGGAAACACATGGAAATCCAGAGAAATTAGGTTAAATACAACAATAAAAATTTTCAACTCAAATGTTAAGGCGGTCCTATTATATAGCTGTGAAATATGGAGAACAACAAAATTTACAACCACGAAGACACAGACTTTCGTTAATGGATGCCTACGCAGGATAAAAGGATGGAAATGGCAGGACAAAATCACCAACATAGAATTATGGAAATGTACGGTCAAACACCAGTGGATAAAGAGATACAGCGAAGACGATGGCGCTGGATAGGACACACACTGCGGAAGCCAACTGAGAGTATTACACAACATGCCCTTTTTTGGAATCCCCAGGGGAAAAGACAAAGAGGAAGACCAAGGAATTCTTGGAGAAGACAGATCTAAGCAGAGATGAAGATGATAGGGAAGACATGGAATGATCTTAAAAGAATGGCAAAAAACAGAACGACTTGGAAAGTGTTTGTTGAAGACCTATGCTCCACTAGGAGCTAAAAAGGTAGAAGAAGAAGATCCCCGTCACGCCGAGTGACGTATAGGGAATATGGTGTTAGTGACCATACATTTTACAGACCTTCGACACATGATTTTTGGGGTAATGTGGTCGGTACTACGCCCGTGCCGTTTTACTTTCTCAGACAAAAATCCGGTACCCATTAAAGGCTGGGTGAACGGAAGCCGTCGGTTGGGATAGAACCCTACCTCTTGTCCTTTGTAGTCCAGTTCACTAACCACTGAGCGATCGCGGCTAGGAAGGGCAATGGACCGCAATCAAAATTATGAATGCCCTCAGCGACGATTAAAAAAAAAAAAAAACCCACTAAAAAAATGAACCTGAATCCGCAGCCACGAACAGACTTTGCGAATATTATGTCAAGATGGGAGATGCCAGGCGAGAGCGCTATGTAAGAATCTAAAGAAGACTTGTCAACCAACACAACACCTGTGTCGTTCGTCGCTATACGTTGATGGATATTCTCTGGATGAGATCTGAGCACTTATGGACTTGTTCGATGTGCAATGGGGATGATCTATCGACTAAACTAAACTAAACTAAACTAAACTAAACTAAACTAAACTAAACTAAACTAAACTAAACTAAACTAAACTAAACTAAACTAAACTAAACTAAACTAAACTAAACTAAACTAAACAAAACTAAACAAATCTAAACTAAACTAAACTAAACTAAACTAAACTAAACTAAACTAAACTAAACTAAGCTAAGCTAAGCTAAGCTAAGCTAAGCTAAGCTAAGCTAAGCTAAGCTAAGCTAAACTAAACTAAACTAAACTATACTAAACTAAACACCTCTTAAATTCACACATCAGTACATATTTTAGCATGATGTTGGTGATATCAACTAGCCACCACTATTCAAAATGGCAACATAATCTTCTTAGAAAGTAAACTAATAATTACAAATGCAGTATTGTATTTTTAGCTGTTTGTTGTACCAAAGTTGATTTCTCTCTTAAAGCTAATAATTTAAAATAAAATTCCAGGAGTTCTCATGTCTTCTTTGGCCTCCAGCCTTGCACAAAGTCTAGAACTTTCTTAACTTCCAACGCGTTTAACTCTGGAAACCCCTCGTTCAACAGTTTCCTGTCCAGCGTACACAACATGCTTCCGTCTATCTGCTCCCTGGAGAAGCGAAGCACAACCCTGTCCTTCATTCCTATATACCGTAGGCACTTAGATACCTCCTGGACACTCAAACCGTACAGTTGATCAGGTGGCATCCACCCATCGTCAACACATCCGTCCACGAGTTCCTTGTAGCTGTAGTCACTTTCGTTCTGGAAGCCAGCGTCACCTCTAGAGCACATGGAAATGGCAGAATCATCGCCATGTTTTAAGAAAACATCATTGAAACCGCCAATAGAAGCCGTACGGTTGGTTTGATGAAAGTTTGGTTCGCTTTCGGAGTAGTGCATTCTGTAGTCACTGCCATAAATATTGAAGTGTTGGCGATCTTGTTGCAACTGTTGAGATATCATCTCAGCATCTATGGAACGACTAGTAAACATATGTGGACGTGAATTATGAAAGTATACATTCTGATGATCGCAGTAGTTATGTATTTCTTGAGCATCTTTGAAAGAAGGTAACGAATTTCCTACTCGAATGCCCGAAAATGAATCAGCGTATCCAAGGAATTCGTTGGCGCTAAGAATATGCCTTCTGAGACTGGTAGAGCGTATGGTGGCATGTGGGTCATGGTCTGAACCCTTTGGAAATCTGAAACGTTGGCGCAACATGTAATTGCCGTCTCTAGGGTCAAGGTTATCATTGAGTCGCTGGTCGAAGTTTTCCAGACTTCGTGCTAAATTTGAACTGTCCGTAGAAGTTTGGGGTGCGCCATTGAAGTGAGAGGGACTGAGCGTGAGCGACCCAACGTGAGCGGAAAGAGGGTGACTTTCTCCATATTTTGTTGATGTGTAAGCAAGGTTAAACGGGCCACCAGAATCTATCTGTTTACGACTGCTGTATCCGCATTCAGAAATTACTGACTCTCTAGGAGATTCGCTTCTGGTTTTTCTAATTCTTCCACCTTTCGAAGAATCAGTCGCCACCACGAAGGGCTTGTTAAAGTGTTGCACATTTGATCTCTTCACGTAACTTTTCTCTTGCCGTAGTTGCATTGGTACCATGTAACCATCTTCATCGCTTTCCTCATAGTCAACAACAGCATCCCTGCACATGCCATTTTGTGACGTGGAACCGCTGATCTTTGGATTGTGAGGGCGCTGGGGGGCTGGAGGCAGATGCTCGTATAAGGATTCATCAGACAAACTCTGACTCAACGGAACAGAGTCGTTAACTATTTGCGACTCAATAGGAATAGGCGGTAGGTCGCGTTTCTGTATAGCCGCAAGCCGTTGAGCAGCTTCTGTAGGCGTTCCAGGTATATTTGAATTAGTTTTAGAATGTATGTTAGGGGTACTGGTGCTGCGAAAAACAGTGGCCTTGATGGAAGAACTGCTTTGGTAGGTTCCACCACTACTACCCTGCCCTGAGTCATCATGTTTTGAATTATCGCTGCCACTATTTTTAGAATCCTCGGCATCGTTGTCTATACCATTAAAAAAGTCTTGATAACTTAACTCGCATCTTGAAATACGCTTAGAAAACACGTCATCGGCTCGTAACTCTTTTAGCTTAGCGCGTTCTTTCTGGACTTTTCTCAGGCTCAATTTATCCAAAATTGAAGAGGATCTGGACTTTCTCAATTCCTTGGGAACTCTTTTAGGCAGCTCCAGATTTTCTTTGGCGGTTAATTCTGAAGCATTTAACATAGGAGAGCCAAGCTTTGAGGATGCTGCATTCACTTTATATTCTTGTGTGGCAGACTCAGATAAAGGCAAGCTCTCATTAGATGTTCTCCTATTTTCCTTAATGAAATGTTTATTTTGTTGATTCACATCATTACAATTTACGTCTTTAATGTCTACGTTCATTTGCCCATATTTGACAACGTTATAGGCATACACAGAGCTGCTATTGCCATTGCATGACGCTGAAAGCCGTTCATCGAGCGTTGTTCGGAGTCTAATGTTCTCCAAGGAAGTAGTTCTTACGCAATCTATGTTCTTCATCTTCTCGTAGTATTCTGGCCTACCTTTATGTGTCAACTTGTTTTGGGAATATGGAAACCCTTCTGCCAGTTTTGATTTTATAAATGGTTTCTTCTTGACGACCCCTCTGTTGAAAAGCATATTGTCGACAGGGATCTCAAATCTCTCGCTGTTAGAACTTTCACGAAACAAAACACCATCTTCTCCAACTCTGCTTACAATGGCAATCTCTTCTTCACGCATTCCGTAGAGTCTTATAACTCCTCTGGGAAAATGGAAACCATCATTGGCATGAATAACCTGGGCATTAACTGGAAGACCGAAGGCGATAACAAGATCTTGTAGCTCGTAGATAGAGTCAAAGTTGGCAGAGGTCGAGTCTCCGACAGGGCTGAAAACTCCTGACATGATCACGGGAATCATTATCTCCCATCCAGTTGAATCGAAACACTGTAGGTATGTGAGTTCTTGCCCCTTTTTCGGTTTGTTTTGCTTCAGGAATCTCTTAATTAAGTTTCCGCTTGGAGCGTTCTTCGACTTTCTGCTGTCTACGTAGACAATTCCAGTGGTGAGGATCTCACCGGTCTTGATCTCATAAGGCATCCAGGAACAGTTTCCGGTAGCCTCAGTTGTCAACTGATAGCCGACTATGGAGGTTCGAACAAGGAACCGCTTGGGTTTAAGGTTGGCAATTCCTTCAATAGTGTCGAAGTATTCTACAGGTCGACCATCGTCTGGTACTACTTCCAGCCAACCTGTGAAAGAGGATCAAGTATTTGTGTGAGCCGCAGTAGATAACACATGTTACAATCAAAGTAAGTAAGGGATGCTACAGTTAGTAAAGTAATTGTAGCATAACACATGTTACAATCACAGTAAGTAAGGGATACTACAGTTAGTATAGTAATTGTAGCATAACACATGTTACAATCAAAGTAAGTAAGGGATGCTACAGTTAGTAAAGTAATTGAAGCATAACATATGTTACAATCAAAGTAAGTAAGAGATGCTACAGATAGTAAAGTAATTGTAGCATAACACATGTTACAATCAAAGTAAGTAAGAGATGCTACAGTTTGTAAAGTAATTGTAGCATAACACATGTTACAATCAAAGTAAGTAAGAGATGCTACAGTTTGTAAAGTAATTGTAGCATAACACATGTTACAATCAAAGTAAGTAAGAGATGCTACAGTTTGTAAAGTAATTGTAGCATAACACATGTTACAATCAAAGTAAGTAAGAGATGCTACTGTTAATAAAGTAATTGTAGCATAACACATGTTACAATCAAAGTAAGTAAGAGATGCAACAGTTAGTAAAGTAATTGTAGCATAACACATGTTACAATCACGGTAAGTAAGAGATGCTACAGTTAGTAAAGTAATTGTAGCATAACACATGCTACAATCCAATTAAGTAAGGGATGCCTCAATTATATAGTAACCTAATTGTAGCAAATAAAGTAGTTAATAAACAGTACGTTTATCTACTTCTGCATACGCCTTTACATATCAATCTCAACAACTTCAAAGAAACAATTGGTCGACTCAAGACTACTGATAGAACTGTACATTTTTTCCAGGAATTGTACCAAATGATGGCCACAATAACTTATTCTCAGTCCATCATTTGTTGAGCAAGTTTACAGCAGATATTCTAACCTCGTTTTGCCTGCGCCACGTTCACATTCATCAGAGAAGTACCCCCGTCACGCCAAGTGGCGTAAAGAGAAATAGGGTGACCCTATATTTAAAAACAGACCTTCGGTACATGATTTAGGGGTGATGTGATCGGTATTACGTCCGTGCTGCTTTACTTTCCCAGAAAAAATCCGGTACCCATTTAAGGCTGGGTGAACCCGGAAGCCGTCGGTTGGGATCGAACCCTACCCCTTGTCCTTTGTAGTCCAGTTCAATAACCACTGAGCTATCGCGGCTCCCCACTGAGGTGGTGGTAGGCATTATTTTCCTTGTAACCGTTGTATTCGGTACTTATGTTTTCACAGATTTATTCCCGACAAACCTCTTGAACTCAGCATGGGTTATACGTGTAGATGACTGGCTTACATTTTCACCGTCATCAGTCCTATCATTATAACATTCAATGTGTCAACTAGAGTAGTTTTAGAACGTTAGAATCAAAGTAGTTAAAGCTCATTACAAGGTAGTCAAGCAGGCTATACTCAAAAAAGTTAAAGCGCATTACACGGTAGTTAAGCAGTCTTTAATGAAAGTAGTTAAAGCGCATTACACGGTAGTTAAGCAGTCTTTAATGAAAGTAGTTAAAGTGCATTACACGGTAGTTAAGCAGTCTTTAATGAAAGTAGTTAAAGCGCATTACACGGTAGTTAAGCAGTCTTTAATAAAAGTAGTTATAACGCATTACGCGGTAGTTAAGCAGTCTTTAATTGAAAGTAGTTAAAGCGCTTTATAATGTAGACAATCAGGCTATAATCAAAAAAGTTAAAGCGCATTGCAAGGTAATCAAGAAGGTTATAAAGTAGTTAAAGCGCATTACAAGGTAATTAAGCAGGCTATAATCAAAAAAGTTAAAGCGCATTACAAGGTAGTCAAGAAGGTTATAAAGTAGTTAAAGCGCATTACAAGGTAGTTAAGTAGGTTATAAAGTAGTTAAAGAGCATTACGAGGTAATTAAGCAGGCTATAAAGTAGCTAAAGCGCATTACAAGGTAAATAAGCAGGCTGTAATAAAAAAAGTTAAAGCGCATTACAAGGTAGTCAAGTAGGTTATAAAGTAGTTAAAGCGCATTACAAGGTAGTTAAGCAGGCTAAAAGTAGTTAAAGCGCATTACAAGGTAGTTAAGCAGGCTATAAAGTAGTTAAAGCGCATTACAAGGTAATTAAGCAGGCTATAATCAAAGTAATTAAAGCTATGTTTATAAAATTAGCTGTATAGAACAAATACTTAATAGATATATGCTAAATTTTGTCTCTGTCTATTTGTCTCTCTCTCTCTCTCTCTCTCTCTATATATATATATATATATATATATATATATATATATATATATATATATATATATATATATATATATGTATGTATGTATATGTATATGTATATGTATATGTATATGTATATGTATATGTATATGTATATATATATATATATATATATACTTGTGTGTGTGTATTATATATATCTATATATATGTATGGCCTATTCTATACACGGGAGCCGCGATAGCTCAGTGGTTATTTAACTGGATTACAAAGGACAAGAGCTTTCGTGTACACCCAGCCTTAAATGGGTACTGGATTTTTTCTAGGAAAGTAAAACGGCACGAGCTAAATACCGATCACATTATCCCAAAAATCATGTGCCGAAGACCTATCAAAATGATGGTCACTAACACCATATTCCTTATACGCCACTTGGCGTGACGGGGCTCATTACTTAACTTACGATATATACATAAACAATATATTTTTAGGTCGAGTTTTTGTTCTTTTATTTATACTGTCTTCGTCAGGCTAGCTAGTATTTTTAAAATGTAAAATACAGAGATATTGAACAGGGTCTTTATCAGTTTTCAGTCGCTGATTCTCTTGCACAAATAGAAAAAAAGTGTTTAAACTTAAAAAAAAAAAAAAAAAAAAAAAAAAAAAATCATGCCGATCAGGGAAAAAAAGCGCAAGAAAAACTCTCGCTGAAAAAAAAGTTAAACCCCGACTATCAAGTCAAGAGAAACAGAATACAAGTATTTCTTCATTTTCTGATTCAGTGGTGGCGACACGCTAAGTTGCATGGTTCTGGCTCAAACATAACAAAATAATTATTTTTCTAACGTTCATCATTTCCTATCACAAATTTTAAAATACTGGATTTAATAATTCTATTTATGTGTGTCTATGCCCAGAGTTTCCCTTATAATGATTTAATATGATGGACACATGCCACTACTAAAATCTGATTGCAATTTTCTGTTAAATAGTGATTGCCTAGTTTCGAGTCCAGGAATATAGTCAGCTAAGGTGACCTAATTCATACCACTAATATAAATAATCTAAGATTTACTGATGATACAGTCTTAATCGCTAAAAGTGAAAATGAGATACAAGAAATGGGACTCAGCCTTAATAGCAGAAAGACAGAAGTAATGGTAACAACAAAGAAAAAGACATCACCTCAGTGCAAAATGAAGACAAGTGGAACAATATTAAAACAGGTAAATGAATTTAAATATTTGGGAACTTTGTTAACCTCAGTCGGTAGATGTACAACAGAAGTGAGATGCAATCCATTTTTGACAATATAAACAAGAAAACGAGTTCTTAAATGTTATGTAGAGCCAGTCTTAACATATGGATATGAATCATGGACAATAGGACAACAGACAAGAAAATCACTGGAGTCTGTAGAAATGTGGTTTTACAGAAGAATGTTGAGAATACCATGGACAGCTAAGAAGAGTATTAAACACGTTCTGAAAAAGGCCAAAGCAAAAAGAGAGCTAATTTCCAATATTAGGAAGAAATAATAATCATTTTTTAGCCATGTAATGAGAAGAGAACAGCTGGAATATATTGTAACATCTGGGAAAATTGAGGGGCGAAGAGATAGAGGGAAGCAAAGAGAAAAGATACCAGACAGCTTAAGAGAATGGCTTGGCAAAAGGTCAACAACAGAAATTAAAAATAACTGTCGTGATAGAAAGTTGTGGAGAGACATGATCACTTACGCCAGCAGGCCCGGTACTTGATGATGATTAATGATGAAGGTGACCTCCCGCTTTTGAGACCAGCGTGAACAAACAAACAACACATCTCACACGTGATCAACAAAATGGAAACACTTTGCAGCACAGACTACACTATTTGAAGAGCAAATATCAACTCCCCGCGACATATTTCTGCAGACCTTGCAGCGAGGTAAAGAAAACCTCCACACATTCAATATTTGTGTCCACGAATTATTAAAATATTATGTGTGTTTGGGGATTATAATTCTCGCGGAAATAAAACATATTTTATATCGAGACCTGATCACCATGGGATTTTAAGCTCACCGTGATTTGGACAAAAAAAGATAATACTCAAAACCTACAAGTGGACATCAAAATGGAAGGAGTAGACCTGGAGATAATTTAGAGCTACAACTACATTGGACATACTATATCCAGTGATGGGAAATGTAAAACTGAAATAAGAAAAAGAATAGGAATGGTAAAAAGTAATTTTTAATGCCATGAAAAACTAACATCAACACAAATAACACCAGGGCTGAAACTAAAAATAGCAAAATGTTATATCTTCTCAACATTCCTGCATGATGCAGTACCATGGACATTAGACAAGAAAACATAACAGAAAATTGAAGCCTTTGAAATGTGGATTTATAGAAGAATAGGTAGAATTGGATGGAAACAAAAGATAACAAACGATAAAGTTTTAAAACAACTGAAAATAAAAAGAGAACTACTAAACACAATTAAGACAAGACAAATGCAATTTTTGGGGCATGTTAAAAGACACAACAGCCTACTAAAAGTAATATTGGAAGGAAAAATACAAGGTAAAAGAGGCAGAGGCAGACCAAGACTAACATGGTCGAGTAATATCAAAAGATGGACACGTCGATCTATGTCAGGATACAAATAATAATAAATAAATATTATTATATAGGGAACTTCCGAGGCGATAATAGGGAATAATAGAACGAAGAAGTATGTGTTAGCACTCGGAAATAATGACAGACAAACAACAACAGAAAAAAACAAAGAACAATATATGGTCCGAAGCGGGATCGAATCTATGTCAGCCTGCACTATCAAAGCAAGAAACAGAGTAGAATGGCGATCCATGGTAGCCAACCTTCGTTGCGGAGAAGGCACACGATGATGATGATGATGATGATGATGATGAGGAAGATTTGGATGAAAAGAAAAGGAAACAAGCTCTTAAGTCTTAAAGCAACTAAAAATGAAAAGAGAACTACAAAACACAATTCAAACAAGACAAATTAGATTTTTGGGCCATGTTAAAACTTACTAAAAGTAATCGTGGCAGGGAAAATACAAGGTAAAAGAGGCAGACCAAGACTAACATGGACGAGTAACATAAAAAGATGGACAAGTCAGCCTATGACAACCTGCACCATCAAAGCTAGAGACAGAATGGAATGGCGCTCCATGGTAGTAAAACTTCGATGCAGAGACGGCACTTCAATGATGATAATGATGTTTTATGCAAAATATTTCATCAAAACATCATACGGATTTAAGCTCACTGTGTGTGAGGCTAATAATCAAAAATCATCGTTATGAGAGTTTAAGCTCAGCCTCTGTGGGGAAAATCATCAACAATCATCATCACGATGAGAGTTTAATTTCAGTGTGTGAAGCAAATCATCGACAATCATCATCATCATCATCATCATCATCATCATCATCTTCTTCTTCTTCTTCAACGTTCACCCGAAAACTACTTCTTTGTTTTCCGCCCTTAAAAAGAACCTTAATGGGCTGCGGATGCGTTGTATCGCTAGTTAACGGTGATAGTTTTTTTTAGCCCGACACATCCATCTTCGACATGACGTTTTTGGGTACGGGGTTGCCTTCCTTCTTTGATTCTTGTTTCCTTGACCCCTTTGATTACTCTTTTTCCACAATGACCACTTAGACGTGGTGTAAGGTCTGGATTAGCTCTGTTGCTTGCCGGTTCTGACGTATGCAGTCAGTTGTGATTGGCAGATTGTTTTCAGTCCAGTTGCTGCTGGGAGGTTTCACCTGTGTATTTCAGTGATTTGTGTTCCAGTTGTATCCACCGCCTCCTCCTCCTCCTCCGCCTCCTTCTTCTTCTTTTTATTCTTCTTCTTCTTCTTCTTCTTCTTTTTATTCTTCTTCTTCTTCTTCTTCTTCTTCTTTTTATTCTTCTTCTTCTTCAGTATTCAAGTCTTGTGATCACGCGAACTTGACTCTGTCCTATTTCACGATGGAGCGGTAAGGACCTAACGATAAGCTGGCGGTATGGATCTTGGTATGGCGCTGTGATTTTCCTTCTCATATGATGGATGCCGGCCAGGGCTGTTGTAGACCCACCTTGACTCTGATGAAAAGGTCAGAAAATAGAATGCGATGACTGTCCTAATTGTCCCAAAAACTTACTCTGAATCCGCAACCACATCTAAACTGGTAAGGCACTTTCTGACACAGTCTACATCCTACGTTTAAAGAGAGTAGTTATCATGTAAGCTGAAGTGACAAGAAGATCCAAAATTAGAAAGGAAATCATGAGATCAAGAATTGGTATAGAACAAGTAAGTTCTGATCATACAGATTATGATCGACAGTTATGTATCCTTGGAGATTGTTTTAAAATTTTCGATGACATATACACACAGTTTCTTTCCTACAAGCAAAATTAAGATATGTAATGTAATTTCCAATATTAGGAAGAAATAATCATCTTTTGCATGTAATGAGAAGAGAACAGCTGGAATATATTGTAACAAATGGGAAAATTGAGGGACGAAGAGACTGAGGGAAGCAAAGAGAAAGATACTAGACAGCTTAAGAGAATGGTTTGGCAGAAGATCAACAACAGAAATGATAAATAACTGTCGAGATCGAAAGTTGTGAAGAGACATGATCTCCTGCGCCAGCAGGCCCGATACTTGATGATGATGGATGTAGCGAAGGTACAGACAAAATAAAATGGTTTGCATTATAAAGAGAATGTTCTGCGATTACATACATTATAGGTTATGTACCAGAAAAGGACAAGAAAAGTATGCCCTATGCATATTCAGAATAGGACGGAAGGGCACGATCAAATAAAATAATTAATGTATTTTTTTTCTTTCAACAGCTTTCACTTCTGGCGAAATGCCTAGAGACTAAGAACTGAATTTTGCGTGTTAATCCGTTTTTGCCTGGCAGCCGTGTGCACAGGGGTCTCTCGCGGCACAGGCAGATAACTCTTCGGAGGTACTCATGTTTTTTTTCACCCCGTTGATGAGTAATTTACATTTTAAGCCGGGCCTCGCTGCTGAGATCGGGGGAGGTGGTTGCCGCAGTAAGAAATCACAAATAAAAATCCCAACTAATGCAGTCGGGATTTGAATTCACAACCTCTCTGTCTCGAGGTCAGCGTCTTGCCTCGAAACAAACCAGCCCATGTAATGTGAAACTATTTATACATAATTTCGCAGCACAAGACAATTTGATAATCAGAAATGGACCCCGTCAAGCAATTATATCTTAGTTATTTGCATTAAAAGTTATAAAAATGAAACATTGTTTTGCTGTTAATTAACATCACTTTCAGTTTTCTTCAAGTCTTGTATGTAAAGACGCAGCGCAGAGATATAAGGAAGGTTCTGGATAAGTGTGGTCTCATTTGTATTTATATGCTTCTATGTTACAGTAAAAGGGGGAGCAGATGCGTCAGCGATCTGCCGTCGCAATAGCAGGGTCGGCGCACCATCAGCCGACCAAGACCTAGCAGTTCTACCTCCTCGTGGTCTCCCCTGGAAACAGTGTGCGTCAAACCAGGCTGGCTAACAGAAGCTAGGATCGACGTGTTCCCTGTAGTGGTGGCTGTCCACTATATATAGAGGACCCAGTACTGCAGTACTTCTGGGCTGTACTAGTAGTTTCCCAGCATAGCCTGTGACAGACGAAATCCAACCTCTCCAGTAAGAGCCGGGAATGTCAAGAGAGCCATTACGACCCACCACATCTTATGAGTCAAAGGGCAACATGCTCGAATCAACTCGTGGCAATCCGTCAACAACAACAACAACATGTTACAGTAAAAAAAAACAACCCCAGTTCATTGGTTGAACCACTTTTGTCATGGCAAAGGGTAAATGATTGCTGAAAAATGTCAGATTTCATATACATTGCAAGGTACAACTGTAATGGCAGTTTAATGTAGATAGATGTCGCAGTACGGTTGTAGTTTTGTAGTAGTTTTGATCTTCATTGAAGCATATTTTTTAGTAAAGGCTCGAATTACGAGTTATATCACTCTATACTCTAGAATACGGTGCAATTATGTTCGGAGTGCAATGATGATGACCCACAAATAAATCAATAACGGTGGAGTTAATATGGACACATCCAGAAACGAGAAACTTAGTGGCCGTGTAAGAAGACTTATCAACCAACACAGAACTGGAGTCGTCTGTCGCTGGACACTGAGGGAATTGCTGAGGAGGGGATCTGAGCACCTTTGGACACGTTCGGTGTGCAATGATGTTGACCCGCTAATAAATCAATAACTCAATAACGGTGGCTGATAGTGGTTCTACACCGACATTTAACACTTTGAGCTAGCATGGCATGTGATTATCTTGTGTGTTTTAATAAAATATTGGAGGAGTCGTGTCCTCCGTTGCTTTCTCTAAATATCCGCCGGTGGAGAGAGGCTAAAGGGTTAAAACACACGAAAGGACAGAAGAAAATTTTCGATCCGATTTGATTACCTGCTTGTACAATATTTGATAAAGGCATCATGTCTGATTCTCGTGAAGATGACACCTGGCCTCAACTAACCTGACTTACCCAGTTCATATACGCAGCGAGTTTGTCTGGCAAACATTTCCGTGATTAAACAGCCAAGGAGTAGTTGACATTGTGGCCGACTGACAGTTTTATTCAGAGGCTATTCCAATTTGCACAATCTACAGCTGTAAACAGCAGCATTACCAGTGTTTCAGCTACTCACTAGACGCAGGTCTAGAGTACAACTATCAATCAGTTCCACAAATTAGCTTTATTGTTACTCTACGGAGCTGAATGGCAAATGAGAAAAGAAAGAAATCAAATCCCCCCCCCCCCCCCAACCTCCTTTTCCTACATGATGAGATAGCACAATGTTTGACTTGCTTTCTCCTTATTCTTTTTCTTTTTTTTTTAACATTATGCCATATATGCTAGTTTTACAGACCAAAATACAACACAACGAGCCTTCAATAAACTTTGCTAGAACACCAGACTCAATGGCCGGCCGGGAGAAAGATGGATCAATGGAATATTAAAAACACTGAAATATAACAAAAGGAGTGGCTAACAGAAGAGCAAAACACCATAAATTATATCTCGACTATGACAGGCAAATGAGGAAGGAAAGAAGAAGAGAAAGATATATTTTTTATTTGTACTCTTTTTTTCTTTTATAACATATAGGTGGTACGATATCGTGCTTCTATTCTTTCTCTCCTTTTAACGACATACAAGACAGATTGTGAAAGTGAAGTGCCCCCGTCACGCCAAGTCGCTTTCCTGGAAATATGGTGTTAGTGACCATACATTTTACAGACCTTCGGCACATGATTTTTGGGGTAATGTGGTCGGTATTACGCCCGTGCCGTTTTACTTTCCCAGAAAAAAATCCGGTTCCCATTAAAGGCTGGGTGAACCCGGAAGCCGTCGGTTGGGATCGAACACTACCTCTTGTCCTTTGTAGTCCAGTTCACTAACCACTGAGCTATCGCGGCTACAAGACAGATTACCGTGCTGTTATTCTTTCTCTACCTTATAATATGCTGAATAGGATTTCGTGTTTCTGTGTTTTCTCCCCTTTCAAGACACATAGAATGGTATGTCATGATTGTATACTTTCTCTCCATTCACAACACACCGTAAAAAATACAGTATTTTTATACTTTCAATACGGCCCTACTCTATCGTCCCGAAACATGGAGGAAAACAAATACTAATATCAATAGATTTATGTATTTCAGAAACAGATACCTCCAACGGCTTCTTCAATATTACTCGTAGATGGTCAAATAAAATGACAAATGAAAACTTTTGGGAAAGAAGCCCAGATTCTGAAGGAATGGAGATCAAGAAAAGGAAATGGGGATGAATTGGTCACACATTGCGAATACCACTCTGCAATATTGTAAAACAATCACAAGGAACTATGAAAGTTGGAAGGCCCAAGTTGGAAGGCCCCTATATATATATATATATATATATATATATATATATATCATCATCATCATCATCAAGTACCGGGCCTGCTGACGTAGGTGATCATGTCTCTCCCCAATTTTTGATCACGACCATATTTATTGTGGCGATTCATGATTGTACAAAGAAATTACGACGGTGGTTTTCTGTTGCCTTCCGTCAGTTTGTTTACGGTTGGCTCCGCTAGCCTTTGACAAAAAAGTCTCACCCACAAGGCAGTGGGGTTGTTTTACTTCGGGGTACCCTCCCTTAGTCTTTTACTCTCCCGAGCATACCTGCAAGGCAGGGCAGCCACAGGCTGTATATATATATATATATATATATATATATATATATATATATATATATATATATATATACATATATATATATACATACATATATTTGTGTAGTTGTTCATTGGCCGAAACGTCGACTTTTGTTTTATTTCTCACCTACATAAAGCTATATCCATACCACCTTTTTCTCTCTTTTTTAAAAAAATTGTCATTATCATCATCAGCTTTACAGCAGCTTCGCATCTCTAAGAATCTTGGTGCTTCTTGATGTCTTTTACTATTTTACAAGACCCAAACAGACCTGGAGAAGTAAAGGCTGCAGGATGGAAATGGGCTCAGTTGCAGACGATAGCACAGAACCGGGTCTGTTGGTAAAACGGGGTCGCACCATTTGCTCCATGAGGAGTTGCAAGGCGCAAGTCAAATAGCTTTCTTTTTAAGGCATGTATGATAGGACAACGTGTTTCTCTTCTTTCCCTCCTTTGAAAACACACGGGGTAATGCGTATACCACACTTCTATTCTTTCATACCGAAAAGAATACTGTATTTCTATACTTTCCTACTTTTACCACATGCCGGATAGAACACAGTATTTCTATACTTTCACTTCTCCTGCGATTTACATGATATGCAATCGTATTTATTTTCTTTCTGGTCCTTTACGACATGTGGGATAGAAAACAGTAGAGCATATTTAAAGAGTTCTTTTTTTTTTTTTTTTTACTATTCACGGCTTGAAAACATAGCGGCTGTTCTTTGTTCCGCTAATGGATCACGTGGAATTATAAGCTCTGGGCACAAACACCACACATACATTATGAGCAATTCGAGTAATAAGTCTCCAGCAAAATCAGAGAGCGAAAACAAAACACTGAAGTCCAACAATGGCGAACGTTGAAAATAGTAACAGTTTTCTTTTGTTCTAAAGGAAAAAAAAAACATCAATTAAAAGACTTTGAACCCGATAATGATATTATGTTATAAGAAATCAGATATCAAGATTTAAATATGTCATTATAAAGGTTAATATCAAATATTGATCGAATCGGGTATTGGAAATGTAAGTAATCAATAGAATTAGATAAATATGATTGATTATTTGAAAATAAATAAGATGATATTAATGACAGAAATATGTTTGGTTTTTGGAAGGAAATGGCTAATGTTGATATTATGTAGTCTTACTATGATAGTAAGAAAGGAAAAAAAAGGGGGGGGGGAAGCAATCTGCGCACCGTTTATTTTTATTTTATTTATTATTTTGTTTGTCTATCTCCTTTTCTCTCTTATTTGCACTCACATTCGAAATTGTTATCGAAATATCTTTATAATTTTATATCTATATCCTTTGCATTCGTCTTTCTATCCGTCTGTCTCTCTCCTTCTCTCTTTATTTCCACTCACTCCCTCCTTCTCATAACCAAATAACCCTTCTTCTCATTCTTAATTTTAAGCTCACTGTCTTTTTCTGTTATTTCTCAAATAATAAATTTGTTGGTCTCCTTCTCCACTTTCTCTTTAAATTAAAACTCTTCTTTATTCTTTTTTATTTCAAAAAGCTTTTTATTAAAAAAAAATTCTGCTGATATACATGATCAAAATTGATTAAATATGCATGTTAAATTCAAAATCTGCACTCCACGTTGGAGAACAAACACCATCTTAAGTTTTAAAAAAGAAAATAGCATACAGCATAGTTCAAAGTAACATCACAATAAAGAAGATGACAGTTTCTAATGTTGGTGGCAGGACATTTATGCAAAAAAACAAAGTAAAGAAATAAAAAGTAAAGTACCCCCGTCACGCCAAGTGCCGTATAGGGAATATGGTGTTAGTAACCATAAATTTTACAGATCTTCAGCACATGATTTTTGGGGTAATGTGGTCGGTATTACGCCCGTGCCACTTTACTTTCCCAGAAAATGTCCAATACCATTTAAAGGCTGGGTGAACCGGGGCCGTCTGTTGAGATCGAACCCTACCCCTTGTCCTTTGTAGTCCAGTTCACTAACCACTGAGCTATCACGGCTCCCCATGCAAAAAAAAAAAAAAAGACGAATTTTAATTTCACAGCTTTGGCATGGAATGAAGAAAATCAAACATAATCATGCAGGGGTTGGGAGGCGCGGGTGGGAGGGGGGGGCTGCTTGGTGGTGTAGAGATGGAACGTCGGCCTCTAGACAGGACGGTCGCGGTTTGATTCCCGCCTTGAGCAGTGCGGGTGAACTGGACTACATAGGACAAGAGGTAGGGTTCGATCCCAATCGACGGTGTCCGCGTTCACCCAGCCTTAAATCTGTACTGGATTTTTTCTGGGAAAGTAAAGCTGCACGGGCGTAATACCGACCACATTACCCCACAAGTCATGTGCTGAAGGTCTGTAAAATTTATGGTCACTAACACCATATTCCCTACACGGCACTTGGCCTTGAAGGGGGCTCTTTACTTTTTTTTTTTTTAACTTTGAGCTGTGGGAATGTTTCTCTTTGAATCCATTTTTAACTTTGAGCTGTGGGAATGTTTCTCTTTGAATCCATTTTTAACTTTGAGCTGTGGGAATGTTTCTCTTTGAATACATTTTTTAACTTTGAGCTGTGGGAATGTTTCTCTTTGAATCCATTTTTAACTTTGAGCTGTGGGAATGTTTCTCTTTGAATCCATTTTTAACTTTGAGCTGTGGGAATGTTTCTCTTTGAATCCATTTTTAACTTTGAGCTGTGGGAATGTTTCTCTTTGAATCCATTTTTTAACTTTGAGCTGTGGGAATGTTTCTCTTTGAATCCATTTTTAACTTTGAGCTGTGGGAATGTTTCTCTTTGAATCCATTTTTAACTTTGAGCTGTGGGAATGTTTCTCTTTGAATCCATTTTTAACTTCGAGCTGTGGGAATGTTTCTCTTTGAATCCATTTTTAACTTTGAGCTGTGGGAATGTTTCTCTTTGAATCCATTTTTAACTTTGAGCTGTGGGAATGTTTCTCTTTGAATCCATTTTTTAACTTTGAGCTGTGGGAATGTTTCTCTTTGAATCCATTTTTAACTTTGAGCTGTGGGAATGTTTCTCTTTGAATCCATTTTTAACTTTGAGCTGTGGGAATGTTTCTCTTTGAATCCATTTTTAACTTTGAGCTGTGGGAATGTTTCTCTTTGAATCCATTTTTAACTTTGAGCTGTGGGAATGTTTCTCTTTGAATCCATTTTTAACTTCGAGCTGTGGGAATGTTTCTCTTTGAATCCATTTTTAACTTTGAGCTGTGGGAATGTTTCTCTTTGAATCCATTTTTAACTTTGAGCTGTGGGAATGTTTCTCTTTGAATCCATTTTTTAACTTTGAGCTGTGGGAATGTTTCTCTTTGAATCCATTTTTAACTTTGAGCTGTGGGAATGTTTCTCTTTGAATCCATTTTTAACTTTGAGCTGTGGGAATGTTTCTCTTTGAATCCATTTTTAACTTCGAGCTGTGGGAATGTTTCTCTTTGAATCCATTTTTAACTTTGAGCTGTGGGAATGTTTCTCTTTGAATCCATTTTTAACTTTGAGCTGTGGGAATGTTTCTCTTTGAATCCATTTTTTAACTTTGAGCTGTGGGAATGTTTCTCTTTGAATCCATTTTTAACTTTGAGCTGTGGGAATGTTTCTCTTTGAATCCATTTTTAACTTTGAGCTGTGGGAATGTTTCTCTTTGAATCCATTTTTAACTTTGAGCTGTGGGAATGTTTCTCTTTGAATCCATTTTTAACTTCGAGCTGTGGGAATGTTTCTCTTTGAATCCATTTTTAACTTCGAGCTGTGGGAATGTTTCTCTTTGAATCCATTTTTAACTTTGAGCTGTGGGAATGTTTCTCTTTGAATCCATTTTTAACTTTGAGCTGTGGGAATGTTTCTCTTTGAATCCATTTTTAACTTTGAGCTGTGGGAATGTTTCTCTTTGAATCCATTTTTAACTTTGAGCTGTGGGAATGTTTCTCTTTGAATCCATTTTTTCCCTCTTGGCTTTACCATCTCCTGGCCCATGAGCAGATAACGGTGGAAATCAGGAAGTCTCGCGCTCATTTAAAGCACGTTAACGTACCCTTGAAGAGTTTAGACATCAAATAGAGAAGGCCAGAAATGGACACTACTCGGGAAAAATTAACATGATGATGATGATGATGATGATGCGGTCGCCCGATGATTTGAGGTATTCTAGCGGATACGAACCGTAGGCTTCCTCCTCGTCATCCGCCCTTAAAAGGACGTTAAGTGGACGTAGTTACGTTGTGTTGAAGTTTGCAGTGTAACACTGTGATATCCGCGCCTTTCGGCCCAACACATCCGACTTCAGCCGACATTTTTGAGTACCGGGTTTGTCTTCCCTCTTCGATCCCTGCTCGCTTGGCCAGACTAGACAGGTTAGTCTGTTTCTGGAGGCACCGCGGAGAGGTGTAGCAGGGTCTGGATGGTTCTGGTTCACCGATCCTGGCGCAAGCCATCAGTTATGAGTCACTGACGACTTCCAGCTCTGGTGCTGGGTGGGGCGCGCCTTCGCCTCCAATTAACATAAAAAAATCTATTTTAAAATGTTAAAACTCTGGAAGGTAAAATAATGAGACTACATCTAAGGTCGCCTAGGGAGCCGCGATAGCTCAGTGGTTAGTGAACTGGACTACAAAGGACAAGAGGTAGGGTTCGATCCCAACCGACGGCTCCGGTTTACCCACCTTTTATTGGGTACCGGATTTTTTTCTGGGAAAGTAAAGCGGCACGGGTGTAATACCGACCACATTACCCCAAAAATCATGTGCTGAAGGTCTGTAAAATTTATGGTCACTAACACCATATTCCCTATGCAAAGTTTAGGATGTTGAGCCACAAGGTCAGTCCAGATTCGCTGTGGTTGTGTGCTTGATGTTAATTGTGGCCATTCTGTTGGTAAATCTGAGGTACAGTTCTGTGTCGTCGATTATAAATGCCTCGGGCTGGACTTCCAAGAAAGTAATCACGCCTCAGATAATGTCTGTGGGCGATGAAGTTGTTGATAATGAAGCGGCTTACAACAAAGATCTTTCAGTTCTTCGTCAGAAAGGGAAAGTTGCAAACTTGAAAAACTCTGATTTGTCCAAACTCAGCGTGGATGATCTTTAGTTAATTTTCCACTCGTACACAGACAACATAGACACAGACAACATAGACACAGACAACATAGACACAGACAACATAGACACAGACAACATAGACGTTGTCTGCCGCAGGAAGTTACGTATGGGGACAATTGGAGATGGCGGCCGGGAGATATGTGACGATCCTGATGGTTGCCCAAGACAACCATGTATCGTTTATTCTTTCGGTATCAACTACGACTTCTCTTTCAACGATGATGCTGCACATGTGTATGGCTGTCACGTGTACTCCTTTGACCCCAACATGAGCGAGTTCGCGGACAAAGTTGAAAGATCAAAGCTGGTTCATTTCTACAAAATTGGACTTTTTGATATAGCAGGCAGTAAAAACGGTTGGAAGCTAAACACTATGTGTGGTATACGAGCAATGTTGGGACACCAGAACAAGACAATCGACGGTTGGAAGCTAAACACTCTGGGTGGTATACGAGCAATGTTGGGACACCAGAACAAGACAATCGACGGTTGGAAGCTAAACACTTTGTGTGGTATACGAGCAATGCTGGGACATCAGAACAAGACAATCGATGGTTGGAAGCTAAACACTCTGTGTGGTATACGAGCAATGCTGGGACATCAGAACAAGACAATCGATGGTTGGAAGCTAAACACTCTGTGTGGTATACGAGCAATGCTGGGACATCAGAACAAGACAATCGATGGTTGGAAGCTAAACACTCTGTGTGGTATACGAGCAATGCTGGGACATCAGAACAAGACAATCGACGGTTGGAAGCTAAACACTCTGTGTGGTATACGAGCAATGTTGAGACACCAGAACAAGACAATCGATGGTTGGAAGCTAAACACTCTGGGTGGTATACGAGCAATGTTGGGACACCAGAACAAGACAATCGATGGTTGGAAGCTAAACACTCTGTGGGTGGTATACGAGCAATGTTGGGACACCAGAACAAGACAATCGATGGTTGGAAGCTAAACACTCTGGGTGGTATACGAGCAATGTTGGGACACCAGAACAAGACAATCGACGGTTGGAAGCTAAACACTCTGGGTGGTATACGAGCAATGTTGAGACACCAGAACAAGACAGTCGACGGTTGGAAGCTAAACACTCTGGGTGGTATACGAGCAATGTTGGGACACCAGAACAAGACAATCGACGTACTTAAAATGGATATTGAAAGCGCAGAATGGTCGTCAATCTTAGAGATGTGCAAATCTAGCCAACTGAATGGAGTTAAGCAGCTGATGGTTGAGTATCACGTGACTGATGTTTCTACAGTATCCGTTACCAAAACTTCAAGCATTGCAATCCATTGAGAAAGCTGGATTAAAAAGATATTACGTACATAAAAATCCCGAGTGTGGTAACAGGATCGAAGGGTTTCCAATCATAAGAAGTAGATGTTACGAAGTCCATTATATACCCAGAAAACAATTTCGTTACCGATTATGTTTATTTGCTTGTATTGACATGGCTCATCGTATTTCCCTAGACCGGCCGTACGCTAATCTTGCGGTCTGTTGTTTGATGTGCGACGGGGATAATCTGACGACTAACTGTGTGTCTATAAGTTCGGAATTGGAGTCAACAACGATGGCCTAACATCATTAAGCGCAATACGACGATCATCATTTTTAAGAGGACGTGAACTTCCGGTGGATAGACGGCGGGAACAATTGAACGCAATGTATGAAAGGTGTTCCTTGTTGCAGTTTCCTCATATTCCAAGTTCGGCTTGTTGCAGGAGCTACTGAGTTAAGTGCTCTGTGCATACCGTGAGCTGTGTGTCTCATCCGTTTTGATCATGTTTCGATATTCCAATTGTTTACAATGAATGATGATATCGTATGACAGGGAACAGTTAGCTGTGTTCACTTTCTGTACGGTTTCGTCTTATGTCTTTTGACGTGTGCTGAGACTGCTACGATGGGGACTACAGTTACCTTTCTTTGTTTGGGAGATGAGATTCGGATGATTACGCTGGCACGGGCGGTTGAGCAATTATGGATTTTAATTCGTTTGCAGTGATAACGGGGCCTTCCATAACCAAATAACAAATATTCCCTATACGTCACTTGGCGTGACGAGGGTACTTTGCTGTTTTACTTTGCATCTAAATTCGAATATCTGCCTATGTGGCGAGGGACACCTAAGAACACGGACACTGCTGCCGGTGCCAAAAATAGAGAAAAAGTAAAATTGGCTCAAAATTTAACCTCTTGGAACCAAGCTAGAGATATAATGTTGACGTTGCAAACAAAGAGACAAACATGTTACAAGAGCAAGTAGTGGAGTGTAACGTACACTCCTACAAGGTATGGTGTCAGCTTTACACACAAAAAAACGGAACACAGCAAAATACTGACGTTTCGGCCTACATGCGGTCATATTCAGAGAACGAGATTAATACGAACAACGAAATAAAGATAAACTCCACTGTATCTAAGATGTGCGGGACAGGTAAATCAAATAGAAATTAAGAGAGCGATAAGAGATGAAATGATGAAGCAAAAAAGAGATGTGCTACATATCGGAGGATACAAGTTGATAGTATGTGAAAATTAGTAAGCTAAAATATATATAAAATTGAAGTGAGACTTAAGTGAGGCAAGATCCAAAAGCTTGTTCCAAAACATGTTCTAACATTTCTAAAACCTTGAACATTTTTCAGCGGACTGTCTACATATTTGTCAGTAAATTAAAAGTAGGTATTGGAATAGAGTGAAAAGAAGGTAGTGAGAGGCCAAGACCTTTGGGTACAAAGGACTACTAGCGTCCCATGCAAATCGCTCGTGCTGGGCCAATGAGGCGTGTTGAAAACATGCATCATCTCATGATGAAGAGCGGAAGTCCAAAGGTTTCTAATTCGGCCATCAACGTGAAAAACCTTACAGTTCATGCCATTGACACACAGCTACAAGAGTAACAATATTGAAACGGCCCAGCAACAGCCAAGATCGAAACCCAAATGAAAACTTCTGGGTGTTACTCAAGAATCATTTTAAAAAGAAATAAGAATAGACTCAGAGACGTTAAATAATCGAAGAAGGTAGCTAGAAAATAAAATACAGGAAAAATGTGACTCATAATTACCTACAAACACTTGTGAGAGGGATGTCTTATCCAGTACAGGCTTGCCTTACTGGAGAGGGCAACATTATGTTAAATGTTAATAGTAAAGGGAGATAACAAAAATCTTCTTCCGGATGAACAATTTGTATTAATATTTTCATCACTGAGTACGCTGCCTTGCGAAAACATGATTGGCGTGTTAATTTGCTATATTTAATATTTTAAAAAATAAAATTTTATATTCTGTTTGCTTTCCAGGATAACTCCCTCTATCTCTCTCCATCCATCCATCCATCCATCCATCCATCCATCCATCCATCCATCCATCCATCCATCCATCCATCCATCCATCCACCCATCCATCCATCCATCTGTCCGTCCGTCCGTCCGTCCGTCCGTCCGTCCGTCCGTCCGTCTTGTCTGTCTGTCTGTCTGTCCGTCTGTCTGTCTGTCCATCTATCTCTTAATTTTCTGCGTTCTATCTCTGCCAATTTCTTTTTCATTTTCTCTCTATTTTTAGCTCTACTATTCTATAACTTTCTCTTTGTCATCTCTATTTTCTCTCAATCTTATAAATCTCTTTATCTTAGATGTGTATGTGTGTGTGTTTATGTATTCCATTTAACTCTTTTTTTCAAACACATCTTCTGCCCCACACCGTGTCCTCATCTCTTCTCCCCCTCCCCCATCTCTCTCTCTCTCTTTCTCTCTCTACCACTCTCGCTTGTCTCTCTATACACAGACTAGAATCCAAACAGAGACAACAGCTTCCATAACATACGTGTGAGTCCACAGATCAATTAATCAATACAATCAATAGATTTGCTCTGCGAATTCCAGATTTTGGTGACATAAGAAAATGGAGCCAGCAGCGTATAGACTCCACAAGAGAGCCATACTGAATTATGTGTATGGAGTTATTGTTTATTTCCTGAATGCCCAGTGAGTCATTATGGCTTCGGGGAATAGGGATTTTTGGGTTATTCAACTATAAATAGCCCAGTCAGGTATTGCAGAAAAGTTAAAGTAAGAATTTACGAAATCAATGAAATTCCACAGCTTTAGAACTGCTATGTTGCTTGCTTGCGTTCACTCGCTGACTAAAGGAATACACTTCTTCGTCATCCGCTCTTAAAAATGATGTTAAGTGGGTGTATCTGTGCTGTGTTTTGGTTTGCAGTAAAACTGTGATATTTGCCCCTTTCGGCCCAACACATCCGATTTCAGCACGGCATTTTTAAGTACCGGGTTGTCTTCCCTCTCAATCCATACTCACTTGGGCAGACTAGACAGGTTAGTGTATTTCTAGAGGCACCGCGAAGAGGTGGAGTAGGGTCTAGATGGTTCTGGTTCACAGACCCTGTCGCCAACCACCAGGTATGGGTCACTGTCAACTTCCACTGCTGACGCTGTGAGGCGCCTTGCCTGTGATATCAATGCCGGGAAACAACAAATCAGGAAATATGTGCACATAAACTTCTTCCTAGCTTTCACCCGTACAGTGGGCGCTGATGCGCTGTGTCGCTATTTTACAGCACATCCACGATATCTGCTCCTTAAGGCCCCATGCATCCGTCTTCGGCGTAGTTGGAATTGCTGAACAATTTTTGCCCGGGCGATGGCTATTTTTGACCTACTTCTTTTGACGTTTAACTGACTTTTTCAGTTCTTTAACGTGCGCAAGTGCATACAGGTAAAGTAAAGTACCCCCGTCACACCAAGTGGCGTATAGGGAATATGGTGCTACTGACCATACATTTTACAGACCTTCAGCACATGACTTTCGGAGTAATCTGGTCGATATTACGACCGTGCCGCTTTACTTTCCCAGAAAAAATCCGGTACCATTTAAGGCTGGGTAAACCCGGAAGCTGTCGGTTGGGATCGAACCCTACCCCTTGTCCTTTGTAGTCCAGTGCACTAACCACTGAGCTATCGTGGCTCCCGAAGTGCACACACAAGACCTCCCGTTTTTTGTCGTTATCCCAGAGGGCTAGATATTGGATCTCACAGTGTCACGTGGTAGGTAAAGCCATAAAGAGACCATTGATTTGAGGTGAACAATTCCCACCGCCTGTGGTGAGATTCAGATCCAGGACTTAACATTTCAGAGACTGACGCTGTACCTCTAGACCACCCAGTCCCCTCGGAAACAAGAACTGCAAGAATCGCAAATCGAAGGAGACAGGATGACATGAAGGAGATTGATCTGACTAGGTCATGTAAACATGAGTGATTCAGAAGCAATCACAAGAACTGCCATGTATTTGACTCAGAGGTAGGGAGGCGGGGGAAACGAAAAAAAAAAAAACAGGTAGAACACGGATATCCTGGTGGGGAAAGAAGAAAGAGAAATGAATGATTCGGACTAGAATTGGGGCATGCCGCGAAGGATTTCCACGTACATTATGGAAGTGGAGGAAAATGGTTACCCTACAAGACGTCATAAGCTTTTACTAGATACAGAGTACTGTGTTTAAGGTCAGGTAGAAGAAGAAAATAAGAAGAAAAGGAGGATGAAGAGGAAGATGAAGAAGAAATTGGTCTGTTCAGTCCTACCTTATCTGCCATGTGTTCTAACATCAAGGAATAAATAAGTCTCGACTTCGCAGAGTTCCATAGAATGACTGAAGATAAAGATAAATGGAGAACTGTTGACGAAGTCTGTTGGTAGTGCTCTAGCAACCCCAGGCTCACGTGATGAATAAGGGAAAGAAGAAAATGATCCTATCTACAATGTTGAAACAGTCTATTTTAGTGATTTCATTGTAGAACAAGAGATAAATCAGACTTTCATCAATTCAAACAGTCCTTCCTCCCTCCCTCCATTCCCCCTTATCCCTCCCTCCCTCCCTTCCTTCCTTCCTTCCTTCCTTCCTTCCTTCCTTCCTTCCTTCCTTCCTTCCTTCCTTCCTTCCTTCCTTCCTTCCTCCCTCCCTCCCTCCCTTCCTTCCTTCCTTCCTTCCTCCCTCCCTCCCTCCCTTCCTTCCTTCCTAAATTACGTTTCAAAGAACGTACTGTGAATTTACATTAGTTTTGAGACGCATATACTTTGCTCCGACATATCTGATTTTTGACAAGCAGTTTGTTTTAGTTGAAGAGACAGGAAACCTTCCCCACAACTCTCCTAGGAAACAAGATACAACAATCCGCGTATCTGCTTTTTCTTCTCCAGCGGACCAAGAGAGCAACTAATCACCAGCAGCATCAACACATGTTAACAGCAACAGACATGGCAAGCAAAACGCCGACCAGAACTGTTGAGACAAAATGACATCTCGTTATGATAATGACGTTACGTATCGATTGGTTGCTCTAGATAACTGCTACTAATCATGGAAGCCATCTTCAGACAGGATAACAAGATATATTTTCTGCATTTCCATTATGTGCCGTGCAGATAACAACATCTATTATTGATTTTCATAATTGCCCGTTTCTAGTGTTGTCTATACGTTACGGTTAGTTGTATCAGTCAATCAAATATCGTTGCTGAGCGTCGTTCTCCCGATATTGTAGACACTTTTAGATTCTATGTATGGAAGTGTTCCTTTTTACAGTTTCCTCATATTCCAAGTCCGGCTTGTTGCAGGAACTACTGATAGGTGTTCTGTGCACACTGTGAGCTGTGTGTTTCATCCGTTTTGATCATGTTTGGTATTCCACTTGTTTACGATGAATGATGATATCGTATGGCTGGGAACAGTTTAATGTATTCGCTTTCTGTGCGGTTTCGCCTTATGTCTTTTGGCGTGTGCTGAGACTGCTATGATGGGAATTACAGCTACCTTTCTTTGTTTGGGAGATGAGTTAGTAATTCGGATGATTACGCTGGCACGGGCGGTTGAGCAATTATGGATTTTAATTCGTTTGCAGTGATATTGGGGCCTTCCATAACCAAAGAACCAAAGAACCTTTATACTGACTCTACTTGACAGTTTGAATACCCTGCATATGCACACCACAATTCTAAGGGTAATTTCACTTCCGATGAGTTGTACCAGTCTGGGACACACTTTGAAAAAACGATGGAAAAATAAATATTATGGTTAAATAACGTAGATGATAAACGATAACTTCAACAAAATAAGGTTATCTTCAAAACAAGGGGAAAAATAAATATAAAATGCAATTAAAATAAAATTACAAACAATTTTTTTTTTAAGGCTCAGATAATAAAAGATTATTATCTTCAAAAGAGCGGATATTTTGATTCGAACAAAATAGCTATTTCCAAAAGATTGGAGAATATGATCCAAGCAAAATAGCTATTTCCAAAAGATTGGAGAATATGATCCAAGCAAAATAGCTATTTCCAAAAGAGCGTAAAGTATGATTCCAATTAAGTTATCTTCAAAAAAAAAAAAAAAAGTAAAATATGTTTCCAAAGTAAAAAAAGAGTAAAGTACTTAAAGTATAGGGAAATATGGTGTTAGTGACCCTATATTTTACAGACCTTCAGCACATGATTTTTGGGGTAATGTGGTCGGTATTACGCCCGTGTTGCTTTACTTTCCCAGAAAAAAATCCGGTACCCATTTAAGGCTGGGTGAACCCGGAAGCCGTCGGTTGGGAATGAACTCTACCCGTTGTCCTTTGTAGTCCAGTTCACTAACCACTGAGCTATCGCGGCTCCCATGTTTCCAAAGGAGAGTAAAAAATGATTGTAACAAGAAAAGTTATCTTGCAACGAGCGTAAAAAAAAGAAAGATTATTTATCCATACGTGGAACACCACAATAAACAAGATACCATGTCTGTTGTAAGACAAGCTACAAATTTCGTGGGATTTCTACAAATTAAAAGAAACAACAAAAGAGAATAAATCAATATAAATAAACAGCGTTCCGTATCAATTAGGCAAGCTGGACAGCACGAGAAGAAAGAGATTTATTAGTTTTGAGAACATCCTCTGCCTTCACTCGACCAGTTCATTTCTTCGTCGTCCGCCCTTTGAAGGACGTTAACTCTTTCCTTACGTTTCGCCGCACTGTGCGTCATTCTCAATTTGTGATTAGTGTGAACCGCCATCAAACCATATTCTTTTTACACGTCTTGTATCATCTTGGTATTGGTGAAATCTTATTCCTTGTTCAGTTATCTAACAATTCATATATACTATGTTATATGTTGGATAAATATAAACATGAAGATTGATTCATAAAACTATGAAACATCGTAGGCTTCATGGCTCCCAGCACATGGTAGGCGTCTTGGCTCCCGGTACATGGTAGGCGTCTTGGCTCCCGGTACATGGTAGGCGTCTTGGCTCCCGGTACATGGTAGACGTCTTGGCTCCCGGTACATGGTAGGCGTCTTGGCTCCCGCTACATGGTAGGCGTCTTGGCTCCGGTACATGGTAGGCGTCTTGGCTCCGGTATATGGTAGACGTCTTGGCTCCCGGTACATGGTAGGCTTCATGGCTCCCGGTACATGGTAGGCGTCTTGGCTCCCGGTACATGGTAGGCTTCATGGCTCCCGGTACATGGTAGGCGTCTTGGCTCCCGGTACATGGTAGGCTTCATGGCTCCCGGTACATGGTAGGCTTCATGGCTCCCGGTACACGGTAGGCGTCTTGGCTCCCGGTACATGGTATGTGTCTTGGCTCCGATACATGGTACGCTTCATGGCTACCGGCACATGGTAGGATTCTTGAATCCAGGTACATGGTAGGCTTCATGACTACCGGCACATGGTAGGCGTCTTGACTCCAGGTACGTGGTAGGCTTCATGGTTACCGGTATATGGTAGGCTTCATGGCTCCCGGTACATGGTAGGCGTCTTGACTCTAGGTACATGGTAAGATTCATGGCTACGGTACATGGTAGGTATCTTGACTCCCGCTACATGGTAGGCTTCATGGCTCCCGGTACACGGTAGGCGTCTTGGCTCCCGGCACATTGTAGACTTCATGGCTACCGGCACATGGTAGGCTTCATGGCTACCGGCACATGGTAGGCGTCTTGGCTCCCGGTCCATGGTAGGCTTCATGGCTCCCGGTACATGGTAGGCGTCTTGACTCCCGGTACATGGTAGGCTTCATGGCTCCCGGTACATGGTAGGCGTCTTGACTCCAGGTACATGGTAGGCTTCATGGCTCCCAGTACATTTTAGGCGTCTTGGCTCCGGTACACGGTAGGCGTCTTAGTTTTCGGTGCATGGTAGGCGTCTTGGCTCCCGGTACATGGTCGACGTCTTTGCTCCCGGTATATGGTAGGCGTCTTGGCTCCCAGTACATGGTAAACATCTTGGCTCCCGGTTTCTTTCTTTCTCTTTCTGGCTTTCGCCAGATGGTTTCTAAAAACGAATAACCTACCTCACCATCCGTCTTTAAAAGAGCGTTAAGTGAGCGCATACGCACTGTGTTGTTTATTTGTGCCTTTGTAAAATTTTTTGAGAGCTTTGTCAGCTCTGCTGTTTGCCGATCCCGACGAAAGCATTCAGCTATGAGTCACTGACTACTCTCGGCTCAGCTGTTGTTGGACATGCGTCCACCGTTTTTGAGAATTGAAATTGAGAAATTAATCTCGTACAAGGGCCACATATTAAGGTTATTTAGTGCCCGCAGTGTAAATTGAAATTACACAGCGTTCATTAGAGTTTGAAACTGGAGACTTGAGTCTGTTTATCAATATATTGTCCTAGTACAACTCGCGTGCAAAGACCGTGATCACTTCCTCTATCAATAATTCAGCTTCGCTTAAACTTAAGGGAAACAACATTTCGCACGGTCTGACCTTGGTCCGTTTCTGTCTGACCACTGGTCCCGGATGTTCGTTCAGCCGCCATAACTTTGTTTTTCGCGTTTATTCGCTGTCTGCCCTTCTACTTCTCAAACTGTGACCAATCTCGCTGTAAACACAATCACCGCTGATTGAACTGTCTCGGAGATATGCAAACTTGAGAAGGGCTTGGTGGTTGGTGTGGGGTTAGTGTAGGAAGAAAGAGACAGATTGTGAGCGCGCGCTCTCTGAATGCCACGTGGCGACTGCACTGGACGAGCGACTTTTCTTTATTCTCCGGTCTCTATAATATCCAACATCTCTCTAGCAGACCCCAGAAATGGGAAAACGTCGCAGAGACTTTTTTTTGTTTACAACAATAATTGACTGAGAAAGGGAATCAATCCACAATTTCATAATAAACAACATGAGGATGAACATGATTGCTCCTCGCTAAGAGACAACAACTGAGAGACAACAATTGAGAGACAACAATTAAGAGACAACAACTGAGAGACAACAACTGAGAGACAACAATTGAGAGACAACAATTAAGAGACAACAACTGAGAGACAACAATTGAGAGACAACAATTAAGAGACAACAACTGAGAGACAACAACTGAGAGACAACAATTGAGAGACAACAATTAAGAGACAACAACTGAGAGACAACAATTGAGAGACAACAACTGAGAGACAACAATTGAGAGACAACAATTAAGAGACAACAACTGAGAGACAACAATTGAGAGACAACAATTAAGAGACAACAACTGAGAGACAACAACTGAGAGACAACAATTGAGAGACAACAATTAAGAGACAACAACTGAGAGACAACAATTAAGAGACAACAACTGAGAGACAACAACTGAGAGACAACAATTGAGAGACAACAATTGAGAGACAACAATTAAGAGACAACAATTGAGAGACAACAACTGAGAGACAACAACTGAGAGACAACAATTGAGAGACAACAACTAATAGACCACAACTGAGAGACAACAACTGAGAGACAACAATTAATAGACCACAACTGAGAGACAACAACTGAGAGACAACAACTAATAGACCACAACTGAGAGACAACAACTAATAGACCACAACTGAGAGACAACAATTAATAGACCACAACTGAGAGACAACAACTGAGAGACAACAACTAATAGACCACAACTGAGAGACAACAACTAATAGACCACAACTGAGAGACAACAACTAATAGACCACAACTGAGAGACAACAACTGAGAGACAACAACTAATAGACCACAACTGAGAGACAACAATTGAGAGACAACAACTAATAGACCACAACTGAGAGACAACAATTGAGAGACAACAACTAATAGACCACAACTGAGAGACAACAATTGAGAGACAACAACTAATAGACCACAACTGAGAGACAACAATTGAGAGACAACAACTAATAGACCACAACTGAGAGACAACAACTAAGAGACAACACCTGAGAGACAACAACTAATAGACAACAACTGAGAGACAACACCTGAGAGACAACAACTAATAGACAACACCTGAGAGACAACAACTAATAGACAACAACTGAGAGACAAGAACTAATAGACAACACCTGAGAGACAACAACTAATAGACAACACCTGAGAGACAACAACTAATAGACAACACCTGAGAGACAACAACTAATAGACAACACCTGAGAGACAACAACTAATAGACAACAACTGAGAGACAACAATTGAGAGACAACACCTGAGAGACAACAACTAATAGACAACACCTGAGAGACAACAACTAATAGACAACACCTGAGAGACAACAACTAATAGACAACAACTGAGAGACAACAAGTGAGATACAACAACTAATAGACCACAACTGAGAGACAACACCTGAGAGACAACAACTAATAGACAACACCTGAGAGACAACAACTAATAGACCACAACTGAGAGACAACAAGTGAGATACAACAACTAATAGACCACAACTGAGAGACAACAACTGAGAGACAACAACTAATAGACCACAACTGAGAGACAACAATTGAGAGACAACAACTAATAGACCACAACTGAGAGACAACAACAAAGAGACAACACCTGAGAGGCAACAACTAATAGACAACAACTGAGAGACAACAACTGAGAGACAACAATTAATAGACAACAACTGAGAGACAACAACTAATAGACCACAACTGAGAGACAACAACTAATAGACCACAACTGAGAGACAACAACTGAGAGACAACAACTAATAGACCACAACTGAGAGACAACAATTGAGAGACAACAACTAAGAGACAACACCTGAGAGACAACAACTAATAGACAACAACAGAGAGACAACAACTAAGAGGCAACAACTGAGAGACAACAACTGAGAGACAACAACTAAGAGACAACAACTAAGAGACAACAACTGAGAGACAACAACTAAGAGACAACAACTAAGAGACAACAACTGAGAGACAACAACTAATAGACAACAACTGAGAGACAACAACTGAGAGACAACAACTGAGAGACAACAACTGAGAGACAACAACTAATAGACAACAACTGAGAGATAACAACTGAGAGACAACTGAGAGACAACAACGAAGAAACAACACCTCAGAGACAACAACTGAGAGACAACAACTGAGAGACAACAACTAATAGACAACAACTGAGAGATAACAACTGAGAGACAACAACTGAGAGACAACAACTGAGAGACAACACCTGAGAGACAACAACTGAGAGACAACACCTGAGAGACAACAACTGAGAGACAACAACTAATAGACAACAACTGAGAGATAACAACTGAGAGACAACAACTGAGAGACAACAACTGAGAGACAACAACTGAGAGACAACAAATAAGAGGCAATAACTGAGAGACAACACCTAAGAGACAACACCTGAGAGACAACAACAAAGAGGCAGCAACTCAAGTCATACCCAAACGGTTCTCAGTCACAGTTGTTTGTCAGAGATATTTTAGTTCAGCTGTTCATGTGTATATTTCCAAAAAATAAAGATAAAACACACATCCTACTTCTGTTATACATTCAAAGTTATTAGAATCTGTATTTTCAAATTGTAAGAATTTTTGCGGTTAAAAATGGAAATTCCACACTAGAAGCTCTCAGATTAGCCAATCTTTGATCTTTTTGTTACTCTACTTTTTCTTCTTTCCTTCCTCCATTGCAGCATCAATAAGAGATATAATATGCGGTGTTTTGCTCATCTGTTCGCCTCTACGGCTATTATGTTTCCTAATATTTCTAATATTCTGGTAATTTATCTGTTTCGTGGTCGGCCCTTGAATCCGGTGTTCTCGCAATGTATATTGAAGGCTCGTTGTGTTGTGTTTTGATCTGACTGCCTTGTCACGTGGCCAGACCATTTTAATAAAAATGATTTTATCTGTTGTTTCTTTATATATGTTTTGTGGCGGGGGTTGTTCCTAGATTTTTTCATGAGCTCTTTATTTCTGATCTTATCTCTCAGGCTGTTTCCTGTCATTCGTCTAACACATTTCATCTTAGAAGAGGTTAATTTTCTTATTGTTCTTGCGTCTAGGGTTCAGTACTGGCATTATTAGCACAACGTTGAGATGAAGATTGTATTGTAGAGAGACCATTTGGCCTCTAGAGTTATTTCCTTGTTGGACAATAGTGGCGATAACTTTTTGTTACTAGCATTCATCAAGTACCGGGCCTAGTGGCGTAGGTGATCTTGTCTCTCCACAACTTTCGATCTCGGCAGCTATTTATCATTTCTGTTGTTGACCTTCTGCCAAGCCATTCTCTTTAGCTGTCTGTTATTTTTTCTCTTTGCTTCCCTCTATCTCTTCGTCCCTAAATTTTTCCAGTTGTTACAATATATTCAAGTTGTTCTCTTCTCATTACATGGCCAAAAAATTATGATTGTCTCTTCCTAACATTGGAAATTAGCTCTCTTTTTGCTTTAACCTCTCTCAGAACCTCTTCATTACTCTTCTTAGCTGTCCATGGTATTCTCAACATTCTTCTGTAAAACCACATTTCTACAGACTCCAGTAATTTTCTTGTCTGTTGTCCTATTGTCCATGACTCGCATCCATATGTTAAGACTGGCTCTACGTAACATTTAAGAACTCTTTTTCTAGCATTACTAGCATTAACTGTTATAAATTATCATTCATGCATAAATAATTACTTCAGCTGAATATCTTACTTCTTGTGTGTGGTGTTACAAATTGGAACCACTTCCATCAAATATTAATTTTAAGAATGAGGAGAGTATACTAGGCTCAATAAATCTTCCATAAACGATGCACAATTTCCACGATTATAACTAAATTACCGCTTTGAGATGAATACAAACAGCTGTGCCATTGACTGGTTAGTGGGAACTAATGAAAAATGAAAAAAAAACAGTTACACAATTGATTCCCGAGTTGTGATCGTAACCCTATGCAATAGTCATGAGTACACATGAGTGAACGACATCGCAATGATATCTAAAAAAGATAGTCTAGCTGACCGTGTGCTCTTGCGTTTAGTTTCTCATGGCAAGGTGCTGTGCCGAGGAGTACGGGTTCTATCCTGCTTCGGACCATCTATTGTTCTTTTTTTCTGTTGTTGATTGTTTTGTGATTTTATTTCGAGTGTTGTAAACATACCTTTTCCACTGAAATGAGTGGCTGATCTATCGCCTCGGAAGCTTCACTCCGTAATAACTTTGTTTATTATCCAGAACTACAACTACCTTGGACATACTATAACCAGTGATGGAAAATGTACAACTGAAATAAACAAAAGAATAGGAATGGCAAAAAGTAATTTTAATGTCATGAAGAACATACTAACATCAAAACAAATAACACCAGGGCTAAAACTAAGAATAGTAAAATGTTATGTCTTCTCAACATTCCTGTATGGTGCAGAAACGTGGACATTAGACAATAAAACGCAACAGAGAATTGAATGTGGATATATAGAAGAATAGGTAGAATTGGATGGAAGGAAAAGAAAACAAACGATGAAGTCTTAAAACAACTAAAAATGAAAAGAGAACTACTAAACACAATTCAAACAAAACAAATGCGATTTTTAGGCCATGTTAAAAGACACAACAGCCTACTAAAAGTAATCCTGGAGGGGAAAATACAAGGTAAAAGAAGCAGAGGCAGACCAAGACTAACATGGACGAGTAACATCAAAAGATGGACAAACCAGCCTATGACAACCTGCACCATCAAAGGAAGAGACAGATAAGAATGGCGCTCCATGGTAGCGAACCTTCGTTACGGAGATGGCACTCGATGATGATTATTACTTGTCTCCCTTGGTGGGAATATGCTGTACATGGTATCTGCTCGACAGGAGATGTTTGAAATAGACAGGGTCGTGGAAAGATTAATCGGTTTTTGTTTCATTAATTACCCCTCATGTAATTATACGCCATGACTATGGTTGTCCCATGGCAAACAATATCGTAGTAGAGGTTGTTATTGGTTTAAACGTCACTAGAACATGTGGGAATAAACATGAGAACCCTAAGAGTTTTCGGGAAAGCTAGCGTTAATACAACAATCATTATCATGTGTCATACCGATTGGCACAGACGATCATGTCTTTCCACAATTCTCTTTCAACAGTGCATCCTATAAATTATATTGTTTCTCTGTTTACAGTGAAACGACATCTAGATATATATCATCTTCTCTCTTTGTTGGACGCAATGTCTCTCATTTCCTGTATATTGTCAGCTGTAACCAAGTATTCCAACTTTCCTCTTGTCAAGATGTGCCAGAAAAATGCTTATTGTTTCTTTTAGATGTTTTTTTTAAAGATCTCTCTCGCTCTCTCTCTCTTTCTCTCTATCTCTCTCTCTCTCTCTCTTCCTCTTTGAGAATGTCTTTGTTAGCCTTTTTAGCTCTTCAGGGAACTCTCAACATTCTTCTACAAAAATCCCATCTCTGTGGCCTCTAATCGTCTTTTCATTTGCTTGTCTACTGTTCATGATTCACTTCCATAGGTCAGAAATGGCTCTATATCGCACCAACTCCCTTTCTCATTTCTATTGACACACTTACCGCATAGGGTACTAGAAAGTCTTAAACAAAAAAATAAATAAAACGTTTCAGATTTAAACAAAAAATATTTGTCACGTTTTTTGTTTGTGTTTGTTGCCTGTTGAAGAATTGTAAAGGTCAAAATGTAGAGTTGTTTATTGTTGTTTTATTTAGGTATCTAGCTAAAGTTTATTATTTCTTTGCTAATTTATCGTATCACTGTAATCGGTTACTTCATTTAGAGACTGAAGAGCAGATAACCTTTCTCTCTGTTATTACTTCTATAGCTCTTCATGTGAGGTGACAAATTTCTTTGTACATATGGATCTATATCGCTGTGTCCAAAAAAAAAACAACAACAACATGGAAATAGAATGCCGAGAAGTGGTACAATGGCTACCATTCGGAGACTGTGAGACTTTAGATAGCACAAGATGGAAGGAATGAGTGCTGGCATTATTAAGGGGTAACCAGTGAGCTACTGGGGTGGGACTGGGGTAAATTGCTAAAATTGTCTTTACCACTTGTTGAAAGTTAGGGCCTTATGCATACTCTGTCGTTTCTAGTGATATGACTGTTCTAAAAATTAATAAAAGAGCCAAGAAACGAAGGTTTCGCCCACAGAAGCAATGAAGTTGTTCTCAAGAATTCTTCAACAGCCACGGGACGAAGGTTTGGCTCACATAGACAAGCATTCATAGAAAGACCCGAAATAGGCACACATATAACAAATATTGTGCGTGTCCGCTATATAGCCGGATAAAACGCGGAACAATAAGTATACAATTGTATATGGCAGCTCTACCTAAAAAGCAGATAGTACAAAATATAAACGAGCGGCCGCATGCTTTAACATAGCATAAGACAAACACACGCAAGACGATTACATAGATTACTACTTCACGGAAAACTATGGCGAACCAGAGAGGAACTGAAACGCACCGTTGAGTTGTAACCCTTCCTGGTCTACTGTATGTACCGCAAACTTTAACTACTCAACAGAAAATGGCTTTTAACCAAGAATCTAGTCCCATATGTTGTGATCTTGCTTTCTTGTATCTCAGATAATAATTTTGTTTAACGTTAATAGTAAGGCATATTACTTGTCATTTGTTATATTGTTTTCTTTTTGATGTTTGGGTAATCGTGACATTTGGTATGTCGCTTCCTTGACCGTATCACATCATGTTTCAGTTTCTTTATCGCTCTCAGTTTCACCGTGAACCGATATGGTCACGACTTATTCAGATTTGTATCTTTTACACGAATGTCACGTAGTAAATAAATAAAAGGTCTCCTCAACGTCTGAGGCCGTCTATGGTGTTAAAGCTCATCTTCTCTCATGATCAAAGACACATAATTGTAATAGTGATGTAGACTGTATAACTAATATAGAAATAGTAACCAATGATCTCACATATAATTATGAAGAGAAGATGGGTATGTGTCGGACACGTGATGAGAAGAGGCAGAAGGATAAATTCAAAGTAGACTCATATATTTTTCTTTTTGTTCACCAGCTTTTACCTCTGACGAAGTCCCTAGATACTAGGAACTGAATTTTGCGTGTTAATCCGTGTTTCCCTGGCAGAGTCTGCACAGGGGTCCCTCGCCGTACAGGCAGATAACTTCGACTTCGGATGTACTAATATTTTTTTCCGTTGATGAGTAATTGACGTTTCAAGCCGGGCCTCGCTGCTGAGACCAGGAGTGATTGCCGCTGAGAGAAATCATAAATAAAAATCCGGTGTAGCCGTGATTTGAACCCACAACCTCTCTGTCTCGAGGCCGGCGTCTTACCTAGAGACCAACCAGTTCCCCTAGACTCTTATATGAAAACATCACACACAAGAAAAGAGGGAGATTTAGAGATCTAGAATGAGCACTGACAAGAGAAGCAATAAGTATTTGTTTTGGAGTGGCTGACATTTCTAAAAATATAACAGATGTAATTTGACATTGATGAACACTTTAATCATCTGAGAGCATCAATTTATTGAAAGTCATGTTCGAAGTCTGGGAGCCGCGATAGCTCAGTGGTTAGTGAACTGGACTACAAAGGACAAGAAGTAGGGTTCGATCCCAACTGACGGCTTCCGGGTTCACCCAGCCTTAAATGGGTACCGGATTTTTATGGGAAAGTAAAGCGGCACGAGCGTAATACCGACCTCATTACCCCAAAAATCATGTGTTGAAGGTCTGTAAAAATTATGGTCACTAACACCATATTCCCTATACGCCACTTGGCGTGACGGGGGTACTTTTTTTTTTTTTTACCACGTTCGAAGTCTGCTTCATTTACTGAATTAACATAACATTCATCTATTAAACTTAATGTTCGTGGTTTGTTACGGGTGTTATTTAGTCCACTTTGAAGATACTTCGTATTCCATGGAATTAATTTAAGAGTAGCGCAGAAATAAGAGAAATTAAAAATGAAACAATATCACATATAATCAAGAGAGCAAGGTGGACATATGTTGGCCATGTGACGAGAAGAGACAACAAGAAAATCTCAAAGCAGGCCCTCGAATGGACACCAGAAGGTAGAAGAAAAAAGTCTGACCTAAAGATACATTAAAAAGAACACTGAGGAGGCGAAAAGCAATAATAACTGGCATCAGCTCCATTGGCGAGATTGAAAGGCTCTTCCTGAACAAGGACGTCTGACATGACAAAATGCAGGTCCTGTGAAAGGTCTCACGCTTGATAAGAAAGATTGTCGAACATAGAAAGTCTAGAATTCTTGTCCTTTGTGCGGTCTTCGACACGAGATGACTATCGATAGATCTATACGTTTGAAGAGCAATGATATTGCAATAGAGACCAGTCTCTGTTCTTTCTCTTCTGCGTTCACTCAACGGTTCACCCCCTTCATCGTCTGCCCCTCAAGGGAACTAACTCGAGTGGGCAAACAACAACAAGCTGCAATCATATATTTGCCCTTATCGGCCAAAACATATCCGTCTTCATCATGACATTTTTGAGTATATAATTGCCTTTCCTATCAATTGCTGTTTACTTGACCTACTGGTTAGTTTGTTGTTACTAGAGGTACAGCGAAGATATGGAGTGAGATTGATTAATTCTGATTCACTAATTCTGGCTCAAGCAGTCAGCTATGGGGAATTGACCGCTTTCAGCCCTGGTGCTTAGAGAGGTCCTCACCCCCAGTCAAACTTATAACTACAATGTATCGGCATATCCTTACCCCGCTGTGGAACGTTTGATAAATGACTTAAGATTAGTCATCACTTGCCCCTGAATTTAGGGACGATTAATATGGGCCAGAGTTTGCATTTAACAGGACTATTAGATTGTTCAAAGCTGTGTTGGGTTGTCTAAAGTGATTCAATAGATGTTTCACTCAATAATCTTAGAGTGAAGGAGTGCAGTTCTCCCCTTTTTAAATTCTATTCTATTCTATTCTATTCTATTCTATTCTATTCTATTCTATTCTAATCTATTCTAGTCTATTCTATTCTATTCTAGTCTATTCTATTCTATTCTATTCTATTCTAATCTATTCTAGTCTATTCTATTCTATTCTATTCTAATCTATTCTATTCTATTCTAGTCTATTCTATTCTATTCTATTCTAGTCTATTCTATTCTAATCTATTCTATTCTATTCTATTCTATTCTATTCTATTCTATTCTAATCTATTCTAGTCTATTCTATTCTATTCTAATCTATTCTATTCTATTCTAGTCTATTCTATTCTATTCTATTCTATTCTAATCTATTCTAGTCTATTATATTCTATTCTATTCTATTCTATTCTATTCTAATCTATTCTATTCTATTCTAATCTATTCTATTCTATTCTAATCTATTCTATTCTATTCTATTCTATTCTAGTCTATTCTATTCTATTCTAATCTATTCTATTCTATTCTATTCTATTCTATTCTATTTCAAACTCCACAGGGACAAAGGACATCAACAATGACCCTTCAGAAATGTCTACCCTGATATGACTGTCTCAGTGAATATTCTTCAAGTGTAATTTATCTTTGTGTTATCTGAGTCAATGTTTCGTATCTAAGTCTTTTGGTCTTCCGTGTTTCCTTTCTCCGTGTGGGAGGTCTTGTCTTGTAATTCTTATAGCTGGCTTTCGAAGCGTGTGTTTGTTTGTCGTTAGGATCATCGTCATCGCACACTAGACGAATCAATAAATGCTACGACTTTCTTCTCGAGACTCGAGGAAATCCGAGAAGAACCCAGGCCCACGTGCACGAACTCCGTAGCACGGCCTGGGATCCACGGTGTGGGCAGGTTTTTTGCTGATAATTTTGCCCAGGCAGGACCATATCTATGGCCTACTCTTTTTAATTTGACATGCTAATGGATTTTTAACGTACGCGAGTGCACAGGGGATCTCTTGTTTACTGCCGTTATCCGAGAGGGATAGACATCGGATTTCACTATCTAAGAGATCAGGGGATGATAACGTCATAATGAAATCTCGGATCAATTTTTCAATTCTTTTTAAAAATCACCGCACTTTTGGTCCTTCATGTCTTTAGACCGACCTCGTACCTACAGGCTACCCCCCACCTCACAAAGAAGAGTGTGTCATATCAATCCCCATTGTCTTTTACTTCTCCCTTCTTCCACCATTGGGTGATCTGTTCTTTGCTACAGCCTCCCCCCCCCCTCCCCATAATTTCTAAAAGTGTCCAGCCACAGCCATCTATAATAGTCAGGCCAGCGGGTAGAAAGGAATGACCCCACGTCTGAGATGTTTTCAGCTTTGCGAGCAGGGGCATTTGTAGGTAGAATGACGTCACCTGTCCATAGCTCGCATAGCTGAAGACGTAAAATTATGGGGGTTTTCTGGGATTTCCCTCTCTGTCCGCTGATCTTATTACAACAGATGTTAGTCATCTGGCCTGAAATGTCCTCTTCAAATGTCCTCTTCAAATGTCCTCTTCAAATGTCCTCTTCAAATGTCCTCTTCAAACAGGCGTTTATGTCGTGCAAAGTTTATGTTATTTTTTTTCAGCCGAAATAAAAAAAAAAAATCGCTTTTGATGCCAATGAGATTTGAAAATACGCTCCCCTGTGTGACTAACGATGGGTTTAGTTGAATACCTGGTGTGTTTACACTAAATTTCTTCGCTACGTAGAAAGAGCTCATTGTTTTGTTTAAACTTGTCAGGAACAAATACATGAGAAAATGGAATTCAGAACACCATGGCTACCAGAAAAATGAACTCTACCTCCTGATCAACAGAAAAGAACAAGTAAAAAATTTTAGTTACCGTACCGTCCACAAAGATTGAAGTCTTCTTTTCCATCTTTTCAACACCCTAAGTATATGTTTATGGAGCCGCATTAGCGCAGTGGTTAGTGAACTGACTACAAAGGACAAGAGGTTGGGTTCGATCCTGATCGACGGCTTCCGGGTTTACCCAGCCTTAAATGGGTACCGGATTTTTTTTCTGGGAAAGTAAAGCGGCTCGGGCGTAATACCGACCACATTAACCCAACAATTATGTGCCGAAGGTTTGTAAAAATTATGGTCACTAACACCATATTCCCTATACGTCACTTGGCGTGACGGGGCTCTTTACCTTTACAACTAAGCATATGCTTGCTTGCGTTGGCCCGATGTTTAAAGGAGTACACCTTTTCGTCATCCGTCCTTAAAGGGACGTTAAGTGCATGTGTCTGCGTTGTGTTGTTGTTTGCAGCATAACTGTAATATTTGTGCTTTTCGGCCCAACACATCAGACATTTTTTAGCACCGGATTGTCTTCCCTCTTCGATCCTTACTCGCTTGGCCAGACTAGAGAGGTTAGTCTGTTACTGGAGGCACCACGGAGAGGTGAAACAGGGTCTGAATAGTTCTTGTTCGCCGATCCTGGCGCAAGTCATCAGCTGTGGGTCGCAGAAAACTTCCAGCTCTGCTGCTATGAGTCGCGCATTCGCCTCTCCTCTAAGGATATGAACCTCTGATGGATGTCACTGTGGCACAGGCAAAATGACCACTGAGCATCTGCTATAATCATGCCAAACATGTGGTGATCAAAGAAGGCTCTTGTGGCCATCACTGGTACCATAGCAGGACAAGCTGTATAGTGACCTGACCATCCTTGAACTGACGAACGCTTTCATGGAGATTATTAATATTGGAGCTAATAATATATAGCATATTAGCATTAGACAAACAAATTAAAAGAAAGATGATTAGAGGCCACAGAGATGGGATTTCTCTGAATAATGTTGAAAGTTTCCTGGACAGCTAAAATGACCAATGAGGAAGTTCCCATAGAGGCCAACACAAAAAGGAAACTCCCAAAAAAACATTAGAAAGAAACAGTCAACATTCTCCGGGCACATCATGAGAATAGGAAAGTTGGAATACTTGGTTACAACTGGCAAAATAAAAGGAAAGAGAGATCGCGGACGACAAGGAGAAAATACTGGATAGCTTAGTGTCATGGCATGGAAAACGGTCAACAACAGAATTGATACGATGCACTGTAGATAGAAGATTGAGGAAGGACATGATCTCCATTATGCCAACCGGTATGGCACTTGATGATGATGATGATGATGAATATTCACATCTAGAGGTGTACGCAGAAGAAGAAGTTATATTGAGACTATCATTAACAGAGAGTTTAGAATGCGGTCATGAGGATATACAAGTTGAAAACCCTTGTACCGACAATGTCATGACGCAATTGTGTGGTACTGTATAATCCGTGGGAAATAAATGTCAAGAGTTTGTGTCAATCATTGCGACAAGGCCAGGCTAATGCAGGTTAAAGTTGTTAAAGTTAAAGAATTGCAATAACATGAACCGCAATGTATAAACATTGCGATAATGTTCAAATAGCTCAAGTTATATTGTGCTCTAAAGAGGTGAATATCGATAGTTTTTTTCTTTATTCATCTCAATCGGTGTTCTACTTATTCTGAATGTTTTGGTAAAGACCAGAAGTGACAAATACATGGTAATGTTGGCAGCTGTTAAGGCTGTTGCTGTGGTGCTTTGAGCTTTCACAATCGCGAATACATTATTATTTGAGGTCATATCTAGAGTAATAAAGAGAACAATACCAAAGTAAACTCTACAACGCCAAAGAAAAAAAAAACACTCTACAACGCCAAAGAAAACTCTACACCGCCAAAGAAAATTCTACAATACCAAAGCAAACTTTACAATACCAAAGAAAACTGTACGATACCAAAGAAAACTGTACGATACCAAAGAAAACTGTACGATACCAAAGAAAACTGTACGATACCAAAGAAAACTCAACAATACCAAAGAAAACTCTACAACACCAAAAAAAAACACACTCTACAACGCCAAAGAAAACTCTACACCGCCAAAGAAAACTCTACAATACCAAAGAAAACTGTACGATACCAAAGAAAACTCTACACCGCCAAAGAAAACTCTACAATACCAAAGAAAACTCAACAATACCAAAGAAAACTCTACAACACCAAAGAAAACTCTACACCGCCAAAGAAAACTCTACAATACCAAAGAAAATTGTACGATACCAAAGAAAACTCAACAATACCAAAGAAAACTCAACAATACAAAGAAAACCCAACAATACCAAAGAAAACTCAACAATACCAACGAAAACTCTACAACACCAAAGAAAACTCTACAACACCAAAGAAAACTCTACAACACCAAATAAAACTCTACAACATCAAAGAAAACTCTACATCATGAACATCACATGACAGTGGTTGATGAATGAAGAGAGCTAGCTCTAGAAATGTGTAGCCCACTAGACACCGGAAAGGGTATACGAATAAATGAAGAAGACGTAAGAAGATAAACACCCGGTGTGGCATTCGTTCTTTTACTTTTCCTTCTTCGCCTTCCTCCTCTTATATTTTCCCAATGCTTTTGTGGATAGAGGAGCTCTACTTGTTTCCATAACCGAGAGATTTATTACATCGGTACCAATATTATCAGGAGGGTGGTCATCTTAACGCGTAATACAGATTGGAACCAGGCTTAATGACACATAAAAGTGTTTAAATTGGATGCACGGAGCTATATAAATAAAATATATATATATATATATATATATATGAGCCGCGATAGCTCAGTGGTTAGTGAACTGGACTACAAAGGACAAGGGGTAGGGTTCGATCTCAACAGACGGCTTCCGGGTTCACCGAGCCTTAAATGAGTACAGGGATATTTTTCTTGGAAAGTAAAGCGGCAAGGGCTAATACTGACCACATTACCCCAAAAATCATGTGCCGAAGGTCTGTAAAATGTATGGTCACTATCACCATATTCCCTATATGTCACTTGGCGTGACGGGGCTCTTTACCATTTATATATAAATATTACAAAGTAATTTTTTTCTAGGCAGGACAAGCTGCACAGTTTTCCAGCCTTGGTAAACGCACTCCAGTAAAAGCTATCAAGAAAGCCATTATGACCCGCTACATCATGAGTCAAAGGGCTTCTGTCCGACCAACTCGTGGCATGATCACAACAACATCAACAGTTCCATGGATAGATTAGATAAGCAATCACCAGCGGTTTCGATAGGTGATCTGAGAACAGTGAAACCAAATTTCGGAGATCAGAGAAGAGGGGAGGTAACAGTTTGTGAATAAAATACAATTTTGCACTTGAAGAACAGTTTTTAGTTAAGTGTCTGCTGCAGACATTGGCAAAGACCTCTATTACTTTATATCTTGTCTCAGTAGCGAGAAACATAAAAAAGTAAAGTACCCCCGTCACGCCAAGTGGCGTATAGGGGATATGGTGTTAGTGACCATAAATTTTACAGACCTTCGGCACATGATTTTTGGGGTAATGTGGTCGGTATTACGCCCGTGCCGCTTCACTTTCCCAGAAAAAAATCCAGTTCCCATTAAAGGCTGGGTGAACCCGGAAGCCGTCGGTTGGGATCGAAACCTACCCCTTGGCCTTTGTAGTCCAGTTCACTAACCACTGAGCTGTCGCGAGAAACATACATCACAAAATTAGCTGAGAAACACAATCTGGTTACAGGCACAAACTAATCGAAAACTGGGATAACTAGAGATTACGCCAGGAACAGAGTAATGTTAATGTTCCACTGGAGTTGAAGGAGGCCTGATTGAGGACAAATTTGCAACGCTGATTGCAGGACATTGTTATGTCAGGAAGGGTGGGTTACAATAAGATGAAGCCAGTAATCGAAAACGTCAGTAAAATAGTCAATTCTCAACGCAGTCTCCTTTCCTTCATCAATTATCTTTCAGCTTCGAGGGGGATACTCTCTTATCAACGTTCTAGAATTTTTGTATTATTTATGCATTATTTATTTATTTTGGTTTTAAATACATATCTCTGTGTGTGTGTGTGTGTGTGTGTGTGTGTGTGTGTGTGTGTGTGTGTGTGTGTGTGTGTGTGTGTGTGTGTGTGTTGTATATTTGTGCCTGCTGAAAGCCTATTGAGCCGAAACGTTGTTCTAATTTATGTCGTCCACTTATTAGGTAAAGCGTTAACCATACTGTTTTTTTTTTCTATTTTCTTTTCTCTATATTTTTTTTTCGTTTCTCCTTACAATTAACTTTACTGCAGCTTCGTATTTTTGATGCATTTCTTTGCTTTGACCCTTGTTAGCGTTCACCCGTTAAGTGGATGTAGTTGCGTTGTGTCTCTAGTTTACGACAAGGCCATGACATTTGCGCCATTTAGGCGCGACACATCCGTCTTCGACATGAATAGATTGTGCTGAAACTTTTTTTCTTTTTTGTTTGCCCCGAAAGCGGCCATTTCTGGCCTACTCTTGTCGACTATAAAATACCAAGGGTTCTTTAATGCGCGCACTAGCGGTGACTAGCGAACTATATATTGCCGTTTTCGGAGAGGCCTAGACACAGGGTCCCAGAGACGCCACGAACAAACCACAGATTCAATCTTGAAAAACGACCTCCGCTCGAGTGGTGGGATTTGATCCAGGGACCTTCCTGTCCAGTGGCCGACGTCTTACCTCTAGACCACCAAGCCCTCTGAGAGAATACATAGTTTGCTCGCTTTCGCCCCGTGTTTGAGCTCTCCTGCTGTTATTTGTTCTATCTCTACTTTTCCAGGAGTCTCGGTGGCCGAGTGGTTAGAGCACTTACTTTCTGATCAGAAGGGCCAGGGTTCAACTCGTAGAAGTGGGGGATGTTTTTTTTTTTTTTTTTTTTTTTGATCGACAAGTCTCCGGCGTTCACATAACCTCTAAAAACAAGAGATTTTTCTGGCAAGTAAAGGCGGCCTGGCGTGATACCTACCACATCAGCAACAATGTGCCTGGTTATGGAAAAATAGGGTCACTAACGCGATATTCCTGAACAATATTCCTGAACAACATCCCCGAACAACATTCCTGAACAATATTCCTGAACAACATTCCTGAACAATATTCCTGAACAATATTACTGAACAATATTCCTGAACAACATTCCTGAACAATATTCCTGAACAATATTACTGAACAATATTCCTGAACAATATTCCTGAACAACATTCCTGAACAATATTCCTGAACAATATTACTGAACAATATTCCTGAACAACATTCCTGAACAACATTCCTGAACAATATTCCTGAACAACATTCCTGAACAATATTCCTGAACAATATTCCTGAACAATATTCCTGAACAACATCCCTGAACAATATTCCTGCAGAATATTCCTGAACAATATTCCTGAACAATATTCCTGAACAACATTCCTGAACAACATTCCTGAACAATATTCCTGAACAACATTCCTGAACAATATTCCTGAACAACATTCCTGAACAATATTCCTGAACAACATTCCTGAACAACATTCCTGAACAACATTCCTGAACAACATTCCTGAACAATATTCCTGAACAACATTCCTGAACAACATTCCTGAACAATATTCCTGAACAACATTCCTGAACAATATTCCTGAACAACATTCCTGAACAATATTCATGAACAACATCCCTGAACAATATTCCTGAACAATATTCCTGAACAACATTCCTGAACAATATTCCTGAACAACATCCCTGAACAATATTCCTGAACAATATTCCTGAACAATATTCCTGAACAACATCCCTGAACAATATTCCTGAACAATATTCCTGAACAATATTCCTGAACAACATCCCTGAACAATATTCCTGAACAATATTCCTGAACAACATTCCTGAACAATATTCCTGAACAACATTCCTGAACAATATTCCTGAACAACATTCCTGAACAATATTCCTGGCAAGGCGTGAAAGGAACCTTAATGATATTTAAAAAAAAAAAAAACTAAATTTCCATTAATCACTTTTTACAATCAGCCCTTTGGTCAAGTATTATCATAACTTTTGATATCTTCCAGCTTTGAACCTTCCACTTCCACCGTTTGTTTTATTACGTGGACAAACACTTTTATTTGTTGTCTTTTTCTGTACTCAAAAGCGAACTTTCTTTCTTTCTTATTAGTTTATAACTTTTGATCTTATCTCTCAGGCTGTTTACTATTATGCGGCTAACGCATTTCATTTCGGTAGTTAATTTTCTCATTCTTGAATCTAGCGTCCAATGGTAGATTAACGTTTGGGAAATATATTATTGTAGGGTGCCCCATATTTCTCTTTAGATGATTTCATGTATTGGAAGTAGTTGTTTTGTGTGTGCTCTTCCCAAGTATTACCCAATTTCCAGGGTGGCAATGAAAAAACAGAAGTACAATCCATGTTGAATGACAGAACAAAGTATGAGAGTAAAGCGCAATAATCTAGAAATATATAGGTAAGCAGACAGACAGGCGAACGGGCGGATAAATAAACAGATAGACAGGTAGATAGACAGACAAAAAGACAGACAGAAAGACAGACAAACAGACAGACAGAAAGACAGAAATGCAGACATAAAGACAGACAGAAAGGCGGACAAACATATAGGCAAACATACAGACAAACAGACAGGCAGGCAGGCAGACAGTTATAGGTAGGTAGGTAGGTAGATATTTAGGTAGGTATGTAGGTGGGTAGGTAGGTAGGTATGTAGGTAATAGGTAGGAAGGAAAGTAATCAGACCATAAAGCAAAGATCTCCAAGGAGACCTTCAATATAAAAGACAAAGGAACATTTAAAAAGCACAAGAGACGTGTGAAATTAAAATAGGAAATGTGTATTAAACAGAGCAAGGAGCAATTATAGAATGTGGGAAGATCTTTAAATTACTGAGTGACGAAACAAACAATTGGAGTATCATGTACCAGGAACAAATGCTGTAGATGAACCATTTCGCGTTGACAAGTGGCATCAATATCACTGCACGCAGTAAGAAGGGAGCGATAAACCTGATAACGTGTCGGCCTACATACGACCTTTCTAGTAAAACAAGAACACACGAAATAACACATAGAGCAGTAAAAAGCCATAAACGCTAGCAAATAAATCATGGCAATACAAACAGTGCAATAGAGGAACGCACAATTGGAAATACACAAATTAGACGAAACTGGGGATAAAGTACAAAACCAGGCACGTAGGGTCATCAGAGGAGCAATGAAATTAACAGCACTATTGGAGATGGAGAAATTGTGGAGAAACCAGCACTGAGAGAACGGAGGGACACAAAGGTGCTAATACAGGTAGAGAGAAAGTGTAATGCATGCCGAGACATCCAATGAAGGATCGATTCCAAAATCTTGCATTGGGACGACTTAAGAGAAGCAGTTTTATCCACCAAGCCAAGCTTGGGACGACTTAAGAGAAGCAGTTTTATCCACCAAGCCAAGCGTATTAGTAGACAAATAACAGACATACCAAGAGTTGTCAGCCCCCTACTACCCATACCTGAACAGACTCCATGGACAGAGGAATCCGGATTGTCAATACAAATTCAGACAGAAGTGAAAGGAATACTTGACAAGGAGGAACAGAATAGTCTACAGCGTAAAACAATCACTCAGTTTCTTGGATGAAGAATGCCCACAAGACTTATAGGTTCGTGTGTACACAGATCGATTAGCACAGAATGCATAAATTAAAGAATGGGGGAGAAGAAACATGCATAGAGTACCCAAATAACACCTGTTGTCCTGTAGTGGATCCCATCTCACTGTGGAATACCAGAAAACGAGAAAGCGGATCAGTTGGCAAAGGAAGGTGCAACAGGCACACAACCAGATACACCGGTTACATACCATCATAAGAAACAGATAATCAAATCAACCAGAAGACCACAAGCCCCAAATCAGAATGCCTTTCATAATATGAATAGATGTGAATAAGTTATCATTATATGCCTCAGAACAGGACACAATCAACTCCACAGTCACATGTATACAAATTCAAGATCGGCACCTCATCTACGTGTACATATGGACAGGCTCCCCAGACAGCTGAACACATACTTCAAGACTGCAATGAATAGTAGACTGAGGAAAATCCACTGGCCCATAGATACAACACTACAGACTAAATATATAGGCCACTGCAAGAATTACAAAAGACTTCACGTGCCCAAACCATTTTATCTGTTGTTTCTTTATATATTTTATGTCGGAGGTTACTCCTAGCTCATTTTTCTTTTCTCACTTCTTCATTTCCAACCTTGTCTCTCAGGCTTTTCCTGTCATTCGTCTAACCCTTTTAATCTCAGTAGAAGACTGGCATTGGTAGCACAACGTTAAGATGAAGATTGTATTGTAGAGTGCTCGTGTTGCCTCTAAAGTTATTTTGCTTGTTAGACAATAGTGGTGATGGCTGTCTAGTGATTTTACAAGTTTTGTTGCATCTTGAGTCTATTTCTACTGTTTGTGAATTGTCATTTGTCACTATACTTCTTAGGTATTTAAATTCCTTTACTTGTTTTAGTTGTTTGCCGTCTATAGTTATGTTGATGTTCTGTTTCTCTTTTGCGATATTCATTATTTCTGTTTTGTTGATGCTGATTTTCATGTTTTATTTTGTGCCTGTGCTGTTGAGTCTATTTAAGTGTTCTTGTAGGTCTTCTATTTTTCTGTGTATTAGTACCTAATCGTCTGCAAATAAAAGCTCGTTGATCTCTTCTGTCTTTGATGGGTTGTCTAACTTGCATATATAGCCCATGTATGTAATAAACAGTAGGAAGGATAGTACACACCCCTGTCTTACAACCTGATCTAACTTCGAAGTGGTCTGTGTAACCTGCTGAAAAGGAATATAAGAGGATTTGTATGTCTACTCACGTTGGAAAAGGAATAAACAAGGAGTTATGTATAACCAGTTTGGAAAAGGAATAAACAAGGAGTTATGTCTAACCAGTTTGGAAAAGGAATAAACAAGGAGTTATGTCTAACCAGTTTGGAAAAGGAATAAACAAGGAGTTATGTCTAATCTGGGAGCCGCGATAGCTCAGTGGTTAGTGAACTGGACTACTAAGGACAAGAGGTCGGGTACGATCCTGATCGACGATTCCTGGTTCACCCAGCCTTAAATGGGTACCGGATTTTTTTCCTGGGAAAGTAAAGAGCCAGGGGCATAGTACTGACAACATTACCCCAAAAATAATGTGCTGAAGGTCTGTAAAAATTATGGTTATTAATACCCTATTTCCTAAACACCACTTGGCGTGACGGGGCCCTTTACTCTTTTTACTTACTATATCTAATCAGTTTGGAAAAAGATTAGACAAGACTTTTATGCCAGTTTGAAATAGGAATGGTTACAGACAAAGAGTTTTGTCTAATCTGTTTGAAATAGGAATGGTTACAGACAAAGAGTTTTGTCTAATCTGTTTGAAATAGGAATGGTTACAGACAAAGAGTTTTGTCTAATCTGTTTGAAATAGGAATGGTTACAGACAAAGAGTTTTGTCTAATCTGTTTGAAACAGGAATGGTTACAGACAAAGAGTTTTGTCTAATCTGTTTGAAATAGGAATAGAATTAGAGTTATGTCAAATCAGTTTTTGGAATAGTTATAAAATACTAGTTAAAGAGAATACTCATGAGGATTGAACTTGATCGCAGCCTCTAGTTTACTAAAGACCTCCAGCTTCACCCAGAAATATCTGAACATACATATTTGTCTAACATTTCAGTTGTCATCATTACATCTGGTCTGTTAATTAATGGTGGTATAGAGTTAAGACCTCGGCCTGAGAACAGGAAGTTCCCTGGTTCGAATCTCGCCTTAGAAGGTGGAAATTTTTCCATTTTGAATTCGTTGTTTTTTCTTAGTATCAGCCCCTGGGTTGTAGTATCTGGGTTGTAGTATCTGGGTTGTAGTATCTGGGTTGTAGTATCTGGGTTGTAGTATCTGGGTTGTAGTATCTGGGTTGTAGTATCTGGGTTGTAGTATCTGGGTTGTAGTATCTGGGTAGTGAAATCAGATGTCTCTCGGATGTTAGCAAAAAAAAAAAACAACAAAAAACAGAGGGTCCAGTGTGCCTTCGCGCACGTTAAAAAACTCTTCGCAGCTAAAAGTCGAAAATAGTAAACCAAAAATGACATGCCGCCTGGACAAAATATCTACCCGCGCTGAAGACGGATGTATCAGATCTATTCATGCTGAAGACGGATGTATCAGATCTATTCATGCTGAAGACGGATGTATCAGATCTATTCATGCTGAAAACGGATGTATCAGATCTATTCATGCTGAAAACGGATGTATCAGATCTATTCATGCTGAAGACGGATGTATCAGATCTATTCATGCTGAAGACGGATGTATCAGATCTATTCATGCTGAAGACGGATGTATCAGATCTATTCATGCTGAAAACGGATGTATCAGATCTATTCATGCTGAAAACGGATGTATCAGATCTATTCATGCTGAAAACGGATGTATCAGATCTATTCATGCTGAAAACGGATGTATCAGATCTATTCATGCTGAAAACGGATGTATCAGATCTATTCATGCTGAAAACGGATGTATCAGATCTATTCATGCTGAAGACGGATGTATCAGATCTATTCATGCTGAAGACGGATGTATCAGATCTATTCATGCTGAAGACGGATGTATCAGATCTATTCATGCTGAAGACGGATGTATCAGATCTATTCATGCTGAAGACGGATGTATCAGATCTATTCATGCTGAAGACGGATGTATCAGATCTATTCATGCTGAAGACGGATGTATCAGATCTATTCATGCTGAAGACGGATGTATCAGATCTATTCATGCTGAAGACGGATGTATCAGATCTATTCATGCTGAAGACGGATGTATCAGATCTATTCATGCTGAAGACGGATGTATCAGATCTATTCATGCTGAAGACGGATGTATCGAGTTAAAAGGCGCAGATATCGCGACGTTGTCGTACATTATCTACACGACGCATCTACTCTCACGTAAACGATTGAACGCTAAAAAGGAGAATTGTTGTCGGATAACACAGGTTGGTTGTGGATGGATGGATGCGTTCGCCCGATGACTAAAGTATTCTAGAGTATTCGTAGACTGTAGACTTCCTCTTCGTCATCCGCCCTTAAAAGGACGTTAAGTGGACGTGTTTGCGTTGTGTTGTAGTTTACAGTGTAACACTGTGATATTTGCGCCTTTCGGCCCAACACATCCGACTTCAGCACACGACTTTTTTGTGTACCGGGTTGTCTTCCCTCTTCGATCCCTGATCGCTTGGCCAGACTAGACAGGTTAGTCTGTTACTGGAGGCACCGCGGTGAGGTGGAGTAGGGTCTGGATGGATTTGGTTCACCGATCCTGGCGCAAGCCATCAGCTATGAGTCGCTGACAACTCCCAGCTCTGGTGCTGGGAGGCGCGCCTTCGCCTCCAGGTTCGTTATTGGGGTAACGTTTAAACTGTGTTCAAATAAAACAATCTCTTTAAAGATGTTTACACACACGACTCTTCTTTCCTTATTACCGATGCTCATTCACTGACGTAATATTGACATCCGCTGACACACTGTCACTTTGTGTTCCCGCAATGAAGGAAAATAATAGACAGCGTTCTTACGGACATGTAGGAAAACGTGTCTATGAAATACAAGAATTATTGATAGACACATTTTAATAGACAAATAAGAAGTTGAACGAGAGAAAATATGAGTAGTTAGAAGAATAGATTCAATTGCACTTAGGCATAAATTGGTAAATTAGAATGATGTAATAAATATTACATGTGTAAACAAATAAATTACGTCATGGTCATAATGACATTTTTAAAGCCTCAAAATGAAATTGTCCCAATGTGAAAAAAGTATATTTGCAATTTCTTCTTCTTCTTCTTCTCCTCCTCCTCCTCCTTCTTCTACTTCTTCTTCTTCTTTTTCTTACTTCTTCTTCTTCTTCTTCTTATACTTCTTCTTCTTCTTCTTCTTTCTTCTTCTTCTTCTTCTTCCTCTTCTTCTTCTTCTCCTCCTTCTCTTCTTCTTCTTCTTCTCCTCCTCCTCCTTCTTTTCTTCCTCTTCTTCTTTCCTTCTTCTTCTTCTCCTCCTTCTTCTTCTTCTTCCTCCTCCTCCTTCTTCTCTCCTCCTCCTCCTTCTTCTTCTCTTCTTCTTCTTCTTCTTCTCCTCCTCCTCCTCCTTCTTCTCTTCTTCTCCTCCTCCTCCTCTCTTCTTCTTCTTATTCTTCTCTCCTCCTCCTCCTCCTTCTTCTTTTTCTTCTTCTTTTCCTCCTCCTCCTTCTTCTTCTTCTTCTCCTCCTCCTCCTTCTTTTTCTTCTTCTTTCCTCTCCTCCTCCTTCTTTTTATTCTTTTTCCTTTTTCTTCTTCTTCTTCTTCTTCTCCTCCTCCTCCTTCTTCTTTCTTCTTCTCCTCCTCCTTCTTCTTCTTCTCCTCCTCCTCCTTCTTTTTATTATTCTTTTCCTTTTCTTCTTCTTCTTCTTCTCCTCCTCCTACTTCTTCTCCTTCTTCTTCTTCTTCTCCTTCTTCTTCTTCTTCTTCTTTCTTCTTCTTCTTCTTCTTCTTCTCCTCCTCCTCCTCCTCCTTCTCCTTCTCTTCTCTCTATTCTTCTTTCTTCTCTCTTCTTCTTCTTCTTCTTCTTCTTCTTCTTCTTCTTCTTCTTCTCCTCCTCCTCCTCCTTCTTTTTATTCTTCTTTTCCTTTTTCTTCTTCTTCTTCTTCTCCTCCTCCTCCTTCTTCTACTTCTTCTTCTTCTTCTTCTACTTCTTCTTCTTCTTCTCCTTTTCTTCTCCTTCTTCTTCTTTTCTTCTTCTCCTCCTCCTCCTCCTTCTCTTCTTCTCCTTCTTCTTTTCTTCTTCTTCTCCTTCTTCTTCTTCTTCTCCTCCTCCTCCTTCTTTTTATTCTTATTTTCCTTTTTCTTCTTCTTCTTCTTCTCTCCTCCTCCTTCTTCTCCTTCTTCTTCTTCTTCTCCTTCTTCTTCTCCTTCTCTTCTTCTTCTTCTTCTTCTCCTCCTCCTCCTTCTTCTTCTCCTTCTTCTTCTCCTTCTTCTTTTCTTCTTCTTTTCCTTCTTCTTTCCTTCTTCTCCTACTTCTCCTTCTTCTTCATCATCTTCTTCTTCTTCTTCTCTTCTCCTCCTCCTCCTTCTTCTTCTCCTTCTTCTTCTCCTTCTTCTTTTCCTTCTTCTTTTCCTTCTTCTTTTCCTTCTTCTCCTACTTCTTCTTCTTCTTCTTCATCTTCTTCTTCTTCTTCTTCTTCTCTTCTTCTTCTTCTCCTTCTTCTTCTTCTTCTCCTTCTTCTTCTCCTTCTACTTCTTCTCCTTCTAATTTTTCTTCTTCTCCTTTGTCTTCTTTTTCTTCTTCTTTGTCTTCTTCTGCTCTTTCTTCTTTTTTCTTGTTCTCCTTCTCCTCCTCCTCCTTCTACTTCTCCTCTTCCTCCATCTTCTTCTTCTCCCCCTCCTCCTCCTTCTTCTTCTCCTCCTCCTTCTTCTTCTCCTTCTTGTTTGTCTTCTTCTTCTTCTTCTTCTCCTCCTCCCCTTGTTGTTCTTTTTCGTCTCCTCCTCCTCTTCCTTTTCTTCTTCCTCTTTTCTTCTTCTTCTTTTTCTCCTCCTCATTTTCTTATTCTTCTTCTCATTCTTGTTCTTCTTTTCTTATTCTCCTTCTCTTTCCTCTTCTTTTTTCTTCATCTTCATCTTCTTCTCCTTCTTCTTCCTCTTTTTTCTTCCTCTTCTTTTCTTCTTCTCCTTCTCCCTTTTTCTTCTTCTCTTTTTCTTCTTCTACTTTTTCTTGTTCTTCTTCGTATTCTTTTTTCTTCTCCTTCTTTTTTCTTCTTCTCCTTCTTCTTCTACTTTTTCTTCTTCTTCTTTTTTCTTCTTCTTCCTCTTTTCTTCTCATCCTCCTCTTCTTCCTCTTCTCCTTTTGCTCCTACTCATTCTTCTTTTTCTGCTTCTTGTTCTCCTTCTCCTCCTTCTTCTTCTCCTTCTCCTCCCCTCCTCCTTCTTCTTGTTGCTCTTCTTCTTGTTCTTGTTGTTGTTCTTCTTCTCCTCTTTTTCTACTTCTTCTTCTCTCCTCCTTCCTTCTCCTTCTTCTTCTCCTCCTAATTCCTTTTCTCCTCCTCCTTCTTCTTCTCCTTCTCCTTCTTCTTTTTTCTTAATCTTCTTCTCCTCCTCCTTCCTTCTCCTCCTTTTTCTCCTCCTCCTTCTTCTCCTTGTTCTTGTTGTTCTTCTTCTCCTTCTCCTTCTTCTTTTCTTCTTCATCTTCTCCTCCTCCTCCTTTTTCTTCTTCCTCTTCTTTTTCTTCATCAACCTTTCAACACACTGTAGAGCATATTTCTTCAATAAATACTTCCTAAGTCGTCCTTTTTGTGTCATTCTCTTTAGATACTCCTATGTTTTCCCCATCTTCTTTATCTCTACCTCCACTTGTCTTCTTCTCAAAGAATATTTTAGCAATCCCTGTTGCCTCCTCCCGAAAGGATTACAAAAAAGACCTTTTGTGTAATACACTCAGTTAGCTTATGCAGCGTGTGTCCTACCCAACGCCATCGTCTGTCACATCTCCTGTTTTAATTATGTTTTCCTGCTACTTTCCCATTGATTTTCTCTGTTATTATTTTTTGTTTTAGCCAATCTATTATTCAGCGCAAGCATCTATCAATGAAAGTCTGTAACTTGTTGCTATCGTTTTTGTTGTTCTCAATGTTTCACAATCATACAGTAGTAACCAGACTTATCAATGGGATTAAATTGGTTTTTTATTTTATTTTTGTATTTAACCTAATTTTAAAAATCTCCAAATGTCTCCTGCGTAATGAAAGCTCATCTTGCTTTAGTTTATGTAACATTACACTGCTATATAGATGGTAGATTTATAACAGAGGTGAGATGCAAAATTGCTCAGGCAAAAGCAGCTTTCCGAAAAATGAGAAATATACTGTGTAATCCATTTTTGACAATAGAAACAAGACAAAAAAGTTCTAAAATGTTATGTAGAGCGAGTCTTAACATATGGATGTCAATCATAGACAATAGGACAACATACTAGAAAATCACTGGAGGCCGTACAAATGTGGTTTTACAAAAGAATGTTAAGAATACCACGGGCAGCTAAGCAGAGTAATGAAAACGTTATGAAAGAGACCAAAGCAAAGAGAGAGCTAATTTCCAATATTAGGAAGAAACAATCATGATTTTTTGGCCATGTAATGAGAAGGGAACTGCTGGAATATATTATAACAACTGGAAAAATTGAGGGACGATGAGATAGAGGGAAGCAAACAGAAAAAATACCAGACAGCTTAAGAGAATGGCTTGGCAGAAGGTCAACACTAGAAATGATAAATAACTGTCCAGATCGAAAGTTTTGGAACGAAGCGATCACCTACACCAGCAGGCACGGTACTTGACGATGATATATATATATATATATATATATATATATATATATATTACTAATACTAATAATAATATATATATATTCTACATGTATATATTTCTACCAGGTAAAAGATGCATAACTTACCGCGTCTATCTATATACCTGTGCAGCGTTTGTTTTCGTTTCATTTTTTGTTAATTCAAAACACACATCAGTTGAGGACACATAGATTAAATAGATCGATTAATTGATTTGTTAAATGAATCTATCCGGATTTGGTGAATAGAATGAAGCATATCGATGTTTATTATTTTAGACAAAGGCATGTACAGATCAATGTTTGCATATAGAAATTCTTGCATTGATATTATAAGTTTATGTTGTTATATGGTTATTTACTCTATATACATGTTTTTGTGTAGATAAATAGTATCCGCGATATATACTAATTGTGTAATATACTCATATATTGAAAGGATACATATATCTATATACAAAAATAAACAAGGGACAAATAGACATATTAATGGATATGTTAATTACTGTTGCAACTATAATTAAGCCTCTTATTTAAAAAAAAGATATTTGCATATACACTACATTATTCAGTTTGCATAAACAATGCGAAAATATCAATAGGGAAACATAAAATGGAAGCCAAAGATGTAATATCAGAAGCACGTTGGTCGATTAATTTACTGGTAAGGTCAACATAAAATATTTCTGAATCAAATCAGTTGTAGCTTGTTATTAGACATGAAACCTAACGATGAGATTTCATGCAACAAGGTAATGTTTCAAGTTACTGCTTAAAGTCGATGTAAACATAGACATTGAAATGCAACAAGGTAATGTTTCAAGTTACTGCTTGAAGTCCATGTAAACATAGACATTGAAATGCAACAAGGTAATGTTTTAAGTTACTGCTTGAAGTCCATGTGAACATAGACATTGAAATGCAACAAGGTAATGTTTCAAGTTACTACTTGAAGTCTATGTAAACATAGACATTGAAATGCAACAATTGCCAAAATTAATTCATAAAGTTATATGTAATTTGTTGTGCGATATTTACCATTCTGTGATGTGATAAATTATTAGACAACGATACATTACTACGTTTAATATAACGCCTCAATAAAATATATTATACGACATGGTATACACTAGACATCTCTGCTGTACAATTATGTTACAGTCATTATGTTTTACACTACACTACACTACACCACACTACACTACACTACACTACACTACACTACACTACACTACACCACACTACACTACACTACATACACTACACTACACTACACTACACTACCACTACACTACACCACACTACACCACACTACACCACACTACACTACACTACACTACACTACACCACACTACACCACACTACACCACACTACACTACACTACACCACACACCACACTACACTACACTACACTACACCACACTACACTATACTACATACACCACACTACACCACACTACACTACACTACAACACACCACACTACACCACACTACACTACATCACACTACACTACATCACACTACACTACACAACACCACACTACACTACACTACACCACACCACACCACACTACACTACACTACACTACACTACATACACTACACCACACTACACCACACCACACTACACTACACTACACTACACTACACTACACTACACTACACCACACCACACCACACTACACTACACTACACTACACTACACCACACTACACTACACTACACCACACCACACACACCACACCACACTACACTACACTACACCACACTACACTACACTACACCACACCACACTACACCACACTACACCACACCACACCACACCACACTACATTACACCACACCACACTACACCACACTACACTACACCGCACCACACTACACTGCATCACACTACACTACACCACACCATACTACACCACACTACACCACACTACACTACACCACACCACACCACACTACCACACACTACACCACACCACACCACACCACACTACACCACACTACACCACACCATACTACACCATACTACACCACACTACACTACACCATACTACACCACACTACACCACACCATACTACACCACACTACACCACACCACACCACACCATACCACACTACACCACACCACACCACACTACACTACACTACACCATACTAACACTAACACTACACTACACTACACTACACTACACTACACTACACTACACTACACTACACCACACCACACTAACACTACACCACACTACACTACACCACACTACACCACACCACACCATACCACACTACACCACACTACACTACACCATACTAACACTACACTACACCACACCACACTAACACTACACTACACTACACTACACCACACCACACCACACCATACTAACACTACACTACACTACACTACACCACACTACACCATACCAACACTATACTACACTACACTACACTACACCATACTAACACTACACTACACTACACTACACCACACCACACCACACCACACTAACACTACACTACACTACACCACACTACACCATACTAACACTACACTACACTACACCACACTACACCACACTAACACTACACTACACCACACTGCACCATACTAACACTACACTACACCACACCACACCACACCACACTACACCACACTACACTAACACTACACTATACCACACTAACACTACACCACACCACACCATACTAACACTAACACTACACTACACCACACCACACTAACACTACACTACACCACACCACACTACACCACACCACACCACACTACACCACACCATACTAACACTAACACTATACCACACCACACCACACTAACACCACACCACACTAACACTACACCACACCACACTAACACTACACCACACTACACTACACTACACTTCACCACACCACACCACACCACACCATACTAACACTAACACTACACCACACCACACTAACACTACACCACACCACACTAACACTACACCATACTTCACTACATTACACCACACCACACCACAATACACTACACTACTACTATACCATACGGTAACGTACCGTACTGTACTGTACTACTATACCACACCACACCTAAAGATACTATACCATACCATACCGTACCAGAATTCCCTACACTACACTACACTACACTACACTACACTACACTACACTACACTACACTACACTACACTACACTATACTACACTATACTGTACTGTACTATACCTTTAACTGACGCTGGTATCTCCACCTGTTCTTTCGAGACAACATAATCATTCTGCCGTTTATCCCATGTCATTTTACGGGCAAGAATGATCTTCCGTCGATGAGTCTCGTGTACCTGAAGAATCACATTAGCACTATCTGAAGCTATATCCCTGCGTTCGGAGACGCTGTTTGAGGAAACTACGTTCGAAGATCCAATACTGGAGGTAGTTCTAGCTGGGCTAGCATCACCAGGTGAAACACCGGAATCCTTGCAATTGTCTGATTGTTTCGTTCCGTGGATTAAATTACCACTTGGAACTTTGTTAACAGAGTACTTGTTGATGTCTCCAGTTTTTAACTTGACTGCTAACGGAAGTCGATAAGCTGAAATAAGTTCACGTAACGTCTTCTCCTTCTCGTCCCATAGAAGCTCGTTAATATTTGTTGGGATAGAGATTTGAACTTGTGACGCCGAGCTTCCAGCATCTTTTATTTTGTGATCTCCTTCTGTATGCGCCATGTTGTGATATACCACAACAGTAGCCTGTCACAGAGCTGTGTTGTTATGTTGTAGTGTTTCATTCACCCTCACTGATTACGTGGGGACCTACAACTAGCTACAGTTATCGATTATAAGATGAGAGCCCTCGGACGTTGAGCCGCGCTCGACACTGGAACACTCGTTTGTTGACCGACTCTTCGTTCACCTGAACGGGCGGTTCTCAAAGTAACCACTGTTGCCCCTAATGTGGCGAATACACTTTTTTCTTTAGTACATTCCATTTTAGGAATGAGATTTGTTTTATCATCACACACAAAGAAAAATACAGAAAAATTTTCAATATTTTCTTTGTCAATGAAAGACCTGGAGGAAATATGATGACGTATTGTAGGAAACATTTTTTGGTCATGTTAAAAGACACAACAGTCTAATAAATGTAATATTAGAGGAGAAAATACAAGGTAAAAGAGGCAGAGGCAGACCAAGACTAACATGGACGAGTAACATCAAAAGATGGACAAATCAGCCTATGACAATCTGCACCATCAAAGCAAGAGATAGAGTGGAATGGCGCTCCATGGTAGCCAACCTTCGATGCGGAGAAGGCACCCAATGATGATGATTGTAGGAAACAGCAAACATAAAAAATGACACAACAGCGTTCGAAGATAAAAAAAATAACTGCTGTATAAGAAAGGAGGTGGGGCCAAGCAACACAAATGCACTTTGTTGATTCTACGACCTGAACTATCGATCTAATATTGGCAGAATCAGCCACGAGCGAAGCTCCTCACAAGATAGCACCTTCCTTATACATACCATACCACCAAACTATTGACAGTGATTGCTTGCTATCACAGCCTGTCTGCCATGGCGTCGAAAAAATGATTGCGTGTGAGTTTGTGGAAGATCTATGCTCCATAGAGAGTTCAAAGGTTGAAGATAAGAAGAATTGAACTCCATAGTTGAGTTTATGGAAACACAGCGCATCAAAGAATAATTTAAATAAAACCAACGAACGATGCAAGAAAAATATGGTAGCAAGCACATATACTCCATAATCTTTTAAGACACGAAGGAAACCTTTACTTACTGTAATCATGTGTCAATACAGTGAAGATAACGTTAAGCAACATAGGGGCAGAGGCAGGCAGTAGTTTTAGAACCACTGATCTTAAGTAGACTGCGACCCTATATCCATAGCTTCCGTCACATTTCCCCAATCCTGCCGGTTTATCTCACGTCACAGGTAGACACAAGGACGATCCTTTACTTTTGGCCTCAAGTCTGGCTTGTATGCGTCTGTGTATTTGCTGAGATTGAACAAATAAAAGCTCTCTTTTAACCGAAGTTCAATAACGTGCTCTGTATACGCAGGTTCCCATTTTTGTTCAGTGGAAAAAAAAGGGGGGGGGGGGGGGGGTATACTTATAGCTAAGCATTCATCGTGACAAATGAGTTATCAGAACTTTGTAGTCTTGGGGGTCACGTTACTTTCACCTTCCTCGGTGGTGTTTGGGGGGGGGGGGGGTGTGGAATGGAGGGATTCGGTCGAATCGATGCTCTGTAGTGTGCGTCATACTTTCTGCACATCATGACGTCAGCTATTTCTGCTTGATCAATTACCATCTACATCTGCCTCTTCCCTTTTTGCCGTTGTTTCTGAATGTTAAACGCAGTTTCTAGAGATAGTGTTTATTTTTGTTTACGTTACATGTCCAGACTGGGAGCCGCGATAGCTCAGTGGTTAGTGAACTGGACTACAAAGGACAAGGGGTAGGGTTCGATCCCAATCGACGGCTTCCGGGTTCGCCTAGCCTTAAATGGGTACCGGATTTTTTTTTCTGGGAAAGTGAAGCGGCACGGGCGTAATACCGACCAAATTCCCCAAAAATCATGTGCTGAAGGTCTGTAAAATTTATGGTCACTAACACCATATTCCCTATACGGCACTTGGCGTGACGGGGGTACTTTACTTTTTTTTTTTTTTTTACATGTCCAGACTGATGCCAGAATTGCAAGACAGACAATGTCGTGGAACCCACGGGGCAGACAATGTCGTGGAACCCACGGGGAAAGAGAAAGCCAGAAAAGACTCGGGAATACATAGACATACTCGGGAACCCTCAAGCACATTATACTTGACTAGGGAAAAATAGAGGGAATGTCCAAGGATAGAATGGATAGAGAGATTTTCTTCATGGCCTATGTTTTAAATAAGAAGTCTAAAGGGATTTGATTGAATGAATGTGTTGTTTGTCCACACAATTTTATTTCTTATTCCTCAATATATTTTTCAGCACTGTTGTAACTTTTAAACTCTTTTCTTTGCAATTTCTGATTTTGTTTTGAATATATTATCATTTAATGTGTTTTGCGTTCATTCGCTTCTTATTAAAGCGTACTTTTTATTTATCTATTCTGCTCTTCTCCTCTATAACCTAAATCTTCTTATCATTTAAAGGTCCTACTGTTTATATTCGTAATGTCCTCATAAAACTACGCCAGTTTCTCTCGTTAAGTTGGCGATCTGTTTCAGACCTCTCTTATCGTCACCCTTACAATTTATTGATGTGTGTTATCACACGTGTTAGTCACGTCATCTCAAGACGCTCCTCTTGTTATACCGGCATTCCTTGAGGACACACACACACAAGCACACACTGTAGTAAAGACGGCGATACAAGGTCATTATTGTTTTAAAAAAAAATTAGTTCTCCTTTTTGGAGAGTCAGACGCTTATGTAGTAGTAAAAAAGTAAAGAGCCCAGTCACGCCAAGTGGCGTATAGGGAATATGGTGTTAGTGACCATAAATTTTACAGACCTTCAGCACATGATTTTTGGGGTAATGTGGTCGGTATTACGCCCGTGTCGCTTTACCTTCCCAGAAAAAAAAATCCGGTACCCATTTAAGGCTGGGTGAACCCGGAAGCCGTCGGTTTGGATCGAACCCTACCCACGCTTATGTTGACCTCATCAGTAAATGTTAAGAACTGACTCTGGTTCAGTCAAACTTACGCTGGGTTTAGTGTCTAAGAAGTTTTGAAAGGGGATGGGTAAATATATGCAGTGCTGCGGTAAAGCTGGTGGTCAAGGAACCAGTTGAGCACTGTGTATTGTAACAGCTGTACATAGGTGAACAATATAGAACTTCTGAAGTTTCGGCCTACAAGCAGTCTTTCTCATGAAACAACAGACGGGCAGATAGGGAAATTCCTATTGGCCAGAACTTCCGCATTTTGTTGATATATATATATATATATATATATATATATATATATATATATATATATATATATATATATATATATATAAAATAGCGCTTTTCGTCTTGTCAGATGGTCTAGTAGAGGCTATTGTGTATTTTTTTGAGGTTTTGTTTTTGTCAAACAGCTTCTCTATTGGCTAATTCTACCAATGTTTGACAAACACACACGGTCACGTCACAGAATGAACAAGTCAGGTCCACTTGTCCACAAGTTTTTCCATCCTTTTTCATGAGTCTTTTCTCTTCCAAGTTTTACCTTAACACAGTTTCAAACGATGTTTTACCGTTCCTTATACATGCTCTACATGATGTGCGATTACTTGCCAGATGTTCCCATTCATATTCACATATAGAGAAATCATTCAGAGATGACTTACAGATATCTCTATATCGTAGTTTAGGTCTGCCGATTTGCCTTTTTCCGTGTGTTAGTTTGCCATATAGTATTTGCTTGGGGGATGCGCTTTTCTTCCATTCGCTGGACGTGCCCCAGCCATCTTAGTCTTCGACATACTTCCTCATTTCACTTTGCCTAATTTTGTTTAGTACACACGACAATTATGTATGGACAGAGGAATGCTAATTTGTTAGACCAACTAAGCGAGTGGTCGTTGAGTCTGCCTCCCGTGGCGAAGTGAAGACCATTACTTGGTCTCATTTTGAGAAGGAGTGCTGGTATGCCACTATTACGTCCACTTCTTTAGTGTGCTTTAAGCCACGTTATCTTTCCGATTAGTTTTGATTACAACTTCGATCTATTGGTGTTAGGTGAAAATGATAATGCAAGGAAAGAAGGAGAGTAGGGGACGGTGTGGAGAGAGTTGAGAAACACAGTTTGTGTGGGGAAGTGACATGCCCGAGAATTCTTAGTGGTGCTGTTGTTTGGGTGAGGGAGGAGAATCTCGTGATTGTGGAGATAAGTGACAAACACGGGGAAGTGAGTAGATTGGGGAAAGGTGTAGGTGAAATAGAAGGGATGACGTTAAGAGAATCCATTGAATGGGAAATTAAGGAAGTGGTTGTTGATTGGTTGAGGGGCGAGAAATTTAAGGGCTTGCAGAGGGTTCGAGGAAACTCCAAGAGAGATTCACATGTAAGCTAGGAAAAGAAGTGGCCACGCCACTAGGCGTGCAGCCTGATAGCCGTACATGAGCCCAAACTCATTGTTAATATTAGTGATTAGTTAGAAAGGACGGAATTTCCAGACAACTGAGTAACTAGGAAGATGTAGTAGATCGAGCAACCGCTCATTGTAGTTACGAGTGATTTAGTGAAGGACGAGAGATAGGCGATGAGATTGATTGCCGGAGTTAGTTGATAAAACATAATTCCTAGCAGTGAATAACCGTGCGGTAATGTTATACCGCTGGTTATGATAACTGATGTATTGTTATTGTGTGAACGTTGCCAGTAAAGTCGTGATGTTCATTTTTATGAGAGACCTCCGTGTGCAGTAACTTTCGAGTACACAGTGGTACTGTAAAAAAAAAAAAGTTAAGTACGCCCATCACGTCAAGAGGCGTACAGGGAATATAGAGGCGTTAGTGACCATACATTTTACAGACCTTAGGCACATGATTTTTGGGGGTAATGTGGTCGGTATTACGCCCGTGCCGCTTTACTTCCCAGAAAAAAATCCGGTACCCATTAAAGGCACAGTGGTACCGTGGTCCAAATTAACGGTTGAACTAAACCAACGCGAAGTACGATTATTGACAGTCTTACCAACGGATGAGCAGAGTCACTGAAGGAAAAAATGAGCGGCCAAGACAAGTAATTATCAGGTTTCACCAAGACTTGAGTGTATACGCTGTGGTGGTATACGAAGCTGAGGTTTTTACGGGTGGGAGAGCCAGAGAGTTACGACGACACGCCTTTATGAGGAAACCACGCCAACACTTCCTCTAGTTAAAGCGATCTCCAGTTTATGAAGGCCGTATATAAAGCAGTGGCGTATTCTCTATGCTACCGCAGCTACCGTCGGTAGCCTGAACATATTAACGAAATACAATAGGAAATGATAATTTATTATATTTTTTTCATAATTATATTACAAATTTTCGAATATTCTATTACACATTTCGTAGGCCAAAAATGATTTATTTGCTTTGATTTGCATTTATTAAAGCAAGGTTTTCCTTTGGCCACTATAACGTTTGTGAATGAAGCCAAAACTACTATAAAAAATAGTACAAGAAACCGCTAATCAGCAGCGGTACATTTCTCTTCTCCCTACTTAAAATTAATGACCTTGACATTAAAAAATTCCCGTCAAAATTATACGGACGAGAGCTACCTCTATACTAATGCGGTTTCATGGGTTATTTTTAGCTCTAGCCAATCAGAATCGTCACAAAGTGAAAGTGAAACTATGTTGATTACCGGAACTTCCTAACCTATTTATAACTACGGTATGCGCATCAGCATCTGTAGAAAGATCTTGTTCTGCTCTCAGGAGAATCAAATCTTATTGTCGCTCAACTCAGACACAAGAACGCTTATCTGGTTTGGCAATAATGTCCTTTGAGAAATCATTCCTTCAGAAACTTAGAAACCAACCCAACAGTACTTTCAATGACAAAGTCATCGAGACATTTTCGTCCCAAACAAGACGGATAGAGTTTACATATAAATAAGTAAGTAATTTAAAATGTAGTATCATTAGCAAATATTACTTCATGTTAGCCTACTGAATATAATGTATGTCTTTATTTATTATGTCAGCGGTGGTCCAGACCCCAAAACCAGTATACGCCACTGATATACAGGCCATTTACATTCTACAACTCCGTGTATACAACCACGTTTACAACCTCGTTTACATTGGTACGTTGAAGTGTCTTTAAGTTGATTGCTCTTTATAACTGAAAATCAAACGAATTCGTTGACCGGTCTTCAAAATTGTCTTTTTCTTTCCTTTATCATTTGCATTTCAGCGTCGAGGGGAAATATAGTTTGCCGTCTTTAGCTCTTTTGTTGGGTTCTTATGTTGTTGTTTAGTGTTTTGTTTCCTAGTGTTTCTAATATTCAATCTTTTTCATGGTCGGTCCATAGATCTCATGTTCTTGCAACGTTTATCGAATGCTCGCTTTATTGTGTTTTGGTCTTTCCGTCTTATCACGTGGCCAAAACATTTTATCTTTTGTTTCATTGTGTATTCAATTTACATTATTTATTATACACTATTCTTTAAAATTGTATTTGATAAAATGTACAGTACAGAGAAGATTGACGAAGCCTATCAGTATTATTGTGTTCCAACAACCTCTAGGATTTGTGATGAAGAAGAGAAAAAGAAGAGAGATGGAAGACTAAGAAAATGTCAGTAGCATAGTTGTTAGCGCGCCTGCTTTGCAATAAAGTGAGCTAGAGTTCAATTACAGTTTTCCAGTGATCTCAATAAAAAATAAATATATATGACTCACGGAGTTTAGGCAATTCACGGATATTAAAAGCAATTCTTTCTTTACTTTCACTCGTTTTCTCCATCTTTTTGTTATTTGTATAAAATAGTTTATGTACGAAACAATGACGATAGTACACACGAAGAACATGTTTATTCTTTATTTCTGTTTTTCTTTCTTTCTTTCCTTCCTCATTTGCCTTTCGGTGACGAATGAAGATATGGTTAGCAGTTTTTCACTCTTCTATTTGCCTCTTCTGCTGTTATACTTCCGAGTGTTGTTTCTAGTATTTCGTTATCCAGCTTTTTCATAGTCGGCCTCTTGGTCTGCTGTTTTCGTATTGTTATTGGCAAATCATTGTATTAGATTTAGTTCTTTATGTCTCATCACATGCCAGAACCACTTGATCTGTTGTCACCTTACGTATTCAATAGCCGGTTCAGTTCTTAGTCTTTTTTTTTCAGTAACTCTTTATTTCTGACTTTATCTCATGTTGTTCCTGTCATGCGTCTGACGAACTTTATTTCTGCGGTGGTTATTTTCTAATACATGTAGTTCTTGAGTCTAAGGTCCATGTCTGGCACTGTTAGCACAACGTTGGGATAAAAATAGTCTTATAAATAGCTCGCTCCGTTTCTAACGTTACTTCTTTGTTGGACAGGAGTGGTGAAATCTGTCAAATAACTTGACAGGCTTTGTTTCATCCTCAGTCTATTTCTGTTGCTTGCATGTTGTTATATGTCAGGGTGTTGCAACAGTATTTGAATTCCTTCACTTGTTTTTAAAATACTGCCATCTAACGTTATGTTGGCGGTTGTGTTTTTTTTCTTAATATTGTCAATATTTCTGTCTTGTTTATGTTGATTTTCATATTATGTTGTCTCCCGACTCAGTTAAGAAAACATTTATTAATAAGAAATATTTGTTTAATTCTCGAATTAAATGCCACTGTAGACATCCGCCACATTTGTTCAGATATCAATCAAGCGATCGGTTTAGGTCCCTTTCTTCAGGGGAACATACACCACTGACCAGGTATCTCCATCCAATTTCCCACCCACACACCCACCTATCCACCCATCCATCCATCCATCCACCCATCCATCCATCCACCATTCATCCATCCATCCATCCATCCATCCATCCATCCATCCACCCACCCACCCACCCATCCATCCATCCATCCATCCATCCACTCATTCATTCATCCATCCATCCATCCATCCATCCATCCATCCATCCATCCATCCATCCATCCTTATTCTTGAACATTTAAACAAATATTTTCATCCAGTCAATTTTCTTGAGAGTTTCCAAGACTTCTCAGTGTATCTCTGGACATTCATGTTTTCTTTGTAGGCTTCATGACTGTGCCTAGGACCTTCCTGTCTTCTCTGTAGGTTTCATAACTGTGCCTAGGACCTTCCTGTTTTCTCTATAGATTTCATGACAGTGTCTAGGACCTTCATGTTTCTCTATAGGTTTCATGACAGTGTCTAGGACCTTCATGTTTTCTCTATAGGTTTCATTACTGTGCCTAGGACCTTCATGTTTTCTCTATAGGTTTCATTACTGTGCCTAGGACCTTCATGTTTTCTCTATAGGTTTCATGACAGTGTCTAGGACCTTCATGTTTTCTCTATAGGTTTCATTACTGTGCCTAGGACCTTCATGTTTTCTCTATAGGTTTCATTACTGTGCCTAGGACTTTCCTGTTTTTTTTGCAGTAGGTTTCATGGATGTGTCTATGATCTTGCTGTTTTCTATGTAGGTTTCATGGTTGTGCCTAGGATCTTGCTTTGAGATTTACGGTTGACTAAGCGTTTGTTAAATACATCTATATTTTTTACCCATAACCTATTGCTCAATTGGCCGTCGTTCTGTTCCGTCCCAGTATCTTTCAATTACGATTTTGTCATACAATTCAATTGTTGTTCAAAATTTCCCTCAGACAGTTGTCTATACATGTATGCATTTTTTATTTTGTTGTGTTATTCAAGGGAAGAGTTGAGGGAGTAGTTGACTATTATGGCTTAGACGAGAGAAATGAAAGATGTGACAAAATTATTAACTGGGCAAGAGTACACAACATGATGATAGGAAACACACTGGTTTAAACAACATCCAAGACGTCTGTGGACATGGAAAAGCCCAGGAGACAACGCACGTAATCAAATTGATTATATAATGATAAACAACATCTTTAGAGACAGTCTGGTGTGTGTGAAAACTAGACAAGGAGCAGATTTCAACAGTGATCATGTACCAGTTGTGGGAAAGTTTTGAGTAAAATTAAAAAACAGCAAAACGAGCCTCAGTTAACATCAAGTTAAATTTAGATTTACTCAAATCAGACAAGAAGTTGCAAGACACATATAAAATCACAATTCAGAACCGGAATAAAGCAATAGAGAAGATACAAAGCATTGATGAACAGTGGGAAATGTTAAAAGAATCAACTCAACAAACATCAAAATAGTTCATACAACCAGTGAAGACAAATTCAAGAAAGAAATAGATGACTGGTGACATTTTACAGCTAATGGATACAAGAATAAGAAATAAGGATAACAAAGATGAGTATAAGAGATTAAATAAAGAAATTGTAATAAAATGCAATGAAGCAAAAGAATCAAGGCTAAAGGAGAGATGACAAGAGATTGAAACGCAACAAAAAGGAGATGCTAAAGCTATATACAAACAAAGTGAAGAACTAACAGGAAGAAAAACAAAATAAAGAAACTGGATGTTAAGATCAAAGAAAGTAGAACTGTTGATTGAACAAGAAAGCATAAGGGTACGATGGGCAGAATACATTAAAGATCTTTATAATGATGAACCTATCGCAAATATGCACCAAGAAATAAAGCACCGGGGATAGATAACATACCAATAGAAATAATAGCAGCAGCAGGAGAAACAGGAATGCAATGGCTGCACAGAATATTTAATGCATCATGGCACCAACAACAAGCCCCAGAAGACTGGCAACAGGCAATCATCGTACCAATATGGAAAAAGAAAGGTAGCAAAAGAGACTGCAATCAATATAGAGGTATATCTCTTCTCAGCCATGTAGGAAAGCTATACGTCAAAATCTTGGAAAAAAGACTGAGACCAATAATAGAACTAAAGTTACGCGATTCTCAAATGGGGTTCCGAAAAAAAAAAATGAGGATGTACCGACGCACTATTCACACTAAAACAGCTTGCAGAAAAAACGACAGAATACAATCAAAACTTATACATAGCCTTCATTGACCAGGAAAAAGCATTCGACAGAGTAAACAGAGAACAACTGTGGGAGATACTAACAACATACGCAGTAAGCCAACATATAACCAACCCTATTAAAAGCCTCTACGTCAACAGCAGCTGCAGGGTCAGAACAGCAGCAGGCTACACAGACCACTTCGAAGTTAGATCAGGGTGCGTACTATCCCCCCCCCTACTGTTATTACATACATGGACCATATATGCAAGCTAGCCAACCCATCAGAGACAGAGGAGATCAACGAGCTTCTATTTGCAGACGATCAGGCACTAATACATGAAACAATAGAAGACCTACAAGAACACTTAAACAAACTCAACATCTCAGGCACAAAATAAAACATGAAAATCAACATCAACAAAAACAGAAGTCATGAATGTCGCCAAAAATAAACAGAACATCAACATAACTATAGAAGGCAGACAACTAAAGCAAGTAGAGGAATTCAAATATCTAGGAAGTCTAATGACAAACGATAAGTCTCAAACAGCAGAGGTAGAATCAAGATGCAACAAAGCTTGTCAAATCATCGGACAGTTATCACCATTATTGTCCAACAAGGAAATAACTCTGGAGGCAAAACGAGCACTATACAATACAATTTTCATCCCAACGTTGTGCTACCAATGCCAGACCTGGACCCTAGATGCAAGAACAATAATAAAATAACCTCCGCAGAGTTGAAATGTGTTAGACGAATGACAGGAAACAGTCTGAGAGATAAGATCAGAAATGATGATGATGATGATGATGATGCGTTCGTCCGATGATTTTAGGTATTCTAACGGATACGAACCGTAGACTTCATCCTCGTCATCCGCCCTTAAAAGGACGTTAAGTGGACGTAGTTACGTTGTGTTGCAGTTTGCAGTGTAACACTGTGATATCTGCGCCTTTCGGCCCAACACATCCGATTTCAGCCGACGCTTTTTGTGTACCGGGTTCATCTTCCCACTTCGATCCCTGCTCGCTTGGCCAGACTAGACAGGTTAGTCTGTTTCTAGAGGCACCACGAAGAGGTGTAGCAGGGTCTGGATGGTTCTGGTTCACCGATCCTGGCGCAAGCCATCAGTTGTGAGTCACTGACGACTTCCAGCTCTGGTGCTGGGGGGGCGCGCCTTAGATCAGAAATGAAGAACTAAGAAAAAAGTTAGGAATAGCCCCCTCCATAGAATATATAAGGAAACAACAGATAAAATGGTTTGGCCACGTGACAAGGCAGAAAGAACAAAACACAATACACCGAGCCTTCAACAAACGTTGTGAGAACACCAGACCCAAGGGTCAACTACGAAAAAGATGGGTCGGTGGAATATTAGAAGCACTAGGAAACATAACAGCAGCAGAGGCGAACAGAAGAGCAAAAGACCGCAAATTATATCTCCCCCGACGCTGAAAGGCAGATGAGGAAGGAAAGAAGAAGAAGAAGAAGATAATGATGAACGAACAGAAGTAAATATTCAGAATAATGGAGAAGGACCAGAAATTCTCGAACAAGAAGTGGAAGACGCCTTGCGCAATATGAAAGCAGGCAAAGCTCCTGGACCAGATAATATAACTAAAGAAGAGATTGAAGCTATGGGTGATTTTGGAATAAAAATAATAACAAAAATATTAAATACCTACAAACCGGATATTAACTAGACGATCTGCTCAAATCAATATTCATCGCCCTACCAAAGAAATAGGGTGCGATTGAATGCGATGATCATCGCACAATAAGCCTTATGAGTCACATGACTAAGATATTACTAAAAATCTTCATGCGAAGAGTGCGAAACAAAATCAGTCAAGAAATTAGTGATGAACAGTGTGGTTTTGTTGGAGGTAAAGGAACGAGCAATGCTATATATATCATAAGATCTTTAGTAGAAAGAGCCATAGAGGTGAAAACAGATATAAACTTATATTTCATAATTATACCAAAGTATTTGACAAAGTAAAGCACCAAGAAATAACCACAAGTTTAGAAGGCATAAACGTAGACAGCAAAGATATAAGAATAATGAAGAACATGTACTGGCAACAAACAGCAGCCATAAGAACTGGAAATCAATTGGGAATGTTTCAACAAATAAAACAGGATGTTGGGCAAGGTTGTGTGTGTCACCAGCTTTATTTAATATGTATAGTGATATTATTTTAAGGTCCATAAGGGGCATGTCTGGAATAACAATCGGCGGTCATACTATAAATAATCTAAGGTATGCTGATGATACAGTCTTAATCGCTATAAGTGAAAATGAGTTGCAAGAAATATTAGACATTTTAGTGGAAGAAATACAAAATAAAGTACTAGCAAAAAGACAGAGGTAATGGTAACAACAAAGAAAAATACATCACCGTAGTGGACAATAGAAATAAGTGGAACAATATTAAAACAGGTAAATGAATTTAAATATCTGCGAACATTATTGACCTCATATGGTAGATGTACAACAGAGGCGAGATGCAGAATGGCTCAGGCAAAAGCAGTGTTCCAAAAAATGAGGAAGATACATTTTTGACAACAGAAACACGAAAAAGAGTTCTTAACTGTTATGTACAGCCAGTCTTAACATATGGATGTGAATAATAGATAATATAACAACAGACAAGAAAATAACTGGAGGCTGTAGAAATGTGGTTTTGCAGAAGAATGTTGAGAGCACTTTGGACAGCTAATTAAAACGTTCTGAAAGAAACCAATGCAAACAGAAAGTTAATATCAGGAAGAAACAATCATTGTTTGGCCAAGTAATGAGTAGGGTACAGCTGCAATATATTGTAACAACTGGAAAAATCGAGGGACGAAGAGATAGAGGGAAGCAAAGAGAAAAGATACTGCACAGCTTAAGAGAATGGCTTGGCAGAAGGTCAACAACAGAAATGGCAAATAACTGTCGAGATCGAAAGTTGTGGAGAGACATGATCACCTAAGCAAGCAGGTATGGTACTTGATGATGATTATTATTCAACACCCATGTCTCAGTCATGTCCTCTGTCAACAGCCTTGAAACATTTAAAATATCAATTTAAATCATGATCTGGTGAAACACTGGCGTAGGTGATCATGTCTCCCACCAACTTTATATCCTACAGTCATCACCATCAAGTGCCATACCGGTTGGCGTAGGCGATTATGTCAGTTGAACAATTTTCTATCCATAGTACATCGTATTAATTCTGTTGTTGACTGTTTTCCATGCCACCAAGCTATCTAATATCTTCTATCTTTGTCGTCAGCGATATCTCTTTCACTGTATCCTGCCAGTTGTAACCAAGTTTTCAAATTTCCCCCCTTCTCGTGACGTGCTCGTAAAATGTTGATTGTTTATGATGTTTTTCTTTAGGAGCTCCCTTTTTGTGATGCCCTCTTTGAGAATGTCCTCGTTTTTTTTAGTTGTCCATGAAACGTTCTTATGAGAAATCCCATCTCTGCGGCACCGATTTGTCTTTCCATGGGTCAGAATTAAATCTATTCAGCACCGATGAACTCCCCTTCTCACTTCTATTGCCATAGACTTGCTGCGTAAGACGTTCTTCATTTTCTGAAATGCTATTTTGGCCTGAGCTGTTCTGCTTTTTATTGCTGTGGTGCATCTCCCATCTGATGTTATTATTGTGCCCAAGTATTTGACGCGTTGCCCTTGTTTCAGATTTATCCTGTTTATTTTTATGCTGCATGATGATGATGTTTATTCTTTCCATTACTTCCGTTTTTTTACTGTTCAGATTAAACCCTTTCTTGTTGCCTTCTGTTATTATTATATCTACCATTTCTTGTATGCTATTAAAACTGTGTCATCTGCACACCTCATATTGTTTATGTTGTGACAGTTAACTTCAATTTCTTTTTTTGTTTACTATTGATCTCATAATATTTTCGCTGTAAAGAGAACAAATCCGGCGACAGAACACAACATTGTCTGACTCATTGTTTTATATATTACAACTGTCCTGTTTGTTTGCTAATTCTTACGGTTGCTGTTTGTTGCCAATACATATTTAAAAAAAAAATGATTCTCAGATCCTTGCCATCAATGTTAATTAAAAAAAAAAAAAGATTTACTACAGACACTTGTATATAACTTGTGTTGTTGACTTCATACAATTCTCTTAAACTGTTTGCCGTCCTTAATTTCTTCCCGCATTTTTTTCCACTTGCAACAATATATTTCTGCTATTCTCTTTTTCTTCCAGGGTTAAAAATATAATGATTGTTTCATCATCATCATCGAGTGCCGTCTCCGCAACGAAGGTTGGCTACCACGAGCGTCATTCTGCTCTGTCTCTTGCTTTGATGGTGCAGGTTGTCATATACTCGTCCATGTTAGTCTTGGCCTGCCTCTTTTACCTTGTATTTTCCCCTCCAGGATTACTTTTAGTAGGCTGTTGTGTCTTTTAACATGGCCCAAAAATCGCATTTGTCTTGTTTGAATTGTGTTTAGTAGTTCTCTTTTCATTTTTAGTTTTTTAAAGACTTAATCGTTTGTTTTGTTTTCCTTCCATCCAATTCTACCTATTCTTCTATATATCTACATTTCAAAGGCTTCAATTCTCTGTTCTGTTTTTCTTGTCCAATGTCCATGTTTCTGCACCATATAGGAATATTGAGAAGATGTAACATTTTGCGATTCTTAGTTTTAGCCCTGGTGTTATTTGTTTTGATGTTAGTATGTTCTTCGTGACATTAAAATTACTTTTTGCCATTCCTATTCTTTTGTTTATTCTTTTGTACATTTTCCATCACTGGTTATAGTATGTCCAAGGTAGTTGTAGTTCTGAACTGTCTCCATGTCTATTCCTTCAATTTTGATATCCATTTGTGGGTTTTAAGTATTTCCTTTGTTTATGATCATAGTTTTAGTCTTTTTGATATTCATATCTAATCCATATTTTTTGCTTATCATGTTTATTTCATTAAGCAATTGTTGTAGATCTTTATGATTTTCTGCTAGTAGTACAGTATCATCAGCATATCTTAGGTTATTGATTATCTTTCCATTAATGTTAAAGCCTGACATCTCTATGATGTTTTTAAAGATTTGCTCAGTGTATAGATTGAACAAGCTTGGTGATAGGATGCATCCCTGTCTTACTCCTCTTTTTATATCAATGGGTGTAGAGTTCCATTTGTTATATTTTATTATTGCTGTTTGCTCTCAGTATAGATTACATATTAGTCGTATGAATGATTGTTTATTCCTGATATTTCACATATACACAACTAACACAATATTGTACACTCGCACGTAAACAAATCGATTTTGCTTTAAGTTTCATTATTACATGAAAGCATTAATATAACATAACCGGCTCGTCAATATCGCAGAAAGATTTCAAATCTGTTTTTAAAGATAATCACTTTAAAGCGAAAACCCCAATTAAAATAGTTTCAGACATTCTTTAACAATGAATCATCATTTTTATCACTTTCACTCCCAGAAAGTAAAAAATAAAAAGAAAGTATTAGTTACAACAAGCATTAGGTAATCATAAGTATAAACAAATAATCAAGAATATATTTTGTAATTTATTTCTAGTACATAAGAGTGTGCTTCTAGTGTGCTTGCAAATTATTTAGAATAAATAAAAATATAGAAATATGAAGAGATAGTTTCGTAATACAAACATGGCTGTCTATGGTTGGTGTTTTTGAGGTTGTAGGTGTTGGGATTACGGTGACAACACGGCCCGATGACAAGAAATAAACAATCCAAGTATTGCACGACATTCGTCCAATTTCGTGTAATACACATTCAAACAAAAGGTAACACTGTATTTATAAAATGAACGCACTACATCTAAAGTAATTTGTACAAGTTTACACTACACTTGTCTCAGTATCTCACTGGTCGTTGAGTTGTAAAAATGAGAGTAAATGAGAGTCACAATGTCAATGAGAGTGAAACTTGAAACTGAGTAGTTGGCAACTTAGTAAAGTTGGGTGGTGCTATCATCGTGATCATTTATCATTATTTCAATTAGTATCAATTACCTCTTTCACTCGAGAACTCTGCAGTCATGCAAGCGCACTACTGTAACAGTCAGTAAGTTGAGTAAGTCTGTGGCCTCTATTCGTCTTTTCATTTGTTTATCAACTCACTGTCCATGATGATTCGTTTCCATAATGAAATGTCAGAATTGAATATAATAATAATATTATATAGCACCGATGAACGCAGTTGAGTTATGCAGTTCAGTTATTATTGTAACAGAAGTCAGTGTCTAAGTGGAAGTTCTCGATGTCCTCGACATCTTGTCCTCAAAGACGACGATCTATTGTATTGTTCTCTTCAATTGCTTGGTCAGATCAATAAATAAAATAATTGAATATAATAATAAATCCCCCTTTCCCTTGATTAAAACTATGCCCTTTTAATATCATATTCATATCCTTATCTTGTTGCTTAATAATCAATGTGGCATTGACTTGGATAGACTAAATTGTGTATGACTCACTTAATGGAAGTAATATTAAAGTTAAAGTGAAATGAATTTCGAAATATCTTCAGCTATTTTTATTTGCTTTTTAAAAAATATTTTTGTTTGTTTCAAACATCTCATGACATTGAAAAAAAAATTATGTATTGAAAACATTAGTTGTCAACAATAGTAAACACTTAATGTGATTCCACTTTAACTCACACTATCTATATTATTTATCAATTATACAAAAACTAACTTTAGTAGTGATCCATGATTGTCATAATCATTAAAGACATTTATAACAACAGTCAGCAATGATGATGTAGTTAAGTCAGTCAAATACTAATATACATATATGACTTCATGAAACATCTACTAACATCAGAACTGAGAACACACTACACAGCTTTTGACAGTGGATAGAGATGAAGAGGACTCATGAAACTTTGGGGAAAATCCATGTTGATATCATTACCTTATGATTCATCTGTTTCAAATTACATTTGAATGAAGGGATCAAAATCCATAGTTACAATTATATTTTCATATGTAATGTTTTGAAAGAAGTTGCTGTTTTTTTCAGTAAAATAAAAAAAAAAACTTGATGTATTGTTTTTAAGTTATATTTATTTTAATGATTAAAAAAATTTAGGATGAGTTTCAAGGCAATAGATAGAGGGTTTCTGCAAGTTACTGTAGCTTTAAAGTTAGAGTGCTTGTATCATTTTTAATAATTCATCATCATCAAGTACCAGGCCTGCTGGCGTAGGTGATCATGTCTCTCCACAACTTTCGATCTCGGCAGCTATTTATCATTTCTGTTGTTGACCTTCTGCCAAGCCATTCTCTTAAGATGTCTGTTATTTTTTCTTTTTGCTTCTCTCTAACTCTTCATCCCACAATTTTTCCAGTTGTTACAATATATTCCAGTTGTTATCATCCCATTACCTGGCCAAAAAATGATGATTGTTTCTTCCTAATATTGGAAATTAGCTCTCTTTTTGCTTTGACCTCTTTCAGAACATCTTCATTACTCTTCTTAGCTGTCCATGGTACTCTCAACATTCTTCTGTAAAACCACATTTCTACAGACTCCAGTGATTTTCTTGTCTGTTGTCCTATTGTCCATGATTCACATCCATATGTTAAGACTGGCTCTACGTAACATTTAAGAACTCATTTTCTTGTTTCTATTGTCAAAAATGGATAGCATAGTATCTTCCTAATTTTTTGGAATGCTGCTTTTGCCTGAGCCATTCTGCATTTCACCTCTGTAACAAAGTTCCCAAATATTTAAATTCATTCACCTGTTTTAATATTGTTCCACTTGTCTTTATTTTGCACTGAGGTGATGTCTTTTTCTTTGTTGTTACCATTACCTCTGTCTTTTTGCTAAGGCCTGAGTCCTTTATTTTTGCTTTCTTTCACTATAATGTCCAACATTTCTTGTAACTCATTTTCACTCTTAGCAATTAAGACTGTATCATCAGCATACCTTAGATTATTTATGTTATGACCTCCAATTGTTATTTCAGGCATGGCCCTTATGGATCTTAAAATAATCTCACTATAAATATTAAACAAATGTGGTAACAGGACACATCCTTGTCTAACACCTTGTTTTATTTGTTGAAACATTCCCAATTGGTTTCCAGTTCTTCTGGCCGCTGTTTGTTGCCAGTACATGTTCTTTATTATTCTTAGATCTTTGCTGTCTACGTTTATGCTTTCTAAAATGTTGATTATTTCTTGGTGCTTTACTTTGTCAAATACTTTGGTATAATTATGAAATATAGGTATAGATCTGTTTTCACCTCTATGGCTCTTTCTACTAAAGATCTTATGATATAAATGGCATTGCTTGTTCCTTTATCTCTAACAAAACCACACTGTTCATCGCTAATTTCTGGACTGATTTTGTTTTGCACTCTTCGCATGTTGATTCTTAGTAATATCTTAGTCATATGACTCATAAGGCTTATTGTGCGATGATCATCACATTCAATCACACCCGATTTCTTTGGTAGGGCTATGAATATTGATTTGAGCATGTTGTATGGTATATATCCACTGTTATAGATATCATTCAATATTTTTGTTATTATTTCTATTCCAAAATCACCCATGGCTTCAATCTCTTCTATAGTTATATTATCTGGTCCAGGAGCTTTGCCTGCTTTCATATTGCGTAAGGCGTCTTCCACTTCTTGTTCGAGTATTGCTGGACCTTCTCCATTATCCTTAATATTTACTTCCGTTCGTTCATCATTTTAAAGATCTTTAATGTATTCTGTCCATCGTTCCCTTATGTTTTCTTGATCAATCAACAGTTCTCCTTACTTTGATCTTAAACATCCAGTTTTTGATTGCGTTTTCTTCCTGTTAATTCCTCAATTTGTTTGTATATAGCTTTAGCATCTCCTTTTTGTTGCATTTCAATCTCTTTGCATCTCTCTTTTAGCCATGCTTCTTTTGCTTCATTGCATTTTACTACAATTTCTTTATTTAATCTCTTATACTCATCTTTATTTTCTTTATATCTTCTTCTTGTATCCATTGTTATCCATTTCTTTCTTGAATTTGTCCTCACTGGTGGTATGAACTCTTTTAATGTTTGTTGCATTGATTCTTTTAGCATTTCCCACTGTTCATCAATGCTTTGTATCTTCTCTATTGCATTGTACCGGTTCTGACTTGTGATTTTATATTTGTCTTGCAGCTTCTTGTCTGATTTTAGTAAATCTAAATTTAACTTGATGTTAACTGAGGCTCGTTTTGTTGTTTTTAATTTTACTCTAAGCTTTACCACATCTGGTACATGATTACTATTGCAATCTGCTCCTTGTCTAGTTTTCACACACACCAGACTGTTTCTAAATCTATTGCTTATCATTATATAATCAAATTGATTACATGCGTTATCCCTGGGCTTTTCCATGTCCACAGACATCTTGGATGTTACTTAAACCAGGTGTTTCCTATCATCATGTTGTGTGTTCTTGCTCAGTTAATAAGTTTCTCACTTCTTTCATTCCTCTCGCCTAAGCCATAATGACCAACTACTTCCTCAACTCTTTCCTTTCCTACCTTTGCGTTAAAATCCCCTAGAACTATGGTGTTTTCATGTGGTTTGCATTTATGAAGTGCCTCATTTAATTCGTTGTAAAATTTATCAATTGTTTCCTCTAGACTGTCTGCTGTTGGTGCATAAACTTGTATAAGATTTATGTCTACTGGCTTTCCATTCAATTTCACTAAAAGGACTCTGTCAGATATTGGGTAAAAGCCTTTCACTGTTCTTGCTCTTTCTGCTTCCAAGATGATACCTACTCCTCTTTGGTGTTCAGTACCTCCAGAATAGATTATCTTATCTCCCCTGATCCGGTGTATCTCATTTAGCAAAGTCCCAGTAATTGTAAACCCATTCTTTTCATTTCTTGAATGATGTTTTCTAGTTTACCCTTTTGCATGAGTGTTCTCACATTCCAAGTACCTGTCTTTAGAGTTTGTTTTATCTTTATTTTGCTTACAGTAGCTTGATGACGATCGGGTATCACCTGTAGCACATGTTGTCCCCTACCAAACGAGGGTTTTCCTTTGGAATCCCCCTTAACGTTGTTGGTATTTCTATTGTTGTGGCGATTCATGATTGTACAAAGAAGTTACGACGGTGGTTTTCTGTTGCCTTCTGTCGGTTTGTTTACAGTTGGCTCCACTAGCCTTTGACTAAAAAGTCTCACCCACAAGGCAGTGGGGTTGTTTTACTTCAGGGTACCCTCCCTTAACCTTTTACTCTCCCAAGCTTACCTGCAAGGCAGCAGGGCAGCCACAGGTTGTACTGTTTACTGCATACAGTAGCGGGTAAAATTACCCGACCTAACAAATTTTAATAATTATCTGGTGTAAAACCCACATGGAGTGATCATAATTTTTTAAAATGGCCTCAGAATTCAAGGTATGTGGGTTTGAGTCATATAGAATATATACAAGAATACATAGTCCATCACATGTTCCAGTTGAGCATGTAAAAGAACACCTGGCAATTGAAAATAGAAAAAAGCAGGCCATATATTGCTGGCAGGATTAAATAATATAAAAAAAAAAAAATTAAAATCCCACCATCAAGAAATGATCGAACCAATTCTTTGAAAATACCTCAGATACTTTTATTAGCTTGGAGTGCCAAAATCTCCCTGTGTGATGTCGAAAGAGATTGGAGTAAAAATGAATGTTGTTCAATTACTGTAATGATGGATTTCTAAAGAAGAAGAATATATATATATATATATATATATATCAACAACTATAAACTTGATGTCGTGCGGCAGTATAACTACCTGGGGTCCATCATCAGCGACAGACTATCTTTAGATACAGAAATTGATGCATTGGTAAAGCTGCCCGTCTTTCTAGACATGTCTGGCAAAACAGCAAACTGACAATTAAAACAAAGACCACAGTGAACAATGCCTCCATAATTAGTATCCTCCTGTATGGCAGCGAATCTTGGACAACTTATGCAAAGCAGGAGAGAAGGCTAAATGCATTCTATATGCGATGTCTGCGCAGTGTTCTTGGTATCACCTGGAAGGATAAAGTGACAAACGTGAAGGTCATGACTTGCACAGGCCTCCCGAATATTTTACATGCTGCTCAAACAACATAGGTTACGCTGGCTTGGCCACGTATACCGTATGAAAGATGGCCGCATACCAAAAGATACTCTATGGACAACTGGCAGATGGTAAAAGAACTAGGGGGCGCCCAAAACTTCGTTTTGTAGATGTGTGTAGACGCGACATGAAGACTCTGAACATAAACCCTGCAGCCAGGGAAGACGTAGCTGCGGACCACAATCAATCTGGAAACACACTCTAAAGGCCCACCTTAAACAAGAAGCAGACAGATTCATAGAAAAGAGAATACATGGCGAAAGGAGAGAAAAGAAAAAATAACATTTCTAGGGGCGCTGAAAAATCCATAGTCAACTATGACTGACGGAGGCTACTGCTCTTTATATATATATATATATATATATATATATATATATTGATAGCACCCATTATAGGCTGGGTTATATATATATATATATGTATATATATATATATATATATATATATATATATATATATATATATATATATGTATATATATATAGGGAGTTGCAATAGCTCAGTCGTTAGTGAACTGTACTACAAAGGATAAGAGGTCCTTTCGGGTTCAATCCTGATTGATGGCTTCCAGGTTCACCCAGCCTAAATTGGTTTCTGGATTTTTTCTGGGAAAGTAAAGCAGCACGGGCATAATACCAACCCCCATTACTCCTAAAATAATGTTCCAAAGGTCTGTAAAAAATTATGAAATATGGTCACTAACATCATATATTAAATATGGCCTTTGGTATCTTGACAGACAGTTGGTAGCAAGCAATCATGATAAGACAATAGTTTGGTAAAATATTAGTGTCTTATGCTGGATGCTGTTTTGTTGAATAGGTTCTCTTGTGGCTGAATCTGCCAATATTGGATAGACAGATCCATCCACAGAATGAACAAAATGTATTTGTGTTGCCTGGCCTCATCTCCTTTCTCCTGCACCTTTTGTCTTCAGAATTTGATATCAGCACTGCCTTGAAGGTTGTTGTGCCATTTTTTTATTTCTGCTCTCCATGTGCTATGATCTGCAGCCAGATTTTCCAAGTTTCTTTCACTGATAGAAAATATGAGAGATGGTGTTTTCCTACTGTTGTGTCCTAATGGAGATGGCACTGACATTATTGTTTGCTTGCTATCTTCTTCTTTCTTTTTAGCTCCCAGTGGAGCATAGGTCTTCAACAAACACTTTCCAAGTCGTTCTGTTTTTTGCCATTCTTTTAAGATCATTCCATGTTTTCGCCATCATCTTCATCTCTGCTTCTATCTGTCTGTCTTCTCCAAGAATTTCTTGGTCTTCTTCTTTGTCTTTTCCCCTGGGGATTCCAAAAAAGGTCCTGTTGTGTAATACTCTCAGTTGGCTTCCGCAGTGTGTGTCCTATATAGCGCCATCGTCTTCGCTGTATCTCTTTATCCACTGGTATTTGACTGGTACATTTCCATAATTCTATTTTAGTGATTTTGTCCTGCCATTTCCATCCTTTTATTCTGCGTAAGCATCCCCTCTATGTCTCAAAGCATATCCCCCTTATGTCCTAAAGCATGGGTGAAATCTTTATTTTGCTAATTATTCCGTGTTGCTTCTATCTCTATCATGGCACCAGGGCAACAGATTAAACTTGCATAATCAAAAGACTAGAACAAAGAAAAAAAAATCTGAATTACCTAATTACACTTGAAGTCAAACTTAACATAACTAGAGAAATAAATAAAAAATGTGTTCAGTTGAATCAATAGTTTCTTCATGGTAATACCATCCCTTGGTCTCTGGGTAGTGAGATCAAATGTCTAGCTCTCTAGGATAACATGAAGTTCTGTGTGCTCTCACACACATTAAAGAATCCTTGGCATTTACAAAATAGAAAATATTTGGCCAAAAATGACTACTGTCTGGAAATGGTGCATCATCATCATCATCATTGAGTGCCATCTTCACATTGAAGGTTGGCTACCATGGAGCGCCATTCCACTCTGTCTCTTGCTTTGATGGTGTAGATTGTCATAGGTTGACTTGTCCATTTTTTGTTGTTACTCGTCCATGTTAGTCTTGGGATTGGTGCACCTATGGATTTATCCAGAGTACAGTGATGATGATCTTAACATAACATAATTAAGATGTTTATTGCGCAAGCACATATCTTAGAACATATTAAACACAAAGAATGATAGTCTTAAGAAAAAGTCCTTAAATATCACATAAATACTAGTCATTCATTAATTAATTTGGGAGCCGCGATAGCTCAGTGGTTAGTGAACTGGATTACAAAGGACAAGGGGTAGGGTTCGATCCCAACCGACGGCTTCCGGGTTCACCCAGCTTTTAATGGGCACCGGATTTTTTTCTGGGAAAGTGAAGCGGCACGGGCGTAATACCGACCATATTACCCTAAAAATCATGTGCCGAAGGTCTGTAAAATTTATGGTCACTAACACCATATTCCCTATACGCCACTTGGCGTGACGGGGGTACTTTACGTTTTTAACATTCATTAATTTCTATTCTGTCTGTTGTTAATAAAATATTTGATATATTCCTTGCAATTTTTAACATAGCTCTAATATCTGCACATGTTTGTCTGGAACATTCAGCTTTGGCAGTTTATTTTACGTGTTGAAAGTGTCAAGTCTATCATGTTCCGATTTTAGTTTTCTTCACAATTTGTTGCTAATGCTTTAGTAGACTTGATAATTTGTATCCTTCCAAAAAGATAAAACATACATGCTTCTACTATGATACCGTTAAAGTGATTAGAAGAAGCTGGATTTTTTAAATTTTACAACTTTTATTGTTAAAATTAAATATTGCACCCTTGAAACTCTCAATGAGAGAAATCTACAATCAACCACTAATATCTTCAGTTATCAAGAAAAGATGATGGTCATATGTTGGACATGTGATGAGGAAAGATAATAATGGAATAACAAAGCAAGCCCTCATGTGGGAAACAACAGATAGGAGGGAAAGAGGCCGACCCAAAGAGACACTGAGAAGAACATTGATCAGAGAGGCAAGAGCAGCAGGAATCGGTTCCCTTAATGAGATAGAGTTGCTTGCACAGAACAGAGACAAATGGCGAGATTTGATAAAAGATCTTTACAAGGATTGAAAACTGCTAGAATAAAAATTTAGATCAGAGAAAGAGCATCTGGGTCTATGTCCTATGGGCTGGCTACGGCTCGAAAGGCCAATAGGTAGATAGAAACTCTCAGATTTACTAATCTTTATTCTTTTTAGTTACAAGCATTAACTTCAAAAATAGCATTCATGCATAAATAATTACTTTAGTTAACAATTTTATGTTTATGTTTTATACATTGTGAAACAAATTGAAACCACTCCCATAGAATATAAGTTATAAGAATGAGTGGAATGTAGTAGACTAAGGACATTATTATATGGCACTTTTCATCTTGTCAGATAGTTTAGTGCAGGCTATTGTGAATTTTTGTTTGTTGAGGTTTTGTTTTTGTCGAACAGCTTCTCTTGTGGCTGATTCTTCCAATGTTTGACAAACACACTTGGCACAGAATGAACAAGTCAGGCCCACTGATCCACAGGGTTTTCCATCTTTATTTATAAGTCTTTTTCCTTCCATGTTTTGCCATAGTACAGCTTCAAATGATTTTATGCCATTCCTTATACAGGCTCACCATGATGTGCAATCTTTTGCCAGATGTTCCAGTCATTTTCACAGATAAAAATTAATTAAGAGATGATTTACAAATAAATATCTCTATATATTGTAGTTTAGGTCTGCCGATTTGTCTTTTTCTGTGTATTAGTTCACCATATAGTATTTGCTTTGGAACGTGGTTTTCTTTCATTCACTGGAAGTGCCCCAGCCTAATGACATCTGCATTCATGAATACTGCCTATCTTTATTTTATTTTTAGATAAAACAAAAATGTCATTTTGAAATTAAAACAAACTTGTGTAATATGCTCAGGGATGGAAATCTATCTGTTGTGCTTTTGAGCTGAGGACGACACATAGGACAGCAATTAAAAACTCTTGTGTCTGACGATCTTTCATTTCAGACCTTGCACATGACCTGCATTGGCGTACAAGGCTCAGTTCTGAGTAAGTTGTTCAATCTTGATGAGGGAGTTGATGCCTGCTGTTGTTGCCTCTCGTTTTAATGTTCTTTAGAGTTTAATGATCTGATAATGATATAAACATTCAAATAAAAGAATCACAGACAGGATAGATTAAACAGTTCCAACCAGCATCCTCTCTGTGAGAAGGAAAACTTCCATGTCGAACCAAGATTCAGCATGCAAAAGATGGAATGTGTCAGCCACTGTGCAGGCTTAGGAGAATATTCACCACATGCCCACTAACATGAGTAATGACCATATACATCATGGTAGAAGGACAGTAGATAATATTTGCATAATAAAAAACCTATCACTTCTTGCCACATTCGGTATCTTAGTATCATTCCAGCCATAACTGAGGAAACAAATGATATAACTTGTTACGTATTACAAAATGTCCTGTTTGTAACAAAATAACAAATTTTGGTGAGAATTTTGAAATGTCCTTGTTTATAACATCGCAGGAGTGTGTGTGACCTGGCATGGATTTTGTTGATTTAGACAAGGTCCTGGACGAATTTGAAGAGGAAGGTTAGTATAAGTGCTAAGTTTTATGACTCAGGGTTGAGTTCCTGAGGTATATAAAGTAGATTTTAGATTAAAACTATAGTTCTCAACATGTGAGTCATTACCTCCAAAGTGGTCTTCTCTAATGTGGGTCATGGCCTCCAAGGTGGTCTTCTCTAATGTGGGTCATGGCCTCCGAGGTGGTCTTCTCTAATGTGGGTCATGACCTCCAAGGAGATCTTCTCTAATGTGGGTCATGGCCTCCAAGGTGGTCTTCTCTAATGTGGGTCATGGCCTCCAAGGTGGTCTTCTCTAATGTGGGTCATGGCCTCCAAGGTGGTCTTCTCTAATGTGGGTCATGGCCTCCAAGGTGGTCTTCTCTAATGTGGGTCATGGCCTCCAAGGTGGTCTTCTCTAATGTGGGTCATGGCCTCCAAGGTGGTCTTCTTGAGTGTGGGTCATGACCTCCAAGGTGGTCTTTTCAAGTGTGGAGTCACAGGTTTTTGTGCTGTTACAAAAAAAGAGAATAATATGTTACTACATTATTATAAATGGGAGGAGTCACAGGTTACTAAATTATTATAAATGGGAGGAGTCACAGGTTACTACATTATTATAAATGGGAGGAGTCACAGGTTACTAAATTCTTATAAATGGGAGGAGTCAGATATTACTACATTATTATAAATGGGAGGAGTCAGATATTACTACATTATTATAAATGGGAGGAGTCAGAGGTTACTACATTATTATAAATGGGAGGAGTCACAGGTTACTGCATTATTATAAATGGGAGGAGTCACATGTTTCTACATTATTATAAATGGGAGGAGTCAGAGGTTGGTACATTATTATAAATGGGAGGAGTCACAGGTTACCACATTATTATAAATGGGAGGAGTCACATGTTTCTACATTATTATAAATGGGAGGAGTCAGAGGTTGGTACATTATTACAAATGGGAGGAGTCACAGTTTATTTGACTCCTGCCAAAAAATATATTGGGAAACCTTTATTTACTTTTACTTAACTGTGTACATGAGATGTGAGAAGACAACTTTTGTTGTTGTTGCTATCTTACGTTCATTTAAAGTTAAAGTTTCTTTACTCTGTCAGTGTTTCACAACATGTTTTTCGTTAGGACTCTCTTTCTTTTAACTTGTGACCCACTTTTATAATAGCTAAGTAATCTATGATATCTTTTTCTCCTATTAACTAATCAGCTAAAGACAGAAACTATGATATCAAAGAAAGCAAACTCACAAGAATGTAAAGTAAATCTAAAATGGAAAAATCCTGAAGCAAGTGCATAGATTCAAATACCTAGGATTGATAATATCAGATGACAGATTTACTGCAGAAATTAGAAGCAGAATTGGACAATCAAAAAACAGAATTCCACAGCAAATGAGAAACATACTATGTAACAAATCATTGTCAGTTAATGTTAGAAAATGTACCCTAAATTGTGTTACATAGAACCTGTTTGGCTATATGAAAGTGAGTCATGGACGATAAGCAAGACAACACAAAGAACATTAGAGGCAGCTGAGATTTTCACGCATAGTAAAAATTTACAAATGAAAATTTTTTAAAAAGAGCTGGATAAACCAGAAATACCATCAGAATTATAAGGAAAAGACCATCTACACTTATTGGAAATGTCATGTGAAAAGAAGGCATTTAAAATACTATAGCAACAGGCAGAATAAATAGAAATAAGAGCAGAGGAATACCAAGAGAAAAAATATTGAACAGCTTATTCAAATGGCATAATTAAAGATCACTGACGGAAATTATGATGTGTATGATGTACCGAGTGATGTGGAGAGAAGTGATTGTCTATGCCAACCAGCATGGCACCTGAAGGTGACAATGAATCAAACCCCTTTTCATAATTGCCAAGTAACCAGGTACCCTTCTTCATAATTGCCAAGTAACCAGGTACACTTCTTCATAGTTGCCAAGTAACCAGCTACCCCTTTTCATAATTGTCAAGCAACCAGGTACCCTTCTTCATAGTTGCCAAGTAACCAGCTACCCCCTTTTCATAATTACCAAGCAACCAGGTACCCTTCTTCATAGTTGCCAAGTAACCAGCTACCCCCTTTTCATAATTACCAAGCAACCAGGTACCCTTCTTCATAATTGCCAAGTAACCAACTACCCCCCGTTCATAATTGCCAAATAACCTGCTAATCTATTTTATAATAGCCAAGTGTGAGTGTGTTTTTCTAAGAAATAAAATCTGTTGTACTCATTTAAGACTGCATAAGTAGAGGCGGTTGGTCAGGGAATTAGACCTGACCTCTTGTCTCCTTAGTAGACCACTGGTATACCACTATTTCTGAACAGATCAGCTGCATTGTAAATCTTCTCTTTTATTTAGTGCTTTGTTTCTTTGTTATTCCACATTTTTGCTGTGAATATTAAATTGTCTTTTTTGACCAAATGTCTTGACTTGATATGATCTCCCTCAGTGTCTGAGGTAAAACTAATGAAGGACACAGTGCAAAACAAATAATAAATCATTTCAGGATTATGATTTCATGAGAAGCAGAGTATAGGGGTGATACCCCTCCATTAACTTTAACTCTTTGCCTTCCAAGTGACGGTAACACCAGAAGTCTTGGCCTTTTACTACCCAATATCTCTGGCTCTTGCGAAATCTCTCAATATTTATTCCATAACTCATAACATCAAAATAAATAATACCATGGCTAAAACTAAGAATAGCAAAGTGTTATATTTTCTCAACATTCCTGTGTGGTGCAGAAACATGGACATTAGACAAGAAAACAGAACAGAAAATTGAAACCTTCGAAATGTGGACTTATAGAAGAATAGGAAAATTTGGATGGAAAAAAAAGAAAAACAAATGATGAAGTCTTAAAACAACTAAAAATGGAAAGAGAACTACTAAACACAATTCAAACAAGACAAATGAGATTTTTGGGGCATGTTAAAAGATACAGCAGCCTACTAAAAGTATTCTTGGAAGGGAAAATACATGGTAAAAGAGGCAGAGGCTGACCAAGACTAGCACGGATGAGTAACATCAAAAGATGGACAAGTCAACCTCTGACAATCTGCACCATCAAAGCAAGAGAGAGCAGAATGGTGCTCCATGGTAGCCAACCTTCGATGCTGAGACAGCACTCAATGAATGAATGAATTTGCGCAAGTGTTTTTACTTTTCACTAAAACAAAGCTTGACTATATAAGTTGAGAGACCTATAAATGCTTGATTTGTAAAAATCTTTAAATTTTTTTCTCAGAGAAACAAGCACTGTGCATTGTCCCAGGCCAGGAGCTGAGACCAAGCGGCTACTTAGAGTTTCTAGAGAAGCATAAAGAGGAAGACTGGGCCTTGATAAACCCAAACAGATTTTCATCTACGAGTGGCTACACTCTGGAGCGAAGATCTGCCAGAGAACCAGCTAATGTTGCATATGATGACCCTTATGACAGTTTCTCCTCATACAAACGTAGCTTCATGGCTAGCAACCAGCCAAGTGGTTTGTCCAAAAATAGCAGAGATGGCTTACCTCAAGAAAAGACGAGAAGAAGTAAGAGTGCAATTGTGACAAGCTTGACTCGGATTTCTACAAATGGTGATGACGTGAACACTGTTTACACAACTACTGCAAAATTTCCAGAGAGGAAAGGGATAGCGAATTACTCAGAGCGAAAGGGAACAATCGCATGTCAAGCTATTGAAGTGCAAACAGATGCCTTATCTCCAGGCAGTGAGCAGGAATTACTTTCATCACCCTTTCCTAAAACTGATATCATTGTAGATAGACATAGTGATTCAAAAGTGGTGTCCAGAGAAACTACAGTGGCGATAGATCAGTTCGAAATTGGTCAAAACCAGAATCCAATTTACGGTAGCATAGTTACGACTAACATAACAAATAGAGAATTAATGAATCAACAGTTAACACAGCAAACATCTGAAGAAGCGGAAATGCTTCCGAATTCATCTTCTCTGTTTAATCTTCATTTATCTCCGGCTAACACCTTGTTTCCATCCTCAACAAGAATGAGTTCCACTTTCAACTCTGAAACTCACTATAGTCCACAGTTAACTGCTAACAGCTCACATGGAACAGACATTTGGGTCCCACCAATAGGTCAGATTGTGGGATTTAATACTCCCAGTGTTGAAATTTTAGATGATAGTGTGGCCAGCATGTGCCAACGAGAACTTGATGAAATGAGACTTCATAATGCTAATACTTCAGAAATGCTGCAGAACTCAAAGTCCTTCACCTTAGACTCACAAGGCACTGCTTTTCATTTTTTAAATAGAGAATCTCAAAGTCTTGTTGAGGAACGAAGTGTGCCAGAAATAAATAATTATTTCACAACGCAGTTGAGATCATGGCCAGAGAGTCACAACACTCATGCTAATTCAGCTTCTCTGTATAATGAATCTTATTGTCAGAACATCTCAGACTCAAGGGTGTTATCCCAGCCTGATCACACAATACAGTATTCTAATAACCTCAGATTGTGGAGACCTCAAGCTGTCCCGAGTGATGATGTTTCACTTACTGGGCCAGTTCTAGGGGGATGTGCTCATGTTGTTCCTAGTGGCAGGATTATTTCTTATAATGAGCCTTGTGATAGAATTATTTCTTATAATGACCCCAGTGACACAATTATTTCTCATAATGAGCCTTGTGACAGAATTATTTCCTATAACAACCCCAGTGATACAATTGTTTCTCATAATGAGCCTTGTGACAGAATTATTTCTTATAATGAGCTTTGTGATGGAATTTCTTATTGTATTGAACCTAATGACAGAGATTTTTCTCATAGTGAACCTAGCAATACATCTACTGCTGCTCCAGTTGACAGACAAACCATGCATGGTTCTTTAATAAACGGTAAGATGGAAGTTGAAACTACCCTTGATGATATGAAGAAGCCCAAACCAGTTACGTATAATATCAGTGATTATGTGTTGGAGGAACAGAGAGAACCAGAAGATACACTAGATGATGATGTTATTCTGAAGCAGCAAATTATGTTAGAAATGTACCATCCCACTGCTCAGTTGTCAGAAAGTTCAGTCCTTCCCGATTCTAGTCACATCCATTCTAATGTTACACACGTGCCGGAAAACACAAAATGCAAACCTGTTGAAATGTTTCTTTCAGAGAGTGGTTCAATTTCTGTTAGTTCAGAACACAGTTATTTGTATGAAATTGCTGGTTCTGTAATTTCTTTAGGAGATGGAGCAAGACCTAAAGATTCTTCAGCAATTGAGAATAATCGACCCAATACATTACTTGATTTATCTAAAGTCAGTCTAGATTTGCCAGCACTTACAAAATCTGATGCCTCATTAGACACAGAAGGAGCTTCAGTCTATAACCAGCCTACAGTTAGTCCAGAGCACAGTTCTTCAGATGAAATTGCTCGCTCTGTAATTTCTTTAGGAGATGGAGTAAGACCTAAAGATTCTTCAGTAATTGAGAATAATCGACCCAATACATTACTTGATTTATCTAAAGTCAGTCTAGATTTGCCAGCACTTACAAAATCTGATGTCTCATTAGACACAGAAGGCGCTTCAGTTTATAACCAGACAACTGTTAGTCCAGAGCACAGTTCTTCAGATGAAATTGCTGGTTCTGTAATTTCTTTAGGAGATGGAGCAAGACCTAAAGATTCTTCAGCAATTGAGAATAATCGACCCAATACATTACTTGATTTATCTAAAATCAGTCTAGATTTCCCAGCACTTACAAATACAAAATCTGATGTCTCATTCGACATGGAAAAACCTTCAATTTATAACCAGGAATCTGTTAGTCCAGAGCGCAGTTCTTCATATGAAATTGCTGGATCTGTAATTTCTTTAGGAGATGGGGCAAGACCTAAAGATTCTTCAGTAATTGAGAATAATCGACCCAATACATTACTTGATTTATCTAAAGTCAGTCTAGATTTGCCAGCACTTACAAAATCTGATGTCTCATTCAACACGGAAGGAGCTTCAGTTTACAACCAGGTCCAGGTAGTGGACACAAATGTTGAGTTTTCAACTGCCGCTGCACAGTTACAAGAAGATTCATGCAACTTGTTGACAAATGCCTTTCTTCCTGACTCTGAGAGTGTTAGTGAACTAACATTAAGACTGGATTCTGAAAGCATGGAGAGATCAGGAAACAGTTCTTTAATTCTTGATTTTTCTCAGCCTTTTAGTCAAATTCAATCTGACAAGGGAGATCAAAAGTTGTTAGTTGAAACAGATGGACTTGATACATCCCAGATAATAGGGAATCAGAGAATGAAGCGACCAACATCACTGAATCTGCCATTTAAAGCAGATGTTGCTGCAAAATATGTACATGAAGAGGATGTGGTCCCTAGAGGTAAAGTATACAAGTCTTTATATATTTAAATTTATACGTTTATTCGCAGTTAGATTAGAGCAGTTCTTGGTCTGAAGGTGATAAGTAACTCATAGTTGACTACTTGTGTCAGAATCAGCAGCAGCAACTTCCTACTTCACCCCTCACAGTGGGTTTGGCAACAGTCTGGCCAGCAAGTAGGAACCAAGAAAACCCAGAAATACCTTGCTGAAAATGGAGGTGCTGGACTCACAGCTGTGTGGCTTCATCTCAAAGTGGCACTTTAGTTATAATCTTGGAAATGTCTCAGCATTTAAGGATATTAAGTTAATGCTTGTTAAAAAAATGATCAAAGATTAGTAAATATGAGAGTTTTAGGATGCAATGTTAAATTTATAACAACAAAAGTTTTTAAAATTTTAAGATACAGCTTTTTCTAATCACATTTAATGTGTCCTAGAGAAACATGTGTATTTTATCATCCTGGAAAGAAACAAAGGAGCAAATCAACTAAAGTGTCAGTTACAAATAAAAGTGGACTAAAACCACTGATCTTGTAGCATGATGTGAACCACAACATAGTGCGTCTATGCCCACTTAACATCTGTTTTAGGGGAGGCAATGAAGATGATACCAAATCATAAAGAAGCCATCCCAGAAGGTCAAGGAAAACCAAATTTTAGAGGAGCAGTCCCTCCAAAAATATTTTGCAGTAGCTGGAAGTACACCTCAGAGCAAAACCAGGCAAAGACAATTCAGACATTAAAGGCTACCGAATCTTAACATTGCAGAACGTGTACGGTAAAGAGCTCAAAAAGATAATTGCAAAACATCTAATGTGGCCTCATCAAGGCCAGCTCCTTGTCGTGGGGATGGGGCTTAACAGTCACCAGGGACTGAAAACTAAGACTGGCCAGGCCTTCCTACAATCAAGCAAGACCACAGTCTGCTCTAGCAAGTTCAAGTGCTGAAGTCGGAGGCAACCAGCCAAAAGGCGCACAACAATCAGGATGCCACGCACTCAACGCATATGGAAGTATGTCTATAACCGCAAATCGATATGGCACTCGCCCTGTGATGGGCACTCAGGCAGGTGCAGCGCCGGGCCCTCAGCCTCGAAAGGGCCCAACCTCTATTACTGGATGTCCTTCTCAACCGCCCTGTGGAGTCAGGGGGCGAGAGAATAGAGCTACTGGCCAATCCAAAATAAGACCACTAAAAATAATGCACTGGAATGCTGAAGGCATCAACAGCAAAAGAGATGGGTACAGTAAAAAGATAGAATTAGAAAATATCCTGCATGAAGAACAAATAAGCATATGCTGTTTGCAGGAAACCCATCTAAACAACGACATAGCCTTGAAGATTAGGGGATACCAGTGCTACCGATCTGACAGAATAAATAGACAAAAGGGTGGAATACTGACTCTTGTAAGGAACAACATTAATGCATGTCAGATTGAAGTGTATATGGATGGGGCGGAATATCAAATACTGCACCTCAGGACAGGAAATACAGACTTCCATCTACTTAACTACTACTGTCCGAGTGACCGCCCACTAGCACTAGACACAATTACATTAAAAGAAAGAATAATTGTATGTGGAGACTTTAACAGCCACTCACAGAGCTGGGGCTATGAACATATGGACAAGAGAGGTGAAGAGCTTGAAAATTGGCAGGATGACAATGGGCTTATACTATTAAACCAGGCAACAGATCCACCAACATTCTACTCCAGATCATGGCATACCACATCTACACCAGACCTTGCTTTCCATTCACCAGACCTGGATTGGAATATCACACGAATTGTTGGGAAACAACTTGGAGGCAGCGACCACCGACCAGTCTTTTTAGTGGTGCAAAATGAGGCCATCAGGGAGAGCAGCACTCTCTCCAGATGGAATTACAAAAAGGCAGACTGGAAAATGTATCAACACTACACCAGTGTACTGACTAAAGATATAAATACAGATAGAGACATCAACAAAATAGTTGATGAATTCAGTAGACTAATAATACAAGCTGCCAGTGAAACAATACCTAGAGGGGCACGGAAACACTACAAACCATACTGGAGTAGTGAACTAGAGGAACTGCACAATGACATGGAAACATCTCGAAAGCAAGCAGAAAATAACCCTTGCCAAGAACACCACAACAACTACCAGCATGCTAAAGCCAAATTTCAACGGGCTAAACTACAAGCCAGACAGAGAAGCTGGAAAGAGAAAACAGAGTCCTTGAATCTTGAACGAGACACAAGAAAAGTGTGGAAGCTTGTAAAACAGCTGAATGATGAGGGTACAGAAAGGAACACCAAAATTACACTGAAGAAGGATGGAAACATTCTAACAGGTAAACATGCAGCAAATTACTTTGCAGACTCCTTTGCAAATGACAATAATATTGAAATTAGCCTAGAAAAACGACAAGAGACCCGTCTAAAACAACAAAATGCAAGACAAGAAGAGACCACACATGAAGTCATGGAAACACCCATTACACAAAGAGAGCTAGAGCTGGCAATATCCAAATTAAAAATGAAAAAGTCACCAGGCAATGATGGAGTGTCCAATGAAATGATTAAGAACTTGGGAACTGCAGCTAAAGCAAAACTACTGCAGATCTACAACATTTGCTGCATCACAGGTAGAGTGCCACATGCATGGAGAGAAGCAATTATGATACCATTACTAAAGCCAGGAAAAGATAGTTCAATGACATCCAGCTATAGACCAATCAGCCTTACAAGCTATTTGTGTAAAACAATGGAACGTATAATCAATCTCAGACTGCAGTGGTACCTGGAAAGTGAAAATCTCCTTGTCCCACAACAAGCAGGCTTTAGACAGTGTTACTCTACCGAAGATCAAGCAACCTATCTTTCCCAGGAAATCGAAGATGCGTTTCAAGAAAAGAAACTGGTACTAGCAGCATGGATAGACCTAAAGAAAGCATTTGATAAGGTATGGAAGGAAGGGCTTCTGAAGAAACTGAGAAATTATGGAGTAAATGGCAGGATGTACAAATGGGTCAAAGCATACCTGCATAACAGGAGAGCCAGAGTGCAACTGGATGGTCTTAAGAGTAAGAAGGTCTTATTGCGCCAGGGCGTTCCACAAGGAGGGGTACTATCTCCAACACTTTTTCTGATCTACATCAATGACCTAGTTACTGAACTACCACATGGCATCAAAGTGGCAATGTATGCAGATGACTTGGTAATGTGGTGCACAGAGGAGTATGCAACAGTGGCCTCCAAATTGCTACAAAGAGCTATGAATGCACTGAATTCATGGACAAATAGATGGTGTATCAGCATCAATACAGACAAATGCAGTACTACACTTTTCACACTCTCCCCAAAACAAAAAGCAGGAGCCATCTACATAAACAATGAGCCTGTGAAAGAAGACATACAAGCTACATATCTCGGAGTTACATTTGATAACAAACTATCTTGGAAACAGCAGATAAATAAGGCAACCCAAAAAGCAAGGAGAAAATTGGCTATTCTAAGAAAGTTGTGTGGAACCACATGGGGTGCGAGTGGGAAAATACTCAGTAAAGTTTACCAACAGAGTATACGCCCACATTTAGAATATGGATCATCCGCATGGTGCTCAGCATCAAACACCACATTGCAAGAACTGGATAAAGTACAAAACCAGGCACTTAGGGTCATCACAGGAGCAATGAAATCAACACCAATATTGGAGATGGAGAAATTGTGGAGGATACCAGCACTGAGAGAACGGAGAGACACAAAGGTGCTGATACAGGCAGAAAAATTTGTATGCATGCCGAGACATCCAATGAAGGACAGATTCCAAAATCTTGCATTGGGACGACTTAAGAGAAGCAGCTTTATCCACCAAGCCAAGCGTATTAGTAGACAAACACCAGACATGCCAAGAGTTGTTAAACCCCTTCTGCCCATACCAGAACAGACTCCCTGGACAGATGAATCAGGATTATCAGTTCAAATACGGACAGAAGTGAAAGGAATAGTTGACAAAGAGGAACAAAATAGTCTACAGCGAAAAACAATAGCTCTCAGTTTCCTGGATGAAGAATACCCACAAGACCTATGGATTCGTGTGTACACAGATGGATCAGCACAGAATGCAGTAAAGAATGGGGGAGCAGGTGCATATATAGAGTACCCAAATAACACTAGGGATATGGATAAAATAGCAACAGGGAAATATTGTCACAATTATGATGCAGAAATACAAGCAATAAAGTTGGCAATAGAAAAACTGCTGAACAGTAATCTTAGCCCACAGCCTGTAGTGTTTTTGACAGATGCAAAATCAGTACTCCAGGCACTACAATCCAGAAAATTACCACATCTGCAGACCTTATTGACTGAACTCTGCAAGCACCACAGGGTTGCCCTGCAGTGGATCCCGTCTCACTGTGGAATACCAGGAAATGAGAAAGCAGATCAGTTGGCAAAGGAAGGTTCAACAGGCACACAACTAGATACACCAGTTACATACCATCATAAGAAACAGATAATCAAATCAATCAGAGGACCACAAGCCCCAAATCAGGATGCCTTTCATAATATGAATAGATATGAACAAGTTATCATTATACGCCTAAGAACAGGACACAATCGACTCCATAGTCACATGTATACAAAATTCAAGATCGGCACATCAACTACTTGTACATGTGGACAGGCACCCCAGACTGCTGAACACATACTTCAAGACTGCACTGAATATAGTAGACTGAGGAAAATCCATTGGCCCATAGATACAACACTACAGACAAAACTATATGGGCCACTGCAAGAATTACAAAAGACAGTAAAATTTATACAGGAAACGACATTGCAGATATAGACAATACTTCAGGCGAACGAAAGATAGATAGATAGATCTAATGTGGGATTTTAATTTTTTTTTTTTATTGTGCTCAGAGTAGCTTCAGAAACTATCTATCTATCTATTGACCTTTTGAGCCGTAGCCGGTCCATAGGGCGTAGACCAAGATACTCCTTCTCTTATCTGAATTTTTGTTCTAGCAGTTTTCAATTCTTTTAAAGATATTTTATCAAATCTCACCATTTGTCTCTGTTCTGTGCAAGCAGCTCTATCTCATTGAGGGAGCCAAATCCTGCTGCTCTTGCCTCTCTCATCAATGTTCTTCTCAGTGTCTCTCTGGGTCTTCCTCTTTTCTTCTTACCTGTTGTTTCCCATATGAGAGCTTGCTTTGCTATTCGGTTATTATCTCTTCTCATCACATGTCCAACATATGACCATCATCTTTTCTTTATTACTGAAGATATTAGTGGTTGATTAGAGATTTCTCTAATTTCCTCGTTTGTTTTGAATTCGTTCCATGCTATACCAAGCTATTTTCCTTAGACATTTATTTTCGAATGCGTTCAACTTTGTCTATATCAGGTCTACGTTTCATTAACAACATCGTTTTTACGATAGTGGCTTGTTAAACCTCTGATCAACGGTTCTATACCAAGACGGAGAAAAATAATTCCTCCACTTTGGAAACAACCGGAAATGATTTTGAGTTAGTTGAGAAACTATCACAAGAATGTAAATGCAGTAGACCATTGAAAGAAAGTGAAAGAGAGGCAGACCAAGGACAGCAGAAAGGGAATGTTTCCTTAAATTGTACCCTTTATCTTCGGTGCTTTTTAAAATACACAATTCATAATTTAGTATTTCTTAATATATTTTAATTGCAGACCTTATAGTTACAAGTGCTTCTATTTTTCAAGTTATTTCAGCACAGACAGAAGCTGCAGGGAGAAAAGAAGAACTAGCAACAGTACTGAAGCCTGGATCAACAATTAATGTCGTCAGCTCTGTGCCTCCAGATTATTCTGCTGTGCATGGAAGCTTAGGTCTGGTGGCCCCTTTCTGGATTCCTGATGCTGATGCTCAGTCGTGTATGAATTGTCAGAGCAAATTCACAATATGGAAGAGGCGACATCACTGCAGAGCTTGTGGAAAGGTTGGTGGTTAGGAGTTTTATTTGGGTGTTTAAACACTCTCGCAATGACTGGGCATGTAATGACTGGGCATGTAATGACTGGGCATATAAACTGATAAATGGATGATCAAGGCAAGAACAAAAGAACACAAACCAGCCTGAAAGTAGTCAGACCTCTGTAATTAGTGTCAGAAGAACACCCAGACAGAAACTATGAGTAGGGTGGACCCAACAGTTCTTGTTGGTATCCACTGAGAAGGAAAGACTGGAAGAACATTCAGACAGAAACTATGAGCAGGTTGGATCCAACAGCTCTTGTTGGTATCCACTGAGAAGGAAAGACTGGAAGAAGATTCAGACAGAAACTATGAGTAGGGTGGACCCAACAGCTCTTGTTGGTATCCATTGAGAAGGAAAGACTGGAAGAACATTCAGACAGAAACTTTGAGCAGGGTGGACCCAACAGCTCTTGTTGGTATCCACTGAGAAAGAAAAACTGTGGAAGAACACTCAGACAGAAACTATGAGCAGGGTGGACCCAACAGCCCTTGTTGGTATCCACTGAGAAGGAAAGACTGTGGAAGAACATTCAGACAGAAACTATGAGTAGGGTGGACCCAACAGCTCTTGTTGGTATCCACTGAGATGGAAAGACCATGGAAGAACATTCAGACAGAAACTATGAGCAGGGTGGACCCAACAGCCCTTGTTGGTATCCACTGAGAAGGAAAGACTGTGGAAGAACATTCAGACAGAAACTATGAGTAGGGTGGACCCAACAGCCCTTGTTGGTATCCACTGAGAAGGAAAGACTGTGGAAGAACATTCAGACAGAAACTATGAGCAGGGTGGACCCAACAGCCCTTGTTGGTATCCACTGAGATGGAAAGACCATGGAAGAACATTCAGACAAACTATGAACAGGTTGGACCCAACAACCCTAGTCACCACTCACACTATGAGAAAGATAACTTTTATGACAAACAAAGATCCAATTTGTTAAAGGAGTGTGCCTGTCATGGTGGCAGCTTAGAGGAAAATTCGGGACACAGATAGAAACATGAGTATTGATCATGTGACTGACTTGCCTTATGTTATGATGTTGTTCCTATCCTCATCATGGCAAGAGAACAGCAGATTAAATTCTCACAATCAAGAACAATGAACGCAGAAGAGGAAGAAGTCAAACAACTAATGACTACAGCAAGCAAAGTATCTTATCTAAGCAGACTGCCTTTGAGAAATAATGGCTACAAATTCTACACATCATATCATCAGGTCAAATGTCCTTTGCAGAATGTTAATTCACCACAGCCTGTCTGAAAGAATCTGTCTCTAGCCAGATCATCCACTTCTTCTGTTGTAATGTTCAAGATTTCTTAGATATTTATTGAAACCACCCTCTTCTTGGTCTGCCCCTATCTCATCATCTTGGAACCATGCCTTCCATTATTGTTCTTTCCAGCCCTCTGTGTCTTTTGATGTGGCCATAGTATTTTAATTTCCTCTGTAAAATGGTGTTTATAAACTAATCCCAGTTCTTTTAAATGTTTAAGTCTTTTAATATTCTTCATTGCTGTTTTTAATTACCCAAGGTATCTGAAGGAATTTTCTGTAGCATTTTACACCCAGTGTAGACATTGATAAACCTACAGACATTATCTTCTGAAAAGGAAATATCAGAACAGCATATTCAGTCTTCACACCAAACATAATTAATAAAGTGCCTGACATACCTTGTGGAGTATACAAAATGTTGATGTCAGTGCTCATATTTTTCCATGACCATCAGTTGATTTATGGGCGATGTAAAAGTAGAAAGTAAAGTACCCCCGTCACGCCAAGTGGCATATAGGGAATATGGTGTTAGTGACCATAAATTTTACAGACCTTCAGCATATGATTTTGGGGTATTGTGGTCGGTATTACGCCCGTGCTGCCTTACTTTCCCAGAAAAAATCCAGTACCCATTTAAGGCTGGGTGAACCCGGACGGCGTCGGTTGGGATCGAACCTACCTCTTGTCTTTTGTAGTCCAGTTCATTAACCACTGAGCTATCGCGGCTCCCTTATGGGCGATGTGGTCAGTATCATGTCACCTGACCTTCTCTGGGAAAAATCTTTGGTACCCATTTTCACAGCTATTTTGTTCTGAAAAAAAAATAAATTCAACATAGTTGGGAATTGAACCCAATCCGCGACTTTGCAACTTGCAACTGTGGAATATCCAGACAAACTCCAGAGCATATTCTACAGGATTGCAGCACTCTCAACAACCTAAGAACACAAATATGGCCCACAGATACAACTCTACATGACAAGTTATGGGGAACTGGCTAAAGCCTGAAACACACCTTCTTGTTCATGACTCATGTGGTTCTAAACATCTCAATGTATAGCAATAGCTCACCGATGAAGAAGAAGTTGCTACAACAAATGGACAATCTTATTTTGTATTAAACACCTTCAATGTAAGCACATATAGGACATAATTATGTTTGATACAGTAATACAGATCAACATTGCTAAAAAAAGACTAATGAAGACATTCTGAAGAGACAAATGTATGAAGGGGGTTTCTTTTTCTTTTTTCACCAGTATGTTTTTAAATGTTTACCCAGGTTTGAGAATAGGTACCAGAGTTTTCCTTTGAGAAATTAGGGCGGAGAGTGATACTGACCACACCACCTGTAGATGTGCTGATGGTCATATAAAAATATGGGCACTGATACCACATTTTCCATAAATGTTATTTGGTGGTAACAGGATCCCTCACTTTTATTTACTGCACCTTTTTTAAGCATCTAACATGTTTTTGAGTGTTTAGCAACTTCTTTAGTGCTTATCACATTCTTGATTCCCTTCACATGATGATGATGTTAAAAATACTTATTCAGCCCAAACCAGATAAATGAAGTACTCCATGGAATATTTGTAGATACATATTCTATTTGTGGAATAAATTTAATAACAATTGGGGAATCCCAATATCCTCTCCTCTGCCCATCACAACATTTCTCAATTCATATGTGCAGACTGATTGTTCCTGTAAGGTGTTGATTGTAGATTCATTTGCTTTTCCTCACCATGTACACTGGATCAGCCAGACCTCTTTTCCACCTTTAGACTCATCAGTCTCTCAATATATATACATCATTATTCTTCTCTTAAGAAATGAAGAACAAACCTGGTGATTTCTTATTGTCCAGGGCCAGGCCACACTCTGGTGCCAGAACTACACCAGTGAGCTTATTGGCTATTTCATTGCTGTGTACACCAGTGTGCCCTGGACTGTATACCCAGGTTAACATGCTCATTTTAGAGCCATCCAAGAGCTGCACACACTCCTGCCACAGAGACTGTCTGTCAGTCTTCTGCAGCATACTTTGTGAGTTCATCACCGAGACTAGTGATCCACGTTCTATATAGCCAACTTGTTATCTCTGTCATTGCTGCTTCAACCTCCATTCACATGCTGGACACCATAATGCTACAATTGCCAGATTCCCTAGCCAATTTTCATATACCACTGTATGACAAGGGAGCCGCGATAGCTCAGTGGTTAGTGAACTGGACTACAAAGGACAAAGGGTAGAGTTCAATCCCAACCGACGGCTTCCTGGTTCACCCAGCCTTAAATGGGTACTGGATTTTTTTCTGGGAAAGTAAAGCAGCACGGGCGTAATACCAACCACATTACCCCAAAAATCATGTGCTGAAGGTCTGTAAAATATAGGGTCACTAACACCATATTTCCCTATACGCCACTTGGCGTGACGGGGGTACTTTACTTTACTTTTTTTACTGTATGACAAATCATCATTTTTTGGCCATGTAATGAGAAGAGAACAACTGGAATATTTTGTAACATCTGGGAAAATTGAGGGACGAAGAGATAGAGGAAAACAAAGAGAAAAAATACCAGACAGCTTAAGAGAATCGCATGGCAGAAGGTCAACAACAGAAATGAAAAATAACTGTCGAGATTGAAAATTGTGGAGAGACATGATCACCTACGCCAGCAGGCCCGGTACTTAATGATGATATGACAAATGACAGAAGTTGTTAAATTAGTAACCAACAAACCTTCAGCCTACTGCATTATTCATTGAAACTACTTTATAAGTTTTATATGAATTCAGTAAGTATTATGAAAATATCAAGTAAGTCTACATGAATATAATACTTCTCATTGGATAAAAAGAAGGTAATTTATACCTATAACATTTAAATGATGCCTGAGGGAAGTAAAGCTGTGGAGACTTATCAATAACATTGGGTTAGAAAGGACACCATATCAGAGTTTTACTGCAAACCACAACACAACGCGTACACGCCACGCAACAGGGCAGATGGCACAGAGATGTATTCCTTTAGTCATCGGGTGAACACAAGAAAGACGTGACACTATCGTGGTGTAGCAATAATGCCTCTCAACAACTTTAACAAATTTTTTTCAGTCTATCACTTTTATTGTTCACCTCCTACCAATTCTCTTAAATTGTCTGGAATCTTTTCTTTCTGTTTTCCTTTTTCTTTTCTTCCCTCAGTTTCTCCAGTTGTTACAATATATTCCAGTTGTTCCCTCATTTTTAATGATCTAAAATTAAAATCATTTCTTCCTGATGTTAGAAATAAGCTGTCTTTTCCCTTTGACCTCTTCAGAATGTCCTCATAGCTATTTTTAACCATGCTGACTGTTACTGTTGTATAAAATATAGTTGTATATGCACTGTACTAACTGTTGTTTAGTACAAAATTATATTGTACTTAGTGTGCTGTAGCAGCTGGTGTTGAAGTATTCAGTGAGCTCATGTTATGTGCTATGTTGACTGATGTTAGTATTAAATAAAATTATTCAATGACATGCCAGCTGGTGGCTTATGGTAAATAAGGCCAAGATGTCTTAGGGACCATGTTGACAGGTGTGGATGATTATGGATCTTCATAAAATAACTTATTTTTATATCCAAATCTGTTAACAATTAACCAACCTATTGTATATAATGTAGGGAGCCACTTTAGCAATGTAGGGAACCACGTTAGCTCAGTGGTTAGTGAACTGGACTACAAAGGACAAGAGGTAGGGTTTGATCCCAACCGATGGCTTTCGGGTTCACCCAGCCTTAAATGGGTACCAAATTTTTTCTGGGAAAGTAAAGTGGCACGTGGGAGTCACGATAGCTCAGTGGTTAGTGAATTGGACTACAAAGGACAAGAGGTAGGGTTCGATCCCAACCAACGGCTTCCGGGTTCACCCAGCCTTAAATAGGTACCAAATTTTTTCTGGGAAAGTAAAGCGACACGTGGGAGCCATGATAGCTCAGTGGTTAGTGAACTGGACTACAAAAGACAAGAGGTAGGGTTCGATCCCAACCGATAGCTTCCGGGTTCACCCAGCATTAAGTGGGTACTAAATTTTTTCTGGGAAAGTAAAGCGGCACGGGCGTAATACCGACCACATTACCCCAAAAATCATGTGCTGAAGGTCTATAAAATTTATGGTCACTAACACTATATTCCCTATACGCCACTTGGCGTGACGTGGGTACTTTACTTTACTTTATATAATGTGGCATTATAGTGAAAGAAATAACAAAAATATGATTGAGTAAGATTCACTTTTTAATCTCATATTGAGTAAGGAAGATGCTGAACAGCTCTTGAGGTGAAAGTGGTCAGCAACTCATTTCTGACTGTGTCGAATCACTGGCAAAAGCTGATAAAAATCCTACTCCACCTCTGGAAGCAGACCATTGAGTATAGCTAAATGAGTAGGGATCAAAGAGGGAAGGCAACCTGGTACCCAATTATGCCTTTCTCAAGTCATATGTCTCAGGCCTGAAAGCCACAAAATACCACATCTTATTCTTTGTCTTTTTAACTTTTACCCATTAAGTGGGTATGGATGCATTGTGTCATTAGTTTATGGTAAGTTACAATGTCCTCATCTTTCTGGCTCACAAATCTGTATTCAACATGGATAGATTTGTGCCCAGGCAGTGTCCATTTTTAGTCTACTCCTTTTGATTTTTAATTGCTAAGGGTACTTTAACATATGCAGAGTGCACACAGGATATCCTGATTTTTGCAGTTATCTAAGAGGGCTAGAATCTGAATACCAAGAGGCCAGGAGAGGGCAAAACTACAAAAAAACCAGAGGTTTAAAGAGAAAAATTATGTGATTGGATTTGAACCCAGAATCTTGTCCTGAAGCTTGATATTTTACCTCGAGACCACTTAGTTGTCCTTCCTTCCAATCTGCAGCTTATTATAATTGATAGCACTAAACAACTAAAGCCATTTAATGTCTTTTTAACAGCGGATGATGAAAAGTAGTATTTATTGAGTAAACACAGAAAAGGATAGAGAATCTAAAGATTAAGAAGTTTGCATTTATAAAGATAAAGAATCAAAAGATTAAGAAGCTTGCATTTATAAAGATAGGGACTCAAAAGATTAAGAAGTTCGCATTTATAAAAATAAAGAATCAAAAGATTAAGAAGCTTGCATTTATAAAGATAGAGAATCTAAAGATTTAGAAGTTCGCATTTATAAAAATAAAGAATCAAAAGATTAAGAAGCTTGCATTTATAAAAATAGAGAACCTAAAGATTAAGAAGCTTGCATTTATTAAAATAAAGAATCAAAAGATTAAGAAGCTTGCATTTATAAAGACAGAGAATCAAAAGATTAAGAAGCTTCCGTTTATAAAAATAGAGAATCAAAAGTGTGAGAAGCTTGCATTTATTTGCTATTGAAATCTGGTAGCAATGATAGTTTTGTTATTGTAATCACAACAGGTTTTGTGTACTGGATGTTGCAATCAGAAAGCAGTTCTTCACTACATGGAAAACAAGGAAGCTCGTGTGTGTGTTGAGTGTCACATCCAGCTGAGTCTTGGTGAGTTGAAGGTATCAAACAGTGAGAAGCTATTGGTATGGTCACATAGTTCTGGTATTTCTTTTTTATAAGGAAGTGCTTCTTTCATTATTTTCTTATGTACCATTGATAAACTTTCAGAAGCTTTGATAAGTTGTGGAAATCGAAAACTCATCAGCACAAACACAAAACTTAGACTATTCAAATCAAATGTACTATCAACCCTTACGTATGCATGTGAAAGCTGGAAAACAACAAAAGATAAAGAAACAAAGTTGAACACATTCTAAAATAAATGTCTAAGGAAAATACTTGGTATAGCGTGGAACGAATTCAAAACAAACGAGGAAATTAGAGAAATCGCCAATCAACCACTAATATCTTCAGTAGTAAAGAAAAGACAATGGTCATATGTTGGACATATGATGAGAAGAGATAATAACCGAATAACAAAGCAAGCCCTCATGTGGGAAACAACAGGTAAGAGAAAAAGAGGAAGACCCAGAGAGATGCTGAGAAGAACATTGATGAGAGAGGCAAGAGCAGCAGGAATTGGCTCCCTCAATGAGATAGAGCTGCTTGCACAGAACAGAGATAAATGGTGAGATTTAATAAAATATCTTTAAAAGAATTGAAAACTGCTAGAACAAAAATTAAGATGAAGGAGTATCTGGGTCTACGCCTTATGGGCCGGCTACGGCTCGGAAGGCCAATAGATAGATTGATAAACCAAACATTGGAATGCATAATGTACTGGTTCTGTCAACATCGAATGAAATCCTTGTGGATGACTCATGAAAGTCTAAGGATGTCAACACATCTTGGGCCAAGTAGTAGCTCTATAATAAATCAGCCAGACAAAGCAGGCAAGTGGCGATGAGAGAGAAAAGTACAACTTTAAATTATTGAAGATTTACATTAGCCTGCTTCCTGCCATCTCTGATGGTTTAAATTTGATATATACCAATATTCAATTCATACATTTTTAAAAATAATATGTTTCTTGTGGTGAATAATTAAGTAAACAGAAAGATATGGTTTTTATAGAGAAAAGTTGAAACCAGAAGTTGGCACTCAGAGAGAGATTTAAAAGTTAAGAGTAAACAGAAAGATATGGTTTTTATAGAGAAAAGTTGAAACCAGAAGTTGGCACTCAGAGAGAGATATAAAAGCTCTCAGCAATCCATAGTTCACAGCTTTTGTTGGGTCAGTGAATCAGAGCTGGCAAAGTTTCTACTCCACATTTTTGTTGTGGTTCTGAAACATGGTTAAACAGTCTGGTCAAATGAGGGATCAGTGAGTGAAAACAAGCTTGGTGCTCAAAGAATGTGGGGCAGAAGTCCTGGATATGTTAGGTTGAAATGTGCAAATGTAATTAATATCTTGTTGTAAACCCTTTACAACACATCATGTGCCCATTTTATGCTATTGATCAGGCACAACAGCAATGGTTAGGGTGAATCAAGCAAAATGAGGAAAGTTAAGATTTCATGGACATTTAAAAATGATCATTAACAAGGTGATTGATACTAATATCAAAGAAAGGCTGCTCTGCAGGCAAAGATAGGAAAGAAATGAAGGCATAAAATAAATGGAATAAGCAAGAGGAATATGACAAACATAAAAGTAAAACACTTAACTTAACAAACTAAACAGTGAGTTAGCATGATACCCAAAGACAAAAAAAATGACATGGTACCTAAAGATAAAGAAGATTAAAAGTTAATATAATATTGCAGCCTATGATTTCACACTTGTTGTAGGAGCTAACATTCAATCAGTCAGGAATATTACCAACCCAAACCTGATGAAGACCTTACTTCACCTCTTCAACAGTGCTCCCTAGAAACAGTTTTGCTGTGATTCCCACAATGATAGAAATTACTGATATAGCAGAAAACGGCCCCTGGCAGCACCAGAACTGCAGTTGTTAGCAACTCAATGCTGATGATTTGCACCAGGATTGATGAACCAGAACTATGCAGACCCTATTCCACCCATTTGTGATGCCTCTAGCAACAAACCAGTCTGGTCTGACCATATGAGTGGAGATCGAGAAGGAAGACAACCCAGAACTCAAAAACGCCATGCTGAAAATGATTATGTTGGGCTGAATGGTGCAAATGTCACAGTTTTTACTACAAACAGGGACACAGCTCATTTATGCTCACTAGACGTTCTTTTAAGGATGAATGACAAAGAAGGATAGTTTGAGTTGGGCAAGTAGCTGATGATTCGGTGAAGGTGAAATGAAAAAAAAAATTGAAAAAATGGTATGGCTAAAGCTTTACGTAATTAATGGACGACACAAATTTTAACGTTTCAGCTCCAGAGGCCTTCAGCAGGAACAAACAAACAACACACAGATATGTAAGTTTTAGAGTAAACACATAGAACAATATACAAATATATAGTAGCAGCCAAATTTACATTGCAGGGAGATCTTACAGTCTGTTGTTTGATGTGCGAGAGGGATAATCTGATGACTAACCATGTTTCATATGTTCAGATTTGGAGTCAGAAACAAAGTCCTAACATCATCAAGCGCTATACATTAAAAAAAATTATGACGATCATCATTTTCAGGAGGATGTGAACTTCCGGTCAATAAGGTGGATAGGCGACAGGAACCATTAAAGGTTATGTCTGAAAGTGTTCCTTGTTGCAGTTTCCTCATATTCCAAGTCTGGCTTGTTGCAGGAGCTATTGAGTTAAGTGCTCTGTGCACACCGTGAGCTGTGCGTTTCATCTGTTTTAATCATGTTTCAATATTCCAATTGTTTACGATGTACGACAAGGAACAGACGGTTGTGTTCACATTCTGTGCGGTTTCGCCTTATGTCTTTTGGTGTGTGCTGAGACTGCGATGATGGGGACTACAGCTACCTTTCTCTGTTTGGGAGATGAGATAGTAATTTGGATGATTCCACTGGCACGGGCGGTTGAACAATTATGGATTTTAATTCGTTTGCAGTGACACCGGGGCCTACCATAACCATAGATGAGCCAGAAGTATCCAGGAGAGCAACTTTTCTTTTAGTCATCGGGTGAACCAAGCAAATAAGCAGGAAGCATTGATATTGAAGACAGTGTGTGGCACTACCTGGTAGTCAGTGATCAAACTCCACCAGCAGAAATTGAGAAATCAAGAAAATTATTGCAACCTGCTGTATCAACTGAAGTCCAAAGTCTTCTGATTGAGCATCAACCCTGTTTAATAAACAAACAACAAACAAATGTATATCTGATAATCTTCAACAATTTGATTAAATAAATGTTTTAGAATACAATTATGTACCATAACTTTTTAAGTTGCAACATTGCACTAACGAAACTTCTATCTGCATGTAGCCTGCTGTTGTATTTTTTAAATTGCTCTATTCTTACAGTTTGGTTTAAATTTCTTCAGCATGATGTAACCAACCTTAGCTTGCTTGTATCATACGCTTTCATTTTTCTGTTGCATATGAGATAAAAAATTTATATGTCAATTAATCTTTGTTTAAACATAAAAAAACATAAAGACAGCATATTATAAATACAGTAGTTCTTGGAAAGAAAAACAAGTAAATAAATAATAAAATTAAAGTGAACAGTCCTATCACACAACATGGTGTATAGGAAATTCTGCTTCTTCTTCTGTGATCATGACTCAGATTAGGACTCCAGAATATAGGCAATATGGTGTTAGTGACCATAATTTTTATAGACTGTCGGCACATGATTTTTTGGGGTAATGTGGCTGGTATAGTGCCCGTGCTGCTTTACTTTCCCGCCCAAAAATCCGGTACTCATTTAAGGCTGGGTGAACCTGGAAACCATCGATCAGGATTGAACCTGACCTCTTGTCCTTAGTAGTCCAGTTCACTAACCACTGAGCATAATTAAAAATGAGAGAGTATTTGTGTGCATAGTGGAGGTAGCTCTCAAAGAAGCCAACACAAAAAGGGAGCTCTTAAAAAACATCAGAAAGAATCAATCAACATTTTTCGGGCACATCATGAGAAGAGGAAAGTTGGAATACTTGGTTACAACTGGCAAAATAAAAGAAAAGAGAGATCGCGGACGACAAAGAGAGAAAATACTGGATAGCTTGGTGTCATGGCATGGAAAACAGTCAACAACAGAACTGATACGATGCACTGTAGATAGAAGATTGTGGAGGGACATGATTGCCTACGCCAACCGGCAGGGTACATGATGATGATGATGAGTGGAGGTATCTTCTCGCATTACTGTTTCTGACATTGGAGAACACTGTAAAACCTCACCCTTAGGTGCATCTTCTAGGGAAGCAAAGGTCAGGTACCCTTTTTGAAAAAAAAATATTTTGACCTGGGTCTGACTGGAGGATATATTTCAAACTCTTATGTTCCATGTCAGAAACAAGCCACCTTAGCTTCACTATTCAATTTTCTACACATTGATGAGAATCTTCATTAATGATGAGATTATTCATTCATCTAACATGAATGACTGACATTAATGATGAGATAAAACAGATTCTGCAATCAATTTGAGGACATAAAGGAACCCTTGCAGTTGAAATTATAAAAATGCAGTTTGTATGTTGCTGCAGGGCAAAAATCCGAAAATGGTAAAATTCCTACCATTGTTCTATTTTTAAATGATATTAAATGTCTCAGGGACCCTGCCCAATGTTGTGGTGTTTATGCACTGTTTTAAGATCCTCCGGTGTCATTAGTGCACTGTATTAAAATCTGTATAATCAGTGCACTGTATTAAAATTCTTATATGTAATCATTCCACCATATTAAAATCCTCCTGTGTAATCTGTGCACCATTTCTCTCTCTCTCTCTCTGCGTTTAGGACTCAATCAGAGTAAGGATTCCAGACTCCCACATGAAGTCAGCTGTCAGGCTAAGTGTGTTGATCGCCCCGACAGACAGAACATCACAATTAGAGTCTGTCAGATCCACTCTGACTGAACACCCGTTAATACATTGCACTGTGTTCTGCGCCAGTGGCCCAGTGCATCCGATTTCAGCCAGCATTTTATTCGGGTTTGCTTTCCCTAGCCTTTGATTGTCCCCAATCTTCCTGCAAGGCAGCAGATTGTCTTTTCTGTAGAGGGATTCTGCCCTTAGATGGTAGGCCCTCCCAGGTTTACGAGCACCATCTGCCCGAGTCACTAGAGGTGACTAACACAGACATGCACACACAAAGATGTGAGATGTGACTAACACAGACACGGACACACAAAGATGTGAGATGTGACTAACACAGACATACACACACAAAGATGTTAGATGTGACTAACACAGACATGCACACACAAAGATATGAGATGTGACTAATACAGACATGCACACAGCGATACGAGGCATGACTAACACTGACACACATCAAGATATATGACACATGACTAACATGCACATAAAGATATGAGATATAACTGACATTGACATGCATACACAAAGATATGACACATGCCTAACATAGATATGCACAGAAAGATAAGAGATATGACTAACATAGATATGCACACAAAAAGATATGAGATGGGACTAACATAGCCATGCACACACAAGGATATGAGATGTGACAAACACAGTGTTTGTGTGATTTTTTGTGCAGTGGTGCACAGTAATGTGCACCATTTAAAAATCCTCCTGTGCGACCAGTGCACTATATTAAAATATTCCTGTGTAACCAGCGCACCATTTGAAAAACCTCATGTGCAACCAGTGCACTGTATTAAAATGCTCATGTGTAACCAGTGCACTATATTAAAATATTCCTGCGTAACCAGTGCACTGTATTGAAATCCTTCTGTGTAACCAGTTCACTGTATTAAAACCCTCCTGTGTAAGAAAAAAAAGATTGGAGGTGGTAATGGACTCTGTCAAAGTGTAGTGATGGTAATTAAACAAGAATAATTAGAACACATTAAAAAAAATGTTTCAGATTCATAAATACAAGTTTTCCTCCCACCAAATAAAGTACGGATTAGTTATTGAGTTATTTGCGGGTCATCATCATTGCACTTCCGAACATGTCCATAGGTGCTCAGATCCCTTCCTCAGCAATTCCCTCAGTGTCCAGCGACTGACGACTCCAATTCTATGTTGGTTGATAAGTCTTTTTACACGGCCACTAAGTTTCTCATTTCTGGCTGTGCCCATCTTAACTCCCATTTCCATCATCCGAAGAAGTGACGTGGATCTGTGTTTGCCGAAGTCATGTGCTCTTCCCACATCTCGGAGGGCATTGATGATGTCCGCCTGATCCATTGGTTGCCTGTCCTCAATGACAGCGCAGCTAGTCAACATGTCCGCTCTTTCATTTCCCCGTACTCCCACATGTCCAGGGACATAGACAAAGGTGACCTTACCTATTTTGGATTTCTGCAACGACTCTACCCATTGCATGCGTACAGAGCCCACCTCCACTTTTTTATCATGCTCATCGAATCACTCAGTATACATGGGTAGGTGTAGTCTTGTGACTCTAACCATTTGAATGCCTTGGTCACTGCCATTGCCTCCATTGTCATGCTACTCGTGGTCATGACGTATGCACCACTGTCTTCCTTGACTATTCTGCCTGCCGAGCGTGCTGTAAATGCCCATGCACTTCTTTGGTGTCGTCTTACAGATCCGTCTGTATAGATGACTGCATCTTTCTCATCAGTGTTATCGCAGATAAGACCGTTGACCTCAGCATTAACCACGACCGGGTTATGTTCCCTACTTTTCCTGTCAAGTGTGACAATACGTGAGAAAGTCCCCTTGAATGACGTATGGATTAGAACCTTGAGAAGATGAAAAAGTTGTGTTGGTTGAGGCTGAAATAAAAACTCTGACTAGAACTAGCTAGTTCGTTAGTCATTGGATTATCCTCATTGCATATCGAACAACACTTCATAAGTGCTCATATATCCTCGCCAGCAAGACCTGCAATGTTAATTTGTGCAATGATAACTTCTGACTGACATGAAATGATAAACTAGGTCACAAGTCTACCCTCAACTTCCTCGTAGCTCTATTGGACCCAAGCAACACCACTTCTGACTGATATGAAATGATAAACTAGGTCACAATTCTACCCTTAACTTCCTCGTAGCTCTATTGAACCCAAGCAACACCACTTCTGACTGATATGAAATGATAAACTAGGTCACAAGTCTACCCTCAATCTCCTCGTAACTCTCTTGAATCTATGTAACATCACTTCTGACTAACATGAAACTCCTGGAGTCACTCCAGATCTGAAAGTCACAAACAAAAACTCCATCATCTTGCCCTTCATTATGAGTGTATGGCTGGTTTAGGGATATATGATTGTCCATCATAATGACATAGCATACACAACAATTTTTGTGCCCACAAATGCCTGATTACTCTATGGAATGCAGTAAAAAATGCATGAAACACCACAGTGATGGTGCAAAATCCCTAAAGTGAAACTGGTTGACTTGGCAGAGCAGTCCCAATTAAGGAGTCCATATTCATTTGTAAATAATTGGTGCTGAACAAATCCAATGACAGCCATTGAACAGCACTCAAAGTGTTGATATAAGCCACATATTGACTCCATGATGGGGGAAGGTCACATTCACAATACTTGACTTGCCAAAGAGAACCACTGCCATGTACATTTCTCAGCTTCAGCGACATGAATCCTTTAAGCACAACATCTGCTTTACTTTAGCGCAGAAATCTGCATTAGAGAGTTGAAATTAATCAGTCTCCAAATGCAAATCCTGCAGCAGTCAATGAAACATAAACTCTATTCCACCAGATTGAAACAAGAAGTCCCTGACTTGAACTCATCAAAATCACAGAAATAAGCTTGCTGTCATTATTCTCCAGATGCACAGAAACTTCCCAGCAATTGGTAAAAAGCCACAGTGGTATATGAATAAAAGGAAGCATAACACTTTTAGAGGAAAGAATATTTTTTTCTTATTAAATATGAAATATATATTTAATATATGTTTTATAGATAGGGGAATAATATCAAGAACAGACTGATACTGTTCTTTAATAAGATATCATCAACAGAAAATAATGAACATGTTGGAAGTCCACAATCAGCTTTTTTATGCAAAATTTTAAATTTGGAAATGACAGTTGGTTTTTGAAAGGAATGGATTGATAACTCTACATGGAATGGTATATGATAAGAGGCAAAGGAAGGACATGAGGAAATGAAAAGCCTGTCAAGTAAGAACAAATGAAAAATATTTGTTGAAGACCTGCTGCACAGTAAAAACTGCAAAGCAACAGAAACATGGAGTTTTCCATTGTGCAGTGAAGATTATATTCTGACTCATCATCATCATCGAGTGCCATCTCTGCAACGAAGGTTGGCTACCATTGAGCGCCATTCTGCTTTGTCTCTTGCTTTGATGGTGCAGGTTGTCATAGGCTGATTTGTCCATCTTTTAATGTTACTCGTCCATGTTATTCTTGGTCTGCCTCTTTACCTTGTATTTTCCCCTCCAGGATTACTTTTAGTAGGCTCTTGTGTCTTTTAACATGGCCCAAAAATCGCATTTGATTCTGACTAAACTAAACTAATTAAACTTCTTGATAAACATAATTCTTCACTAAACAAACTGCATAATTGTTAAAGGGTTATTTTGTCTTTAAGCAAAGTATGGGCAACTCAAAGATGGGAAATAGTCTATGGGCAGACCAAAAGTGAGATAAATGATATCTGCAAGGTATCCCTGAGTCCTCCATTAGTGTAGAAGACTGGGAAAATCTGGCAGAAGACTGAGCACCCAGAGAAGAAGATAAGAAGCAGCACAATAATATCTGAGTCTCAGTGGCTGAGTGGTTAGTATGCTCACTTTTTGATCAGAAAGGTTTAGGTTCAGTTCCCAAAGGTGATGGATTTGACTGACAAGGCTCCGTGGTTCACCCAGCCTCTAAAAATGGGTAACAGAGATTTTTGTGGGAAGTAAAGGTGTCCCAGCGTCCAAGCACACTGCTCAAAAATGTGCTGTATTCATGACAAATTATGGACACTAACATCTAACATTTATCTTCACCCACTGAGGTGTGGGGACAACCTTTTCTTACAATAATATTTGAAGATGAAATAAGGTCAAAGTTAGAAGAACAAACAAATGCTTCAGAAAAGAGGCATAGACCCCATGACATCAATCTGTTTTCTTGTTCATTTAGTTGCGGTCCTGTCTTTCCTTTATTGGTAAAATTAGCTTTGACAGAAGCTGCTTGGCAAAACAGTACATCACAGTCGCTACGAAAGATCGCTATCAGCTTGACTCCTACCATCTGTGAAGATATAATATATTTGTTTTGTTTTACATTTTTTACAATATGGAATATCCAGTCTAACTCGAACCTTCCTTGTACACCTCATACATGTTTTTTTAAAATTTAGGTTCAATTTCTTCTCCTTGAACATGGATTCACAAAGGAGGGAACACAGTCCTTATTCCTTGTGACATATTGCAGGACAACTATAATGTTCCTTCATTTTGCACAGCCCATACTATTCATTGTAGGAGTACCCCAAGTTAGACTCATACTATTCATCTGTGTATCCGCAGTTTTTATTCAGTTTGATCTTGTTCTGTCACTCTTTCACCTTCCCTCCAGACTACAGTGTTTGACATTATCATGTGCTATACTGACTGGTGTAGGTGATCACATGCCCTCCTTTATATACTGTGCCATGTCACCAAGTTATCTAGTATCTTCTATCTTCGTCATCCTTGGTTTCGCTTTCCTTTTATTTTGCCAGTTGTAACCAAGTACTCCAGCTTTCCTCATCTCATGGTGCCCCAAAAAATGTTGATTGTTTCATTCTGATATATATTAGGAACACTCTTTTGTGTTAGCCTCTCTTTAAGAATTTCCTAGTGGGTCTTTTTGGCTATCCAAAGTACTCTCAACATACTTCTGAGAAATCCCTTCTCAGCGGCCTCTAATCATCTTTTCATTTTTTCCCTACTGTCCATGATTCACTTTCATAGGTCAGAGTTGGCTACAATGTTTGACAGTTCTTGTAATTTTTCCTGGATGTCTGTGAGCACATGATCTATCCACCTCTAGTGTCTGCCTGTTATTGTTGTACTCGTGTTTGTGCAACTTTTTTGTTCTTAGCTAGGCTTTGGCTAAAAATTCTAATAATTTGGATCAAATTTGGTGACAGTAATATATAAATAATCCTGTGTGTTACCATGGCTTCATTATGAGGGAAGTAGAGAATAGTGACACCATGACCTTCCAAGCATGTCGTAAGAGGTGACTAAGGAGATTGATCGATGGCTTGACAAGCTGTCATTGTAAATAGTATTGTTATGGAAACAGAGCCATAGATTTTAGAAGTGGCAATCTCTGCAATATGTGCCATTTTGGCATGCAAGGTTTCTGCTTTTGAGATTGTGGTTCTGCCCTATGTGCCGTCTTCGGCTCGAAAGGACAATAGATAGATAGATAGAATATATAAATATAGTCCATTTTTGATAGTGGCTGTTCACTCTTGGCAGTAATAATATATATATATATATAGTCCCTTTTAGATGTGGACTAATTGCTCTTAGCAGCCAGTGGCCTCTGGTGCAAAGATTGCTGGATTCCTTATTTAGTTGTGCTATTGTTGTTGTACATGGTGTCTTGCTATACTAAGATATATTAGATGGAGCTAACATCATAGACCTAATAAACCGGGGTAGTGGAGTAATAGGTCATTAATTGTTTCCAAATAATGTCAGCAGTGCCAGCAGTTTGGTTCTCATAGAAGGTCCAGTTTGTTGACAGGAATATGACCTGTTATCAACAGGAAAATCAAACTCTGGTCCCTTTTCATTACTTATCTAATTTAGTCTTCATGGTCAGACTTGATTACATTTGCTAGATTACAAGGTTTCAGTTCTTTCACACTCATCCTTCCTATCCTATGTATAGCTCCAACAACAGAGAAGGTGATTGAGAATGTAAAGAAATGACAACTTTTCAAGACTCCACATTATACAAAAATGTCACAAAATGGTTTGTGAACCAAAAACACTACCCTACTTTTCATCTCACAAAATATTGGTAATGGTTTGTGTCACAAACACTGCCCTACTTTCCTTTTCACAAAATACTGGTAATGGTTTGTGTCACAAACACTACCCAACTTTTCCTTCTCACAAAATATTGGTAATGGTTTGTGCCACAAACACTACCCAACTTTTCCTTCTCACAAAATATTGGTAATGGTTTGTGCCACAAACACTACCCAACTTTTCCTTCTCACAAAATATTGGTAATGGTTTGTGTCACAAACACTACCTAACATTTCCTTCTCACAAAATATTGGTAATGGTTTGTGTCACAAACACTACCCAACTTTTCCTTCTCACAAAATATTGGTAATAGTTTGTGTCACAAACACTACCCTACTTTCCTTCTCACAAAATATTGGTAATGGTTTGTGTCACAAACACTACCCTACTTTCCTTCTCACAAAATATTGGTAATGGTTTGTGTCACAAACACTACGCAACATTTCCTTCTCACAAAAGACTGGTAATAATTTGTGTCACAAACACTACCCTACTTTTTCTTCTCACTAAATATTGGTAATAGTTTGTGTCACAAACACTACCCTACTTTCCTTCTCCAAAAGGCTGGTAATAGTTTGTGTCACAAACACTACCCTACTTTCATCCTCAGTCCCAAGTTCAGCCACCATCCCTTATTACCCCAACCCAAACAACCGTAATGAGTACTGCACTAAAGTGCCACCCAACCAGCAGGCAAGCAGCCATGCCAACCCTCCGGTTGTCTTGGTACCAACAGGTGTTCTCAAGGCCTCAGGTCAGTTTCTCCTTCAGTCTTTATTATGCCAGTGGTTGACATTGATAAACATTTTCTTGTTAGGATCATAATAAAAAAGCAGGTTTAACTTCTTTATGGTGTTGTTATAATAAAAAAACAGGTTTAACTTCTTTATGATGTTGTTATAATAATAAAACAGGTTTAACTTCTTTATGATGTTGTTATAATAATAAAACAGGTTTAACTTCTTTATGATGTTGTTATAATAAAAAGGCAGGTTTAACTTCTTTATGATGTTGTTATAATAAAAAGGCAGGTTTAACTTCTTTATGATGTTGTTATAATAAAAAGGCAGGTTTAACTTCTTTATGATGTTGTTATAATAAAAAAAGCAGGTTTAACTTCTTTATCGTGGTGTTATGAAAACAAAAATATAACAGGTTTAATATGGTGGTGTTCATCATCTTCAAGTACCATGCTTGCTGGCGTAGGTGATCATGTCTCTCCACAAATTTCGATCTCAACAGTTATTTTTCATTTCTGTTGTTGACCTTCTGCCAAGCCACTCTCTTAAGCTGTCTGGTATCTTTTCTCTTTGTTTCCCTCTATCTCTTTGTTCCTCAATTTTCTCAGTTGTCACAATATATTCCAGCTGTTCCCTTCTCATTGCATGACCAAAAAATGATGATTGTTTTGTCCTAATTTTGGAAATGAAAAGAGAACTACTAAACACAATTCAAACAAGACAAATGCAATTTTTGGGCCATGTTAAAAGACACAACAGCCTACTAAAAGTAAACTGGAGGGGAAAATACAGGGTAAAAGAGGCAAAGGCAGACCAAGACTAACATAGACGAGTAACATCAAAAGATGGACAAATCAGCCTATGACAACCTGCACCATCAAAGCAAGAGACAGAGCAGAATGGCGCTCCACGGTAGCCAACCTTCGTTGCGGAGACGGCACTCGATGATGATGATGAATTTTGGAAATTCACTTTTTTTTTTTTTTTTTTTTTTTTGCCTTGGTCTCTTTCAGAACATTACCATTACTCTTTTTATAGAAGAATATTGAGAATACCATGGACAACTAAGAAACTGTCCATGGTATTCTCAATATTCTTCTGTAAAAACCACATTTCTACAGCCTCCAGTGATTTTCTTGTCCATGATTTACACCCATATGTTAAGACTGGCTCTACATAACATTTAAGAACTCTTTTTCTTGTTTCTCTTGTCAAAAGTGGAATGCACAATATCTTCCTCATTTTTTGGAAAGCTGCTTTTACCTGAGCCATTCTGCATCTCACCTCTGTTGTACATCTACCAACTGAGGTTAACATTGCTCCCAGATATTTAAATTTATTTACCTGTTTTAATATTGTTCCACTTGTCTTTATTGTGCATTGCAGTGATGTCTTTTTCTTTGTTGCTACCATTACTTCTGTCTTTTTGCTATTAAGGCTGAGTCCTTTATTTTATTTAGATTATTTATATCTTTGCTTTCCTTCACTATAATGTCTAACATTTCTTGTAATTCATTTTCACTCTTAGCATGGTGGTGTTTTGAAAACAAAAATAAAATAGGTTTAACTTCTTTGTGGTGGTGTTATAAAAATAAAACAGGTTTAACTTCTTAATGGTGGTGTTATAAAAATAAAACAGGTTTAACTTCTTTATGGTGTTATGATAAAAAAAAATAAAACTTAATTAACCCCTTTCCGGCATTTCTTATAATTTACACAATAAAACTAGATTGACCTCTTTGCTGTGAAGTGCAGGATAACTTGTGTATTTGAAGTTACCAAATAGTGGAGGCTGGGTTGCCTGAATACTTACACTTAGTGACATTTTATTGGGGCCTTTCAAATACATTGGGATCCCAGGCATGTAAGCAATAAGTCGCCACTCACTGGTGCTAAAATGCATTAATTGTAATTTGTCATTAGTAAATGTAAGTTAAAATTTTGTTTAAAAGTATAATTGAATAATCCATTTAACTCTTTCCGTACGGAAGCTTTTTATCGATGCAACGGAAGAGACTTCAGAGACAAAAATTGTTCATGGTTTTAAGATTCAATCTATATATATTTCTATTTATCTAACATATAACATATTATATATGAATATTTAGATAATTGAACAAGCTATTAGACCAATTTTGCCAATATCAAGATGATACGAGATATGTTAAAAGAATATGGTTTGATGGTGTTCACACTAATAAAATTGACCGTGGCGCACTATGCGGTGAAACGTACGCTGTCGAATCGGCATGGCGAACAGTGCGGAAAAACGTACGGAAAGAGTTAATCATCATCTTAGACCATCCTCAAAGGTATTAGTAATCATGTCTTTTCATTTCTCTCTTTGCCAATGTTTCATATAAATTCCCCTGTTGATTTCTTTCAGTGCCACATTGCTAAGCTGTCTAGTATCTATCCTTTTGCCTTCCTCTGTCTCTTTTCCCCTAAATTGTTTCTGTTGTCACAACATTCTAGAGTTTTCATCTTCTCATTGGCCAAAGAAAGTAGGCTATTTTCTTCTGATAAAAGATTTAATACCAGATTGAAAATAAGGTTTTGCTTGAGTAGTTTTTTCTTACATTGTTTGCATACTCAGAGTTTATATATCATGTGTCATGTCATACTCAGGGTTTATATATCATGTGTCATGTCATACTCAGGGTTTATATATCATGTGTCATGTCATACTCAGAGTTTATATATCATGTGTCATGTCATACTCAGAGTTTATATATCATGTGTCATGTCATACTCAGAGTTTATATATCATGTGTCATGTCATACTCAGGGTTTATATATCATGTGTCATGTCATACTCAGAGTTTATATATCATGTGTCATGTCATACTCAGAGTTTATATATCATGTGTCATGTCATACTCAGAGTTTATGTATCATGTGTCATGTCATACTCAGAGTTTATGTATCATGTGTCATGTCATACTCAGAGTTTATGTATCATGTGTCATGTCGGTTGGCAATAATGTCCTTCCATAATTCTCTATTCATAGTGCATCCTATCAGTTCTCTTGTTGATTGTTTTCCATGCCATGACACCAAGCTATCTAGTATCTTCTCTCTTTGTCATCCATGATCTCCTATATTTTGCCAGTTTGTAACCAAGTGTTCCAACCTTACTCATCTCATGATGTGCCCAAAAAATGTTGATTATTTATTTTGTGATGTTTTTTTTTAAGAACTCTCTTTTTGTGTTACCTCTTTGAGAATAATTTCCTCATTGGGCTTTTTTCAGGGAACCCTCAACATTCTTCTGAGAAACTCAATCTTTGAATTATGTAATTGTCTTTTCATTTGTTTGTTTACTGTCTATGATTCACTACCTTAGGTCAGCATTGGCTCTATATAGCACTGATGAACCCTCTTTCTCACTTCTATTGACATAGATTTGTTGCATAAGATATTTTTCATTTTCTGAAATGCTACTTTGACCTGTACTATTTTGCTCTTTATTTTTATGGTGCATCTTCCATCTGATGTTATTATTGTGCCCAAGTATTTGATGCTGTGCACTTGTTTCATATTTGTCATGCTTATTTTTATGCTTCATAATGGTGATGGTTGTTATAAGAATAAGTTCTATCATGCTTTGTGTCAGGTGTATCAAGAATATGGTGTCAGTGTCCATATTTTTCTTGAATAACAATTTTTGGTATATTTTTGGGTCATGGTGCCAATACAACACCAGACCATCTTTTTTCCCCAGAAAAAATGTTTCCAATTCTCAGTAGACCAGTTCACTGATCACCGCTTTACTACTGCTTTACTATTGCTTTGTGGTGGTGTTATAAAAATAAAACAGGTTTAACTTCTTTATGGTGTTATGATAAAAAAAATAAAACATAATTACCACCACTTGTTTTACCACCACTTTACTACTATTTTTGCTACTGCTTTACCACCACTTTACTACTACTTTATCAGTGCTTTACTACTTCTTTACCACCACTTTACTACTGCTTTACTACCGCTTTACTACTGTTCTACTACTGCTTTTGTGTATTTATAAATAAATTGTAAGTTATTTAATTGTTACTATATTTTGATAAATGACATTTTGTTTTGAAGATAAATATATAGATTATTGCAATAATGTGTAAGATATATATATGTGTATATTTCTTATACAGTATATGGCCTATGGTAGTAACAAGTAATTAACATATTTCAGAAGATTAATCAATTTTGCTTTTAAAATCTCATTGCATGTTTTACTTTTAACCCTTGGCTGGTCATGTAAATTATAATAGTTTTACCAGTAATTGTTATCTCACTTTTTCACTGATGAGTTCCAGAGCACTTTATGTATTTCACAAGCATGTCTTGTCTTGGACATACCTATTCAGCATGTGTTTTATCAGTTTATTTATCCGTTACCTTGCATTCGTTCCAAGTGAAAGTCGATTTTGTGCAGAATAAGTTTTGATAACAAATTAAATCTGTTCATACACGCTTCATCTCTTATTATGCAAACATTATACCCCTTCAGCATTCAGACTTGTGATCAGACTTGGTAGCCATATTAATTATTCTACAGAGTTCCCTAATGGAGACAACTTCGTATACAATATAATGAATTCAAGACTAGTGCAGAAATAAAAGTCAGATTCATGCAACAGACAATGTCATTGATAACCAAGAAGAGTAGGTGAATATTTTTCAGCCATGTAAGAAGAAATAACTAGAGAATCACAAAGCAAGCCACTCGGAAACAAGAGGAAAATGAAAATGAGGTCAGCCTGAAGATACTCAGAAGAACACTGCCAAGAGTTAGATATAGCAGACATAGATTTCTTTACTGATGTTGAGAAGCTCACTCAAAATGAAGTTTTATGGTGAGAACACTGCCAGCCATGTATGACATTTGAAAATGGAAGGTTGTTAGTTGTTTAATAGGACTGCCTGGTTTCATGTCTGCATCAAAACAGACTAGTTAACAAGGTGAGGATTGTTTTAGTTTTAGTTTAGTTAAGTTGACAGATCATCCTCATTGCACATCGGACAAGTCCATAAGTGCTCAAATCTCTTCCAAAAAATATCCATCAGCGTGTACTGACAAACAACATCGGTGTTGTGTTGGTTGATAAGTCTTCTTTAGATTCCTGCATAGCACTCTTGTCTGGCATTTTCCACCTTCACATGATATTCACGCAGTCTGTTCATGACTATGGGTTCAGGGTAATTTTTTGTCATTTTTTGTTCGTCCAGCATCCCTGAGGTAGTTAATGTAAAAGACCTGTTACTACAAAACTTCTAGAATGGGAAACACCCAACCTCCTCAGAAACCAGGAAAACAATTACAGCTGCCCAAGGATCAAAGACCCATGTCGATCCTGGTGGTATTTAATCATTATCAATTATTCTGCATACTTTCTAGATAAAGTGATGAAGGATGAAATGACCAAATATACTTGAATTCTGATTTGATGTTCCAGGCTCAACTTTCAAAAATATGAACTACACTTAATTGCTATTTTCCTCATCTCCTCCCTTACCTTTACAGCTGATTTATTTTACTTATTTAAAAAAAAAATATGTCCTAATATTTAATTAATTAAAAATAATATAATATTATCTAATTTCTGGGGTCTGTGGAAGATGAAGAGATAGAGGATCGAGAATTTGTTAAGAACTGGAATAGATATTGCATATAATGTCTTCTTCTTCCTCTTCTACCTTTTTAGCTCCCAGTGTTGCACAGGTCTTCAACAAACACTTTCCAAGTCGTTCTGTTTTTTTGCTATTCTTTTTAATTCATTCCATGTCTTCCCCATCATCTTCATCTCTGCTTCTATCTGTCTTCTCCAAGAATTCCTTGGTCTTCCTCTTGGTCTTTTCCCCTGGGGATTCCAAAAAAGGGCCTGTTGTGTAATACTCTCAGTTGACTTCCGTAGTGTGTGTCCTATCCAGTGCCATCATTTTCGCTGTATCTCTTTATCCACTGGTGTTTGACTGGTACATTTCCATAATTCTATGTTAGTGATTTTGTCCTGCCATTTCCATCCTTTTATCCTGCGTAAGAATCCATTAATGAAAGTCTGTACCTTCGTGATTGTCAATTTTGTTGTTCTCCATGTTTCACAGCCATATAATAGGACCGCTTTAACATTTGAGTTGAACATTTTTATTTTTGTATTTAACCTAATTTCTTTGGATTTCCATGTGTTTCCCGGTGCAATGAAAGCTCCTCTTGTTGTTGATATCATATAATGATAGCATATAATGTACAGGTTAGAATTTCGTTGTTCCTCATCTCACCCTCATACTGAGGGGAAAAAAATACTGTGATCTTCTGCATCATAAATTGCATTGGCATTAATCTTTCACTGTCCTGCATTTTTCTTGTCGATTGCATTTATTTTACTCATAGCATTAATAATGTATTGATTGTGTGATGTATTATCTCGGTTTGCTGTAAGAAAACCTTCTATATTTGCCAACAATATTTTCCAATTTTGTTATTTAAATCATGCAAATTTCTTATGACTGATTTATAGAAATTTTTCATAATAAAAACTGTTTTGTTTCTTTTAGGAAGCCAAAAGCATTTTAGTGAACCAAAACAAGTGATGTTTTCTGATGGAATTCGACCAGGCAGTGATCTAACTGAATTTGAAGAAACTGAAGAGCCACCATCAATTCCAGATACAGCTAGAACAACTCAAAAGCAACAAAGTGAGTTATTTTTTATTTTCCCATTATGTCTTTGATTTTTTTTTCTGACTTGAATTAATGAATTTTAGCCGAAACATAGATATGGCACCATCTACAACTGTTTCAGAAAATGACAATTATTAATCTTTAATCAATCAAAGGCTAAGGAAAGCAAACCTGAATAAAATGCTGGCTGATATCAGATGCACTGGGCCACTGGCGCAGAACACAGTGCAACGTTTTAACGGGTGTTCAATCAGAGTGGCAGACTCTAATTGTGATGTTCTGTCTGTGGGTGCGATCAACACACTTAACCTGACAGCTGACTTCATGTGAGAGTCTGGAATCCTACTCTGATTGAGTCCTGATCGCAGAGAGAGAGAGAGAGAGAGAGAGAGAGAGTCTGTGAATGATCATAGCATGCTTAGAAAACAAATGATACAAGAGATTCTCACTTGGGGATAATGATATCTGTTTTGTGATCAGTTTATAGAAAATGCAGTACATTCTCTAGTCTTGCTTTTGGTAAAAACCAATGTGAGATCAAATAATCCACATGAGATGACATGTGCCCATCTTGAATCTCTTTACGGGACTGGGTGGTCTAGAGATAAGATGCCAGTCTCTGGACAGGAAGATGCCTGGTTCGAATCCTGCCACAGTCAGTGGGAATTTTTCACTTCCAATCCATGGTTTCCTTATGGCTTGACCTTACCCAGGTCACTGGGTAGTGAGATCTAATGTCTAGACCTCTCAGAAAACAATGAAAACAGCAGGTCCCATGTGCACTTGTGTACAATAAAGAACCAACGGCAGGTAAAAGTCTAAAAGAGTATGCCATGTTATTGTAAAAATAAATCAAGGCTGCAGTAGAGGTTGCAATAGCCTGGCTACACTAAATGTACAACCAGATGTGAACAAATAAAGATTCACCTGAGGATTGGAAGACAGCAGTTATTGCTTCCAATATAATTCTTATCTCACTATGGAAAATTGTTTTGTCCTTGACAAAGACTAACTTTGTGAAGCATAATTATGATTCAGGGGAAACAAGAGTCTCACGGTTGCTGTCTTTGTTTTAAGACAGCTCACTAAGAAATATATTTACATATAATAAAGAACTGCATCTAGCATTTACTAGGAAAAGGTATTTAAAAAAAAACAGTCTGTATGTAGCAGATATTAAAATTAGTTTAGTTTAGCCGATAGATCAGATTCATTGCACTTTAGAAAACTCCAAAATGCTTAGATCCCTCTCCAGTATGCAGCTGATGATTCTAATAATCACTGTTGCTGCCAGATGCTAACTAAAACACTAAAGATGGCATGCAGCTCCATAGCAGTAGTGAATACCTTGAAAAGGAGGGGGAGGTATTGAGTATTTCATTTCCCAAAAATTTTCTTAAACAGCAGCCATATTTTGCCTACTCGTTTAGACTTTTAGTTGCCAAGGTTCCATAGACATGTACAGAATGTTTATGGGACCTCCTGTATTTCACCACTTTCTGAGAGGCAAGACATTCAGATATCACAGCCCAGAAAGGAGAGGGGGACAGGTCATGAAAAAAACAACCTCAAAACCACAAATTCACAAATTTGAAGATTAAAAAGGATTAGGATTTGAACCTGGCTATGGCTTTCTTGTCTATAGGCCAACATTCTTCCTCTAGAGCACCCACCCCTTTATATTTTGAAACATTGAAGTAGTAATCACCTTAGCAATATGTATGAAAGTCTTTACAACAGGCTAAATACAATGTTACAACAGGCAAAATACAAGGAAAGAGAGATCGCAGATGACAAAGAGAGAAAATACTAGATAGCTTGGTGTCATGGCATGGAAAACAGTCAACAACAGAACTGATATGATGCACTTTGGATAGAAAATTGTGGAAGGACATGATTGCCTATGCCAACATATATGGCACATGATGATGATGAATGGCATATTTAGACATTTTTTATTACAATTTCTTTGTTCTTGATTTCTACAGCTTCCCAGACATCCGTGTTGAAGGAAGACAGTTTGTCTCGAAGTCTTAGCTTGATACCCGAAGATGGTTTGCCTCCTTTGGTTGCCTTACAGAATGAGACAGGTGTGTTATGATGGACTAGTTTAGGAGTTTAGATGGAGTAGCTTAGGAGATGGTTTGCCTCCTTTGGTTGCCTTACAGAATGAGACAGGTGTGTTATGATGGACTAGTTTAGGAGTTTAGATGGAGTAGCTTAGGAGATGGTTTGCCTCCTTTGGTTGCCTTACAGAATGAGACAGGTGTGTTATGATGGACTAGTTTAGGAGTTTACATGGAGTAGCTTAGGAATATAAAAAAAAAAATGTCCTCTAGAAGATGATTTTATAGCATAGAAAGGCACTAGATTGTGATGTGCAAAACAAAGTGCATTATTTTTCACATATAAATATAGCAGGAACATATCTCTTTCCGTGAAATACTATTTGATAGTGTAGGAAACTTAGAGTTGTTTAATTTTGCATTCCCCCAGTGCCATGAGAGGTCACACAGGGCTCGCAGTATATGTTGTCATAGTTCACTGTTTTGGGCAAGTTTGTCACTCTCAGTAAGGGGACCATTGTTGCTTCTCTGGTCAGTGTTCTCCTAGTGTCTATTGAGATTCGCCTCTTTCTTTTTCCTGATTATCAAATTAGAGCTTGCTTTGGGATTCTCTGGTCATTTCTTCTCATCACATGACCAACGAACATCAGCATCAAAGGCCAGTAATAAATGGACCAAGATCACGATGAATTAATGAAATATTAGAGACACTTGGAAATATAACAGCAAGAGAAGTCAACAGAAAAGCAAAATACCACAAATTATATTTCCCCTCAATGCTGAAAACAAATAAGGAAAGAAGGAGCAGGCATGATCTACCTTTGCTCACCTTCTGCTTGTGATTATTTGCTGATACTGTTTGTTGTATGGCCATATCTCTTATTTCTACACTAATCTTGAATTAATTCTATTGTATACAAAATATTTTTATCACAAATTTGTTTTCAAATTCATCTACTTTATTATCTATTTCTTTAGTTGATTTCCAACTTTTACAAACATAGATAAAGATGGATAATACATTTGAGTTGAATCTTATAAGCTTTATTTATGCTTACATTTTTTTGTTTCTATATTTTCTCACACTTTCTGAAAGCCAATGTTGTCTTTGCTATGCTGGTTCTGACTTTCATTTTTTTGTTTCTATATTTTCTCACACTTTCTGAAAGCCAATGTTGTCTTTGCTATGCTGGTTCTAACTTTCATTTTTTTGTTTCTATATTTTCTCACACTTTCTGAAAGCCAATGTTGTCTTTGCTATGCTGGTTCTAACTTTCATTTTTTTGTTTCTATATTTTCTCAAACTTTCTGAAAGCCAATGTTGTCTTTGCTATGCTGGTTCTGACTTTCATTTTTTTGTTTCTTTATTTTCTCACACTTTCTGAAAACCAATGTTGTCTTTGCTATGCTGGTTCTGACTTTCATTTTTTTGTTTCTTTATTTTCTCACACTTTCTGAAAGCCAATGTTGTCTTTGCTATGCTGGTTCTGACTTTCATTTTTTCTCCCTCCTTAATTATACGTATTATCAACCTTTACCTGCTCATGTGAAAGCTGGAAAGCAACAAAATAGATTGAGAAAGTACTAAATATTTTAGAAGACCAATGCCTAACAAGGATACTTTGTGTACAACAGAATAAATTCAAGACTAATATAAAGATAAGAGAAATGGCCATGCAACCAACCTTCTCATCTACAATTAGAAAGAGAAGACGGACTTATGTTGGGGATGTGTTGAGAAGAAACAACAAAAGAATTTCAAAACAGATTTTTCTGTTGGAAACATCAGGATACACAAAAAGAGGATGACCTAAAGAGACACTGAAAAGAACACTTATAAGAGAAGCAAAGTTGGCAGGCATAGACTCATTTGCTAAGATTCACCAAGACTAGAGATGGATGGCGAAAAACACCACAAGCCTTATAAAAGGTCTAGCGGTGCTGGAAGGATCAAGATATTAATTTATAAAAGATCTGAGATAAATGAAATAATCAACTTTTCCCATTGATTTTCCTTCCAGGTATATTTTTTCTTGTTGAATAACTTGATTTTTAATGACTTCAGTTGTTTCTCAGTTGATTTCAAGTCCTATTCTGTTAACCATTGAAAATAAGGCATCTGTCCTCCCTGCTTTGTGTTTACATTAACACTAATAAGAAATGTTTTCAAGATCGATTTATTCTAAAATCCCACTCTGTGCTTGTGTTCCCTGTACAGCATATCTTCACTTTGAAATTCAAATATCAAACACACAGAAGATAAGACACATCCTGAGGTAATTAGTCTTTATTAGATTTATTATTAAAGATATTTTAAAGAAAATCAGAAAGAAGACAATGGTGATTGATTAGTTAGCAGAGTCAGATGTGATTGGTTAGTTAGCAGAGTCAAATGTGATTGGTTAGTTAGCAGAGTCAGATGTGATTGGTTAGTTAGCAGAGTCAAATGTGATTGATTAGTTAGCAGAGTTAAATGTGATTGATTAGTTAGCAGAGTCAAATGTGATTGGTTAGTTAGCAGAGTTAAATGTGATTGATTAGTTAGCAGAGTCAGATGTGATTGGTTAGTTAGCAGAGTCAGATGTGATTGGTTAGTTAGCAGAGTCAAATGTGATTGATTAGTTAGCAGAGTCAGATGTGATTGGTTAGTTAGCAGAGTTAAATGTGATTGATTAGTTAGCAGAGTCAAATGTGATTGATTAGTTAGCAGAGTCAAATGTGATTGATTAGTTAGCAGAGTCAAATGTGATTGATTAGTTAGCAGAGTCAAATGTGATTGGTTAGTTAGCAAAGTCAGATGTGATTGGTTAGTTAGCAGAGTCAAATGTGATTGGCTATTAGCTAAGTCAAATGTGATTGGTTACTTAGCAGAGTCAGATGTGATTGGTTAGTTAGCAGAGTCAATCTTAGTACATTATGTCCTTGTGAAAAGTATACATTTTGATGATTTTAGTAACTTGCTTGTTATATTAAGGGAAGAAGAGCTGGAGAGAAACAGAGTTTAAAAGAATGTAATTGAGGGAGCAATAGTAGGGTGACAACTGTAGAGACAGACGGATGTAAAAAAAGAAGCATGTTCACCTATACCATCAAGTATGGTACTTGATGGTGATTGACAATTACAGTGTTTAACAGAGTTGTTGAATCTATATGTGGGCTTGTATGTGGGCAAACATAATTTTACTAAAGGAAGTTATATGATTACCTCAACTTCACTGACAGGTTGTGAGGAGACTGCAGAAACAGTCACCTGGATGGACTACCTGCCTGGTCATAAATGTGAGTAAATGATTTTGTCAAATGGCAAAGAAATAGAAAACACTGGTCTCGTAAGCTACCAGATGACTGGTAATAAATGTGAGAAATTCATCTTGTTCAGTGGAAAAGCAGTAGAAATACTGGTCTGTTAAACTGCCTGACTGGTTATAAACATAAGGACTTCCGGTCAATATGGCAGATAGCCGACAGTAACCATTGAGGCTGTGACTAAAAAGTGTTCCTTGTTGCAGTTTCCTCATATTCCAAGTCCAGCTTGTTGCCGGAGCTACTGAGTTTAGTGCTCTGTGTTCACCGTGAGCTGTGGTTTTCATCCAGATCATGTTTCATTAAAGCAATTGCTTATGATGAATGATGATATTGTATGATAAAGGACACTTCAGTTGCATTCACTTTCGGTGCCGCTTGGCCTTATGTCTTTTGGCATGTGCTGTAGTTGCTATGATGGGGACTGCAGCTGCCTTTCTTTGTTTGGATCCTTCGATGAGATGAGATGTTAATTCGGATGATTCCACTGGTACAGGCGGTTGAACAATTATGGTTTTTAATTCATTTGCAGTGATACCGGGGCCTTCAAATAGCTGTAACTATAAACATAAGGATTCTCTACATACCTCAAAATATGGTGTCTTTGCCAATATCTTTCAATGACCAAGAGTATTTTTTTTTATGGCTGTTGTGATGGATATCATCTTTTCTGGTTGCCCTATTAAAAAAAAATCTCTGGAACGAATCTTCAGAGGCTGAGTAAGTAAATTCAAAAGCCACTCTGATGATCTGAGAATTTTTTAAAAAATAAACAATATTCGCAAAGTGACCCTGAACCCCTCTTATCACTAGCTACGAGAGAAAAATAACAAAAGAATCATACAGCCAGCACAATAATGTGAATCAACAGGGAAATAAAAAAAGAAAGTGACCTGGAGAGACACTAACAAAAACACTTCTTCTCCTTCTGATGTTCACTCAATGATTACTTAAGGAATGAATTGTCCACTTTGTCATCCACCTGCTTTTAAAAGGATGTTAAGTTAGATGCCTTGTGCTGTTGTTTTTAAATAGGGTGTGATATTTACACTTTTAGGCCCAACACATCCAACTTCAGCATGACTTTTCTGAGTACTAGGTTGTCTTCCCCCTTTGGTCCCTACTTCCTTGGCCAGACTGATTAGTCTGTTTGGAGGTGGAGTAGGGTCTTGATCAGCTCTGTTGTTCACTGGTCTAATTCTGATAAATGCATTGACCTGTGGGTGTCTGATTAATCTGCAGCCTTTGTGCAGCTGTCAGATCTCTGAGTTGGAAGGGTTGTTGTCCAAATTCAAGAGCTGCAGTGGGAAGAGGGGAAGACTTGTATTTCCCACTTGTTTAGCACTAAAGAATTTATTGAGGAGGTGATCTGAGCACTTATGAACTTCTTGTTGTTCTTCTTTCCTTCCTCATTTGCTTTTCATCATCGAGGGGAAATATAATTTGCCAATCTTTTGTTCTTCTGTTCACCTCTCCTGCTGTTATGTTTCCTAATGCTTCTAATATTCCATCACTCCTTCTTTTTCATGGTCAGCCCTTGGGTCTGGTGTTCTTGCAACATTTATTGGAGGCCCATTGTGTTGTGTTTTGATCTTTCTGCCTTGTCACTTGGCCACACCATTTTATCTGTTGTTTCTTGATATATTCTGTAGCAGGGTTATTGCTAGCTTTTTTCTCAGTTCTTCATTTCTGAGTTGTTGTTTGTTGTGTGATGATCCAGCAACTAAGCTAAACCTGATTGCTATGAAGGTAACTTCAGTTTCCATCCTCATAATGCTGGCTGTGGTGTCATATACACAAGATTCTGTTTGGAATTCTTTAGCTTTGGCTGGGAATAATTGAGAAAATGACTAGGAATAAGAGTAGATGGAGAGACCTTGTTCATGACTTGTATTCTAAAAAGAGGCCTGAAGAGCCTTTATTTAAATAAGCAATTAAGATAAGGCAAATGGTTTAACCAGCTAGGTACTAAAAAGCAGCTTTAAAAAAAATGAAGAAGATACTGTGCAATCCATTTTTGACAATAGAAACAAGAAAAATAGTTGTTAAATGTTATGTAGAGCCAGTCTTAAGATAATGATGTGAATAATGGAAGTTGAACAGACAAGAAAATGACTGGAGTCTGTAGAAATGTGGTTTTACAGAAGAACGTTGAGAATACAATGGGCAGCTAAGAAGAGTAATGAAAACATCCTGAAAAAGGCCAAAGCAAAGAGAGAGCTAATTTTCAATATTAGGAAGAAACAATCATCATTTTAAAATTATTTAATAAAAAGCTAACAGCTGAAATATATTGTCACAACTGGAAAAATTGAGAGACAAAGAGATAGATGGAAGCAAAGAGAAAAGATACCAGAGAGCTTAAGAGAATGGCTTGGCAGAAGGTCAACAGCAGAAATGATAAATAACTGTTGATATCAAAAGTTGTGGAGAGACATGATCACCTACGCCAGCATGCATGATACTTAATGTTGATGATGAGGTACTAAAACCACGTAGTGTGTAATTGAGTGTGTAATAAGGTAGATTTTTCTGGTGATAGGCCACTATTGTTCAAGAAGGGTCATTCTGTGAAATTTTGTGTATAATCATTTTATATGCATGGTTATGTTTTTTGTTTTATTTCTTTTCTTGTTTGAAAAAAAGTAATGGTTCAAACATATCTTTTTATTCTACAGCTGAGGAAGGGCCTTTGATAATGTATACTGTTAACAGAAATCTCTTTGTTGGAGTCAAGATTATCAACTGTAAGATTTCCTTTCTTCATTACTTCTTTCCTTCTCTCAAAACTCTCTCTCGCTGCCCATGGTAAGGCAGAGGGTTCAAAAGTCACATCTCTATCATATCAGACGCCCACAGTCTGAATTTCCTTGAACCACTCACTCACTCATGTTTTAAGAAGCATTCTTAAGATCTGCCATTACACTCTACAGTATACTCGGACAGATGGGGCGTACAAGCAACAAATAAAGTCCATCCATGTGAAGATCACACATAATGTGAAACCTCCACTGCCAAGTGAAAGTTCCTGTTAGAAGAAAGGCTAAGGCAACGAAGCCCCACAGAAAATGTGGGCAGGCAGAGCCCAAAGCTTGAAAAGTCAATCTGCCTATGGGAAGAGGCATCCAGAGAAGAAACCTCAACTGCCAAAGTCAGAAGATGTTGTCCCAAAGTGGACTAAAAAGCAGACACCTATGCAATACAGCAAAATATAATCTCCCATTGGAGACGTGGCCATACCGGAGCAGCACCGGTTTCCCAGAACCAAAAGAAAGTACAAATCAGGGCTGGAACCAAAAACTCAAACTCCTTAGAAACAACCAAGGAAGATGGGGAACACGTGCTCAAAATAATGTTTTGGAATGTAGAGGGAGTAAGACACAAACAAATCAGAACTCCAGAAATTTCTAAAAGAACACAACTTTGAAGCATGCTGCATCCAGGAAACCAATCTCACACCTGCACACAGATTCTCCATTAGGGAATACAGCATTTTTAGACAGGACTAAGAAAACCAAAAGGAGAAGTCCTACTACCACCAAGAACCACACCCTAACCTAGGAAACCCAAAGATTCCAACTCCGTGACATAGAATATGTAACCACCAGCCTGAAAACCATGAAAAAAATCTCACTCTATGCAACATCTACTCACCCCATAACAAAGAGCTCACTCTATGCAACATCTACTCACCCCCTAACAAAGACCTCACTCTATGCAACATCTACTCACCCCCTAACATAGACCTCACTCTATGCAACATCTACTCACCCCCTAACAAAGAGCTCACTCTATGCAACATCTACTCACCCCCTAACAAAGACCTCACTCTATGCAACATCTACTCACCCCCTAACAAAAACCTCACTCTATGCAACATCTACTCACCCCCGAACAAAGACCTCACTCTATGCAACATCTACTCACCCCCGAACAAAGACCTCACTCTATGCAACATCTACTCACCCCCGAACAAAGACCTCACTCTATGCAACATCTACTCACCCCCTAACAAAGACCTCACTCTATGCAACATCTACTCACACTCTAACAAAGACCTCACTCTATGCAACATCTACTCACCCCCTAACAAAGACCTCACTCTATGCAACATCTACTCACCCCCTAACAAAGACCTCACTCTATGCAACATCTACTCACCCCCTAACAAAGACCTCACTCTATGCAACATCTACTCACCCCTAACAAAGACCTCACTCTATGCAACATCTACTCACCCCCTAACAAAGACCTCACTCTATGCAACATCTACTCACCCCCTAACAAAGATATCCACCTGAAAAACATCAAACCAAATACTAAAAACTGAATAATTGTTGGGGACTTCAACAGCCGCTGTTAGGGGGAGGGGGTGTGTGGTACGTTGATTTCATTGCAAAGGGCAAGGTAGAAGATTTTGTCATAGAGAACAGTCTTGTCTCACTTAACAAACCCCAAGACAAGCACTTATATTACTCAAGGTCCTGGAGAACCACAAACAGCCCAGATCTTGCCATTGCAATTGACAACATAGAGAAGACTGCAAGTCAAAATGTTCTTCAACAACTAGGAGGCAGTGATCACAGAATACACACATGCACGCACATGCACACACACACACATGCGCACACGCATCTGAAAGTATAAGAAAACAAACTGGGACCTCTATCTTACAAATCGATTGTGATTTGCAGAAAATCAAAATAGGGAAGGTTGCCCTAAACTCTAAAATCAACACTTTCAATGAGATTATTCTCCATGCAGCAGGAGGGAGCATCCATAGAGGCAGAAGGAAGGACTACAATCCTTGTGAACCCCAAAACTAGAAGAACTTCACACTGAGCTCAGCCGCTGGAGGGAAAACATGGAAAATAATCCCACAGATAAAAACGTCATCCTGCGCAACAAGATAAAGACAACCTTTACCGGGTAGAAAAAGAAAGGAGTAAGAGAAAGTTGGCATGAAAAAACAGCCAAACTCAATCTCGAGAACACAAGAACTATGGAACCTAATGAAAAGCTTAAATGGGGGCATCATAGAAAGAACAAAGACCATACTGGTCCCAGACTCCAACTTTGTTACCGACAAGGCAGTAACGGACTTACTGGCCAAAACCTACCAAACAGAAAGTGAGGTACATATTTCATCAGAAAGAGTCAAAGAAGTAAGAACCTAAACCAAATGCCTTCAGGAACAATCAAGAACAAGAATACCAGCAGAGTGCATGACAACAAGGTACAGGAGTTAGATGAAGCAATACTGAACAATATAGAAGGAGAGAAAGGCTCCAGGAGTAGACAGTATTACAAATTAATTTCTTAAACACCTGGATCCCATCACTTAAAAGTCTCTCTTCAGAATCTTTAACCAAAGTTGATACTCAGGACAGGTTCCACAAACCTGGAAGGAGGCCTATACACAACACATTTTGAAATCAGGAAAGGACAAAAAGGATCCCCAAGACTACAGACACGTAAACCTCCTCAGTTGTGTAGGAAAACTGATGGAGAGGATGATCAACAAAAGGCTTATCTGGTATTTGGAAACCAACTCACTCCTCACCCCAACACAAACAGGATCCAGACAGAACATAAGTTCTGAGGACTAACTGACATATCTCACACAAAACATTGAAAATGACTTCCAAGGAAAAAAAAAAATAATGGCTGTTTTCTTTGACTTCTTGTATGGAAGGAAGGGCTGATGCTGAAAATCCTACAAGCTGGAGTCACACAAAACATATTCTCCTGTATCAAAGATTACCTGTTCCAAAGAACCACCAGAGTGAGAACAGTCATCTTAGCAATTCAGTCACATTACATGAAGGGGTCCCTCAGGGAAGTGTTATAACATCCATACTCTTCCTAATATGCATCAATTGCATCACAAATTACTGCCACCAACATGTTTTAAAAAGCCTACACACAGATGATTTTGCTATATGGACAACCATGGAACACATCTCTACACTTTTATCTACTACTATTGTGCTACCAATATCAAATATGGTCACTCACGTTTAAGCACAAAAAATGCTTGTCATTACAGAGATAAGATGTCTGAGAAAGGTGCTTGGAGTAATCAGAAAAGACAGAATCAGAAATGATATTATAAGAGAAAGAGTAGGCATTGAGCCAGTCCTAAGCTGCATACAGAAATAACAAATAACTGGTTTGCCTATCTAGAAAGAATGCCTGTGATTCCTTACCATACAAAGCATATATTAAAAGATGAGTAGGGAGAAAAGCAAGAGACAGACCCAGAGTAAGATGGATAGACAACATCAAAGAAATGCTACAACATCATCAAATGGCAATGAGAAGAGGGTCCAGATCCAGAACTTTGTATCTCATTTGACACCTGAATGGATACAAGAGGAAGAAAAGAAAAAAAGAAGACCCATTTTTAGAAGCTAAGTGAACCTCAGAGCCTTATTATTCCGTTACTTCTAGAAACTGAACTCTGATCCTTCTGATCAGGAACTGAGTGCACTACCACTCTGCCATCAAGGCTACTTTAGTTTCATAGGTAACAATTCATTTTAACATATAAATTGCATTAATTACATAATTTAACATTGTATTTTAGCAAATATATAGCACTAATTACATAATTCAACATTCTATTTCAATACATTACTTGCAGTAATTATATAATTCAACATTCTATTTTAATGCATTATTTGCTGTAATAACATAGTTTAAATGTTGTTCTTAATGTGTTAGTTTAATAATTATATAGTTGAAAGATTAATTTTAACACATAGATTGCATTTGTAGTGAAAATATACATTTTTGTATATGACTTAAAATAATTCCATAAAGGGTTAATTTTGGCACATAAAGATAGTCAGATTTAAAAAAAAAATGTATAACATAATTTTCAATCATTATATAGTTAGAAAAACTATAACAAGGGGTAGAGTTCGATCCCAACCGACGGCTTCTGGGTTCACCCAGCCTTAAAATGGGTACCAGATTTTTTTCTGGGAAAGTAAAGCAGCACGGGCGTAATACCGACCACATTACCCCAAAAATCATGTGCTGAAGGTCTGTAAAATATAGGGTCACTAACACCATATTTCCCTATATGCCACTTGGCGTGACGGGGGTACTTTGCTTACTTTTTTTTTATATAGATAGAAGTTTAATTTTCATCACTGAAGTTTGGCAGTCCATCAAGGATGATCTGCACTCACTTGGTCGCACGGTCCAAAACTCATTTCCACAATAAAGACTGGCTAACTGCAGTTAAACTCTTCAGCATGTGGATACAACTTGAAATTATTAGACATCAAACAACACAGAGTTGGATTCGTCAATCACTGGACGTTGCGGGGCATGCTGAAGAGAGGATCTGAGTACCTATGGACAATTTTGGATTGCAGTGATGATAGACAACTCAATAGACAAGTAACTCGATAACTCAAGTCTAGTATTAACCTGTAACTTGCAGTAATTGAATACTTAAAGGATCAATTTTAGATTGTATTTAACACTGTGTATCAGCTTTCACCATTGCTAAGACATCCAAACATTTCTATGCCAGCTAAACAACAAATGATAAATAGCATTTTCATACCAACTTTGTGCTATGAAAGTCAAACATGGACACTTTCTAAATCACAATTAAGAAAGATAAATACATGTGAGATGTGATGCTTGAGAAAAGTAACAAACAACACAAGAAGAGATAGAATACCAAATGAAACCATAAGAAAAATGGTTGTTCTTTTCAAGAATGCATGGAAAAAGACCAAGAGGAAGACCCAGAAGAATATGGATAGATGCTGTGACAGTGACATGTAACAACAGAGGAAAATCACTAATTCAGACAGTTCGAGCAGCTCAAGAACGACAAATGATATAAACCACGACACCTTTCAGGTATCAGTGAAAAGAGAAAAGAAAAAGAAGAAGATTTAACACTGTGAGCAGAGACAGAGAATGAACTACAAGAAATGATAGACATAATAGTAAAAGAAACCAACAAGAAAGGTCTAAGTCTGAATAGTAAGAAAACAGAAGTAATGGTTATAAAGAAGAAACAATCTTCACCATCATGCATCATAAAAATAAATAGGACAACGCATCAAATACTTGGGTAGAATAATAACATCAGATGGAAGATGCACTACAGAAATAAAAAGTAGAATAGCTCAGGCCAAAATACCATTTCAGAGAATGAAAAACGTCTTGTGCAACAAATCTATGTCAATTGAAGTGAGAAAGAGAGTTCATCGGTGCTATATAGAGCTAGTTCTGACCAATAGAAGCGAATCATGGACAGTAAACAAACAAATGAAAAGACTATTAGAAGTCACAGAGATGGGATTTCTCAGAAGAATGTTGAACGTTCCCTGGACAGCTAAAAAGACCAATGAGGAAATTCTCAAAGAGGCCAGCACAAAAAAGGAAAGGCTCCTAAGATACATCACAAAGAAACAATCAACATTTTTCATGCACATCATGAAAAGAGGAAAGTTGGAATACTTGGTTACAACTGGCATAATACAGGGAAAGAGAGATTACAGTTGACAAAGATAGAAAATACTAGATAGCTTGGTGTCATGGCATGGAAAATAGTCAACAACAGAATTGATACGATGCACTGTGGATAGAAGATTGTGGAAGGACATGATCGCCTACACCAACCTATATGGTACATGATGAATTAACATTAATTTGGTAATAGTAAAGGTTCCTTCCATGTCTTAAGTAAGTAAAAGTAAAGTACCCCCATTTATAGGGAATATGGTGTTAGTGACCATCAGTTTTACAGACCTTTGCCACATGATTTTTGGGATAATGTGGTCGGTATTACGCCCGTGCCATTTTACTTTCACAGAAAAAAATCCGATACCCATTAAAGGCTGGATGAACTGGAAGCCGTCGGTTGGGATTGAACCCTACCTCTTATCCTTTGTAGTCCAGTTCACTAACCACTGAACTATTGTGGCTCCCTTATGTCTTAAGTACATGGAGAATATGATTTTGGCTTATAATTTTTGTTGACCAACACATTATGGAGGATGTTGGTATGGCAGGTTGTTCGACATTCCCTGTAAAAGTTCTCTGGTAAAGAAGAAAGATAAAATCACTTGTGGGAATTGAACTATGAGCATTTTGTTTAGTAGCAGGTGAAATGACCATTCAGCTACAAAGACTTCATCAATAAATAGTTCAAAGATTAAATTTTTGCCCACAACTTGCAGTGATTGAGTAGTAATTTAGAGGTAAGGTGACTGACAGCAATGGAGCTGGAAACTGCCATCGACTCTTAGCTGATCAGTGTCAGGGTGGTGAACCAGAATAATCCAGACCTAACTTCACATCCTCACTGTGCCTCTAGTGTTGCCTAGCAAGTAGGGATCAAAGAGGGAAGAAAACCCAGAAAATGCAGTGCTGAAGTTGGATATGTTTGGCTGAAAGGCATAAATAAATTATGATACAATGCATCTATGCCCATTTAACTCTTTCCATACGGAAGCTTTTTATCGACGCAACGGAAGAGATTTTAGAGACAAAATTGTTCATGGTTTTAAGAATCAATCTACATATTTATATTTATCTAACATATAACATATTATATATGAATGTTTAGATAATTGAACAAGGTATTAGATTTCACCAATATCCAGATTATACAAGACATCGTTATACATTTGTAAAACGAATATGGTTTGGTGGCATTCACACTAATAAAATTTAGCGTGGCGCACCATGCGACGGAACGTACACAACCGAAACGGAAATGGCGCACCATGCGGCGGATCGTACGGAAAGAGTTAACATCATTTTAAGGGTGGAACACAACGTGAACTATCCATTCCTTTAGTAGACATCAGGTGAATGCCAAAAATAGAGAAAGAAAGAATTGTACTTTTAAACGATTATAGAGGATAAATTTTCACATGCAGCTTGCAATAATTTCTTCATTCCTTACACAGTGGACTGTTGCATGAACAAAATTTATTGGTGTTTTGTGACCCGGGGTATGGACACAGCTGGACAGAGTGAGCTTATTGTGTTGTTGGAGCTAAAAGAGGAGGAGCTTGTGGATCCATCCCAAGGTCCACCAAAGGAGATTTTCCTACACTTTCAAGCAATTTATGAGGAGGCTTTGAAAGGTATGGGTAATTATGTTCTGGCATTTTTCGTTGCGATTTTGGTGTTGAATGTGTGCTTCAAACTTACATATGAAGCACATACTGTTGAATATGTTTCTGTTTTTTTCTTCTTTGCCATCCTCCCTTCCTCTCCCCTTCCTTTTTTCCTCCCTCCCTCTCCCCTCCTGCCTTCCTCCCTCCTTCCCTCCCTCTCTTCCTACCTCCTCCCTCCCTCCCTCCCTCCCTCCCTCCCTCCCTCCCTTCCTTCCTTCCTTCCTTCCTTCCTTCCTTCCTTCCTTCCTTCCTTCCTTCCTTCCTTCCTTCCTTCCTTCCTTCCTTCCTTCCTTCCTTCCTTCCTTCCTTCCTTCCTTCCTTCCTTCCTTCCTTCCTTCCTTCCTTCCTTCCTTCCCTTCCTTCCCTTCCTTCCTTCCCTCCCTCCCTCCCTTCCTTCTTTCCTTCTTTCCTCTCTTCCTTCTTTCCTCCCTCCCTCCCTCCCTGCCTCCCTCCCTCTGTGAGTTCATGATTGTGGCAGCTAACCAAAGTTTTGTATTTTTAATTAAAGTTTTCTCACAATTTATTGTTGTTGATCCAATGGCCTGTGAGCTGACATCCTTCAGCCCTTCTCATAATCTCAAGGAGGTATGACAAATAAAAAAGTTATTTTCTTTTCTGTACACATATGGGTTGCAACTTCAATAGATTTCATCCATTGATTTCAGAGCTGAAAATCATACAGTGATCACATTAATCTTAATTAGGTATTCATCTTTTTCTTCTTGTTAACTGTATATTTTATAATTTCTCTTTCTGAAGTCCAGTTCTTTGAGAATATGTCAGCATATTCACCTTTTATTACAATCTATCTATCTATTGTCCTTTCGAGCCGAAGACGGCACATAGGGCAGACCCACAATCTCAAAAACAGAAACCTTGCGTGCCAAAATGGCACATATTGCAGAGATCACTGCTCTAAAATCTATGGTGCTGTTTCCATAACAATACTTTTTACAATGACAGTTTGTCAAGCTATCGATCAACCTCCTTAGTCGTCTCTTACGACATGCCTGGAAGGTCACAGTGTCACTATTCTTTACCTCCCTCATAATGAGGCCCCGGTAACACACAGGATTTTATTATAATACTGTTGTAAAAATGGGTGTCCGGTTAGCGCAATCGATAGGCGGTTGGCTTACCACGGCAACAGCCGGGGTTCGTAATCCTGGCGAGGACACCTGGGTTTTACTAATTCCCTAAAAATTAGTAGGAGCCGCGATAGCTCAGTGGTTAGTGAACTGGACTACTACGGACAAGGGGTAGGGTTCGATCCCAACCGACGGCTCCGGGTTCACCCAGTCTTAAATGGGTACCGGATTTTTTCTGGGAAAGTAAAAGCAGCACGGGCGTAATACCGACCACATTACCCCAAAAATCATGTGCTGAAGGTCTGTAAAAATATAGGGTCACTAACACCATATTTCCCTATACGCCACTTGGCGTGACGGGGGGTACTTTACTCTTTTTTTTACTGTTGTAAAAATGATCACCCTCATATACAAATGACCTAAATTTGATAGTTTGCTGCTGGCAAACATTCCCTCCCTTCCTGTACCTTCCTAATTGCTACTTCTGGTAATCCCTGAGGTTTGATTTGTTTCATTTGATGTTGCATTTTTTTTTTCAAGCAAAACATATTCTGCGTAAAATTTACAACGCCATGGTAAGAATGTGGCTGTACTATTTTATAAATTTAGCTAAATTAAAAAAAAAAATGTTAATATTTTGGGTTTTTTTTTCATGATAGGGGAAAACTCCTTGGCCATTGGTGAGACATTGAAGAAACCTTTGTGACACGGGATAGACAGCGAACAACACTTTGAGGGAACCGAACATATGGGCTGACCTGATGGTGGACAGCTGCAATGTAAATAGACAAATGTTACTTTTTCGGTAGCCAGGAGGCCATGTGGTCCGATTTTACGTTAAAAATCGACCGTAAGCCAAGAAATGGTTACCGCTTCTGATCCCCATGTGCTGTCTTGGGTAAACACACAGCTGTGTAGCAAAAGTTCAAAGAAAATACTATTTTTAGAACTCAGATTTTAACATTTAAGTGGTAGTTATTTTTACGACGGTATCTTGATAACGTGACCCCACAGATAAGAATCATAATCTAGGGTTAACCTTTGCAGATTGGGGCTTAGTCATAGTCTAGCAGCACAACATCATACCTGCACCCAGGTAATTGGTGAACACCAAAAAAAGAAGAAGATCACTCTTCTATCAAAACTTGTCTAGAAGATGTTAAAACCAACATTTTCCTCTTCTGTTACAGGCAACATCATTCAAGAGATGGGCCACTTTGTCTTTCATGAGAACAACTTAGGAAATCTAGACAGTGGAGGATTTCTGTTTTTGCTGCCAACCTTTCAGTGCCTCATGAAGATTCCTTTACCAGACTCTCCATATTTGTTTGGAATTCTTGTAAAGAAACAGGAAGTTCCTTGGGCCAGACTTTTCCCCATTCGACTCTTGCTACGGTTGGGGGCAGAGTATAGATGTTAGTAATTATTTAGATTTTCAGAACTCGGTTTTTCTTGATTTGCTAACTTTATATGAAGTTTATTCTTCATTTGTTCTTATATAAATCTCTTAATTTTGTTCATATATGCTCATGTTTTTACATATATTCTCAGAATTTTTTTTGTACATAAAATGTCACCATTATGCTACATCTTCTTCTTCTACTACCTTTCAGCTCCCTATGGAGCAGAGGTCTTCAACAAACACTTTCAACTCCCTGTGGAGCATAGGTCTTCAACAAACACTTTCAGTATAGCATAGGTCTTCAACAAACACTTTCAGTGGAGCATAGGTCTTCAACAAACACTTTCAGCTCCCTGTGGAGCATAGGTCTTCAACAAACACTTTCAGCTCCCTGTGGAGCATATGTCTTCAACAAACACTTTCAGCTCCCTGTGAAGCATAGGTCTTCAACAAGCTGTTCTATTTCTTGCCATTCTTTTAAGATCACTCCAAATCTTCCCCATCATCTTCATTTCTGCTTCTATCTGTCTTCTCCAAGAATTCCTTGGTCTTCCTCTTTGTCTTTTCCCCTGGGGATTCCAAAAAAGGGCCTGTTGTGTAATACTCTCAGTTGACTTCCGTAGTGTGTGTCCTATCCAGCGCCATCGTCTTCGCTGTATCTCTTTATCCACTTGTGTTTGACCGGTACATTTCCATAATTCTATGTTAGTGATTTTGTCCTGCCATTTCCATCCTTTTATCCTGCGTAAGCATTCATTAATGAAAGTCTGTATCTTCGTGATTGTCAATTTTGTTGTTCTCCATGTTTCACAGCCATATAATAGGACCTCCTTAAGATTTGAGTTGAAAATTTTTATTTTCGTATTTAACCTAATTTCTTTGGATTTCCATATGTTTCCCAGTGCAATGAAAGCTCCTCTTGCTTTTGATATCCTTATTTTGGTATCATTTTCTGTTCCTCCCTCTTTATCTATATTACTGCCCAGATATATGTAAGATTGTACATCTAATAGAGGTAATTCTCCTAGTTTTATTTGGTTACTGCCAACTGCATTAATTCTCATAATGTTGGTCTTATCTCTATTAATCTTCAGTCCTAGCTGTTGTGATCTCTCATCAAGTACGTTCATTTTATCCTGCATCTGTTGATGGCTGTGTGATAGGAGAGCTATGTCATCAGCAAAGTCTAAATCATCAAGTTGTTTGGTCAGTGACCACTGGATTCCATTTCTGTTGTTTTTAGTTATTTTCATAATTCAATCTATGGCCAGTAGAAAGAGAAATGGAGACAGAAGGCATCCCTGCCTTACTCCTGTTCTTATTTCAAGTGCTTCTGTAATCTGTCCTTCATGCACCACACTACATTTCGTTCCTTCATACATTGTTTTTATCAGGTTAATAAACTATGTGGGGATTCCGTAATGACTCAGCAACTTCCAAAGCATTCTTCTGTCTAAACTATCAAATGCCTTTTCGTAATCTATGAATCCAATATAAAGTGGGGATTTTAGTTCTAAACTTTGTTCAACTATTATACGTAGAGTAGTTATTTGATCAGCACATGATCTGTTCTTCCTAAAACCTGCTTGTTCATCTCTCAAATGTTTCTCTATGGCCTCTTTTAGTCTCTCCAGAATGATTCTGCTTAATATTTTTCCTGACACTGAAAGTAGCATAATTCCCATATAATTTGTGCACTCCTGTAAACTTCCTTTCTTTGGTAGTTTGATCATATAACCTTCTTTCCAGTCTTTAGGTATTTCTTCCCTCTCCCAAATTTTATCTAATAGATTATGTAGCATCTTGGTAGAGGTGTTAATATCTGCTTTGATGGCTTCCGAAGGAATTTCATCTGGTCCTGTGGCTTTACCATTTTTTAATAGATTGATGGCTTTCATTATTTCTTCTGTGCTTGATTTTCCACAGTTAGTGTGTAACTCTTCTTCTGCTGGTAGTATATCTGGAGGATTATTTGAGCCGGGTCTATTCAAAAGTTCTTCGGCAGACCTTCGGCACATGATTTTTGGGTAATGTGGTCGGTATTATGCCCTTGCTGCTTTACTTTCCCAGAAAAAATTTGGTACCCATTTAAGGCTGGGTGAACCCGGAAGCCATTGGTTGGGATCGAACCCTACCTCTTGTCCTTTGTAGTCCAGTTCATTAACCACTGAGCATAGCGGCTCCTCACTGCTATAGTGCAACCCATTATTTTCTTAAAACAATGGGTAACTGAAAACAAAAAAGGGATAGTTTAAGAAATGAACAAAGATAAAGAAAGACAGTAACAATAGATTATATAAACTAATAAAATAAACTAGAAACATTTTTGTATACCTGCATTGTAAGCCAATGTTTGACAAACAATTCTTGAGAAATACAAGTGAAATTAAACTTATAAGAAAATCTGTAAACAAAACAAGGTGGGATAAAAATAATGAAGAAACCTGGAGAGAAATAGTGGTTATAGCAACAATTACTGACTACATTGAACAACAAAGAGTCAAATGATTTGGACATTTGAACAGTAAGAAACCAAACCAACCTGCAGAACATTACATGAAAACATCCAGTTATAGAGCAATAAGGAAAGCCAGGGAAAGATAGATAGATGGAATCAAAGAAACATTAAGTAAATTGGACATTTGGTTATGGAAGGCCCCGGTATCACTGCAAACGAATTAAAATCCATAATTGCTCAACCGCCTGTGCCAGCGGAATCATCCTAATTAATATCTCATCTCCCAAACAAAGAGAGGTAAATGTTGTCCCCATCGTAGCAGTCTCAGCACATGCCAAAAGACATAAGGCGAAACTGCGCATAAAGTGAACACAGCCAACTGTTCCCTGTCATATGATATCATCATTCAATTTTTTGGAAAGCTGCTTTTGCCTGAGCCATTCTGCATCTTACCTCTGTTGTACATCTACCATCTGAGGTTATCAGTTTCCAGATATTTAAATTCATTTACCTGAGGTAGCTATCACCTATGACATTTTCCTCGACCAATTTGTTTATGTAGATATATTGATCGAGAAGGGGATACAAGCAAAGAAATTAGAATCAGAATAGCTAAAGCAGCAATGTCTTTCAGAAGCCTTGAAAAGTTGTGGAGATCAAAACTCATCAGCACAAACACAAAACTTAGACTATTCAAATCAAATGTACTATCAACCCTTACGTATGCGTGTGAGAGCTGGAACACAACAAGAGATATAGAAACAAAGTTGAACGCATTCGAAAATAAATGTCTAAGGAAAATACTTGGTATAGCGTGGAACGAATTCAAACCAAACGAGGAAATTAGAGAAATCGCCAATCAACCACTATTATCTTCAGTAATAAAGAAAAGACGATGGTCATATGTTGGACATGTGATGAGAAGAGATAATAACCGAATAGCAAAGCAAGCCCTCATGTGGGAAACAACAGGTAGGAGGAAAAGAGGAAGACCCAGAGAGAGACGCCGAGAAGAACATTGATGAGAGAGGCAAGAGCAGCAGGAATCGGCTCCCTCAGTGAGATAGAGCTGCTTGCACAGAACAGAGACAAATGGCAAGATTTGATAAAATATCTTTAAAAGAATTGAAAACTGCTAGAACAAAAATTCAGATGAAGGAGTATCTTGGTCTATGCCCTATGGGACGGCTACGGCTCGAAAGGCCAATAGACAGATAGATAAATAGAATTTGTTTATATAAATTGCTTATGTCTATAATATTTATTTATATAATTTTTTGCATTTTTTTGTCATTGATTTTTATATTTTTATATTTATTATTGGAGGCAGAGGAGAGGAGACAGAGGAGATCAACGAGCTTCTATTTGCAGATGACAGGCACCAATACTTGGAAAAATAGAAGACTGACAAGAACACTTAAATAGACTGAACAGCACAGGCACAAAATACAACATGAAAATCAACAAAACAACAGTCATGAATATCACAAAAGAGAAACTGAACGTCAACATAACTATAGATGGGAGACAACTAAAACAAGTAGAGGAATTCAAATACCTGGGAAGTCTAGTGATAAATCACAATTCATAAACAGCAGAAATAGACTCAAGATGCAACAAAGTTTGTCAAATCATTGGACAGCTATCACTACTATTGTTAAACAAGGAAATAATTCTAGAGGCAAAATGGGTACTCTATAATACAAGCCTTGATCCCAATGTTGTGCTACCAATGCTAGACCTGGACCCTAGATGCAAGAACAATAAGAAAAATAACCTCTACGGAGATGAAGTGTGTTAGGTGAATGACAGGAAACAGCCTTCAGAAATGGAGAACCAAGAAAAAATCTAGAAATAACACCCGCCATAGAATATATAATGGGACAACAGTTAAAATGGTTTGACCATGTGACAAGGATCAAAACACAACACTTTGAGCCTTAAATAAACATGAGAACACTAGATCCAAGGACTGACCACGAAAAAGATGAATTGACTGATTATTAGAAACACTAGGAAACATAACCTCAGCAGAGGCAAACAGGAGAGCAAAATACCGCAAATTATATCTCACATCAATGCTGAAAGGCAAATGAGGAAGGAAAGAAGAAGATGTTTATTATAACTGTTATACTTTTCCCTTCATTTCTCATTTAAATTATACATTTTTCACATGTTTCATTTTTCTCCTACCTACATTTTGGTTAAGGTTATAGTTAATAAGATTGTTCATTTCTTCCTGAATTTAGTTTTTAGTATTTTATCTTTTTTAAAATTTTATTTCTTGCCATCATTATTATACTTGTCGGCCTAATGATACTTTAATTAAATATTTTCTTGAAAATTAATGCTTGAATATATATTTTTTCCTTATTTTCTAAGATTATCCCTGCCCTTTAGTAAGCATGGCCAATCGGAAGCCATTGTTTTATGAGATTGGCCACACCATAATCAACTTGTTGGCAGACTTTCACAGCTACCAGTACATGTTGCCTCAAATAAAAGGGTCAACAGTTTACATGGAGAATAAGAAAACAGTTATCAGCCTTCCTCGAAACCGATATAATGATGTAAGTCTATGTCATTATTTGGTCTGATCATCATTACATTTTTTTTTTATCTTCTGCTGCAATTTCACAACACTTACTCCCCTTTATCTTCCACAATTAAGTTTGTTTTGTGTCAGAGTTGACAGCAAGATGTTATTATCTGTACCTTTTGGCCCAATTTATTCAATTTTAAGATCAGCATTTTTTTGGTATGGGTTGCTTATCCTCTATGGTCCCTACTTGCTTAACCAGACTGGTTAAAAGTGACCCTGACACCATCAGTGAGCTATGCATTACTGACCATTTTCAGCTTATCAGCTGCCTGACTTCTTAGCTTCATTGCATTGAGTTATTGAGTTATTTGCGGGTCATCATTATTGCACTCCGAACATGTCCATAGGTATTGGTAGGTATGTTCATTACATTGTCCTTGGTAATAGCATTTGATTATGTTGGCATGATACCCACCAGAAACTGAGACGAGAGCAGTCAGCAACCCAGAGCTGATTGTTTGCGTCTGGATTGGTGAAGACAGGATTGAACAAGACTCCACTCCACCTTCAAGTGGTACTACTGGATACAGACTGTCAATTTTGGCTAAGTGAGTAGTGATCAAGGAGGGAGAGCAACCCATTACTAAAAAAATTATATGCTGAAGTCAGATATAGTAAAAAAAAAAAAATAAAGTACCCCCGTCACGCCAAGTGGCGTATAAGGAAATATGGTGTTAGTGACCCTATATTTTACAGATCTACAGCACATGATTTTGGGGTAATGTGGTCGGTACTACGCCCGTGCTGCTTTACTTTCCCAGAAAAAAAATCCGGTACCCATTTAAGGCTGGGTGAATCCGGAAGCCGTCGGTTGGGATCGAACCCTACCCCTTGTCTTTTGTAGTCCAGTTCACTAACCACTGAGCTGTCGCGGCTCCCTCAAAGTCAGATATGCTGAGCCAAAAAGTACAAACATCACAGTTATGCTGTAAACTACAATATAAGACATCTACACTCACATAACAGTCATCAAAGGGTGAATAATGAAGTGGAATTGTTGTCAAGTGAACAACAAAGGCAAGAAAAAATCTTGTGAAAGATGCATCATTGTTGTTGTTTACATTCTGTTCTGTTCATGGGATCAGTATCACAGCTGTCAGGAATTCCTTCCACTCATGTCACAGCTGTCAGGACTTCCTTCCACTCATGTCACAGCTGTCAGGAATTCCTTCCACTCATGTCACAGCTGTCAGGAATTCCTTCCACTCATGTCACAGCTGTCAGGAATTCCTTCCACTCGTCACAGCTGTCAGGAATTCCTTCCACTCATGCCACAGCTGGTCAGGAATTCCTTCCACTCATGTCACAGCTGTCAGGAATTCCTTCCACTCATGTCACAGCTGTCAGGAATTCCTTCCACTCATGCCACAGCTGTCAGGAATTCCTTCCACTCATGTCACAGCTGTCAGGAATGCCTTCCACTCATGTCACAGCTGTCCGGAATTCCTTCCACTCATGTCACAGCTGTCAGGAATTCCTTCCACTCATGTCACAGCTGTCAGGAATTCCTTCCACTCATGTCACAGCTGTCAGGAATTCCTACCACTCATGTCACAGCTGTCAGGAATTCCTTCCACCCATGTCACAGCTGTCAGGAATTCCTTCCACCCATGTCACAGCTGTCAGGAATTCCTTCCACCCATGTCACAGCTGTCAGGAATTCCTTCCACCCATGTCACAGCTGTCAGGAATTCCTTCCACCCATGCCACAGCTGTCAGGAATTCCTTCCACTCATGTCACAGCTGTCAGGAATTCCTTCCACCCATGTCACAGCTGTCAGGAATTCCTTCCACTCATGTCACAGCTGTCAGGAATTCCTTCCACTCATGCCACAGCTGTCAGGAATTCCTTCCACTCATGTCACTGCTGTCAGGAATTCCTTCCACCCATGTCACAGCTGTCAGGAATTCCTTCCACCCATGTCACAGCTGTCAGGAATTCCTTCCACCCATGTCACAGCTGTCAGGAATTCCTTCCACCCATGTCACAGCTGTCAGGAATTCCTTCCACCCATGTCACAGCTGTCAGGAATTCCTTCCACCCATGTCACAGCTGTCAGGAATTCCTTCCACCCATGTCACAGCTGTCAGGAATTCCTTCCACTCATGTCACAGCTGTCAGGAATTCCTTCCACTCATGTCACAGATCTTGAAAAAGTGCAGATTCTGTTGACTACCGCGCTGCCCTAACTGATGCACAGATGATGATTCCAAACGATGTCCATCGAATAGAGAGCGCACAGTCACTTCCTCTCTCGTTTCCTCAAAAGCACACATTTGAAACAAACAAAGCAACTGAACAATTTAAGCAACTACATTAGTCACTGAAAAAGTAGGGTGACATGTGACCATTTTGATTTTGCATTTGTCAGTTGGCTTTAGCAAGGTCGAATTCTAGTATTAGCTGTGTTAGCTGTGTTTGCTGTGCTAGCTGTGTTTGCTGTGCTAGCTGTGTTTGCTGCATTATCTGTGTTAGCTGTGTGAGCTGTGTTAGCTGTGTTTGCTGTGTTAGCTGTGTTTGCTGTGTGAGCTGTGTTTGCTGTGTGAGCTGAGTTTGCTGTGTGAGCTGAGTTTGCTGTGTTGGCTGTGTTTGCTGTGTGAGCTTTGTTTGCTGCGTGAGCTGTGTTAGCTGCATGAGCTGTGTTTGCTGTGTGAGCTGTGTTTGCTGTGTTAGCTGTGTGAGCTGTGTTTGCTGTGTGAGCTGTGTTTGCTTTGTTTGCTGGGTTAGCTGTGTGAGCTGTGTTTGCTGTGTGAGCTGTGTTTGCTGTGTTAGCTGCGTGAGCTGTGTTTGCTTTGTTTGCTGTGTTAGCTGTGTTTTTGGTGCGTGAGCTTTGTTTGCTGTGTGAGCTGTGTTTGCTGTGTGAGCTATGTTAGCTGTGTTTGCTGCGTGAGCTTTGTTTGCTGTGTGAGCTGTGTTTGCTGTGTGAGCTATGTTAGCTGTGTTTGCTGTGTGAGCTATGTTAGCTGTGTTTGCTGTGTGAGCTATGTTAGCTGTGTGAGCTGTGTTTGCTGTGTAGGCAACAATTTCAAATGACGTCACTGAAAAGAGACAGAACCCATAGTCACTTCCAGTTCCAATTCACTTGAATAAATAAAACAAAAAACACATTAAAACCTGACAAAACACCAAAAAACTGTTCCATTGTCTCTAATGAGGCCTGGAGTAATGTCCACCTTCTTGCCTTGAAGTTCCCATTCATATTTATCTTTATTTTTACATTCATATTGATCTAACAATTGCTTCCCTTTCTTATGCGCCCTTCATTTGCAGTGTTTCATGGTTTAAATCACTCTGTCAAATCTGCTGCCATTAGCTCAACACTTCTAACTTTAATCTGTCTATCTCTATCTATTGACCTTTCGAGCCATAGCCAGCCCATAGGGCATAGACCCAGATACTCTTTCTCTTATCTAAATTTTATTCTAGCTGTTTTCAACCCTTCTAAAGATATTTTATCAAATCTTGCCATTAGTCTCTGTTCTGTGCAAACAACTCTATCTTATTGAAGGAGCTGATTCCTGCTGTTCTTCTCAGTGTCTCTCTGGGTCAGCCTCTTTTCCTCTTACCTGTTGTTTCCCACATGAGGGCTTGCTTTTTTATTCGGTTATTATCTCTCCTCATCACATGTGCAACATATGACCTTCGTCTTTTCTTGATTACTGAAGATATTAGTGGTTGATTGGCGATTTCTCTAATTTCTCTAAACTCTAATAAAAGTCTGACCGGCCATGTCAATGGTGGACGCTAGAAGTTGACTACTAGACTTGTGATCATGTCTCACACCAAGGCAAGAATAGTCAGTCACATGTAGAGACTAGACATGGTTGTACCCGCCAGAATGACGTCACTAGCAAGGGCGTCACTCCACTTTGTGTGTGTTCTACTTCACATCTCGTCTGCACTTGATGAATGCTCGGAACCGGACCCAATTGATGATGTGGAAATTCATGAATACGATGAGGAACTTCCACTCTACATGATCAACTCATGGGGAAACAATCCAAAGTTCACAGTTGGAGAGTATTACACCGCAAAGGAAAACCCGGAACATTTCAACAATTACTTCCATCTTGTGCGATTGAATTCTACAACATTCGAGCTGGTTCTTCTTCATCATCTAGACTTGGATATTGACCTGGGAATTAAAAAAGAATACTACATTAATGGAATGGTGCTGGTCATTACAATATACTGTCAAGAGGCGCCTACACATTTCAGGTTGATCTTTGTTACAGCAGTCAATGAGTATTACCCTTCGTATAACTCAAGCAGTTACTTCGAAATTAGAGAGGATGTCCTTCCGAACACAAAAGTCGCTAACATCAGAGATTTCATCATAGACGGGGACGCTAACATCGTCGACGACGTATTTTCTTTCCAACCTTTGCACAGCTATGAACGCGTGGGAGAACCATTTAATTGGATGCAATACTTCAGTCTGAGTCCGGACGGGGACTTCATCGCAGTACAAGCAGTAGATGGCGATAGACAACAGAAAGGGACTGCCTTCTTATTTTCTGCTGAGAGCCAAGACAAGAAAATCATCAGAGGACGTATCAATATTTGGATTCTGAATGTCAATGATAACCCACCAATGTTCATATACCGGTATACGCCATCGATTCTCTACTATAGTAAATTGATTAATGTTACTTTCACGGGCACATTAACCTTTGACAACCAAAGGTCAGAATTGGCTGTAGATAATGATGGTGATGAAATCGTTTATTCTATTGTTGGAGGGTCGCCAATAGGTTACAGTGAGTACCTACACATCAATAAACAATCAGGGGCCATATCGGTAGTGAAAGCACCGGATGTCTATAAAGTTGGAATAATCATTATTGTTACCAAGGCACAGTCATTCTCTAACCTATTAGACACAATTGGAGTAGTACCAAACAAGGAGGCTTACAGTTTTGCCTTTGTTAGGATTGAACAGAACGGACAACTCTTCGATCCGGACATATTACTCGCTCTGGACCCTTCAAGAAACAGCGTGAGAACCCTCGGAAAGCCATATTGTCTGCTGTGGTCTATTGTAACTCTAGCAGTAGTCTCACGGGTGTACTTGGGTTGGGAGTCCTCATTGTTTCAAATGAAATATGCCATTAACGACTTGCTGTAAGAGGGTTGTAAAGTTGGAGATAAGGGGGGTAGTAATGAGTGGAGTCATTGTGGATATTTATGAGTGGAGTCATTGTGGATAATTATGAGCTGACTTCTTGTGGATATTTATGAGTGGAGTCATTGTGGATATTTATGAGTGGAGTCATTGTGGATAATAATGAATGGAGTATATTGTGGATAATTATGAGAGGAGTCATTGTGGATAATTATGAGTTGACTTCTTGTGGATAATTATGAAAGGAGTCATTGTGGATAATTATGAGTGGAGTCATTGTGGATAATAATGAATGGAGTATATTGTAGATAATTATGAGAGGATTGGTTCTTTGGTTATGGAAGGCCCTGGTATCACTGCAAACAAATTAAAATACATAGAAGGGGGCCTCGGTAGCCGAGTTGGGAAAACCACCCGACTGGACTACTGATGTTCGGACAACCCGTGTTCGATTCCCGCTGGGAGAGGTGTGAGTTGTACTCGTGGTTGGACAAAAAAAAATACCCCCACGGTCGACCCAGCCGTTGGCAGAAATTGGTACCAGGGTATTACCTTGGGAAGGTGAGGAATGTTGCCTCGCATCTGAGTTTCGACGTTTGAGGCGACACTATACAGAAATCTCTGAACATTTCTGGATAGGCGGCCGAGCACATATGGGTGGAAACTCGCGTGCTAAGACGCCGGTTCAAGTCTCGTACTTTACCTTTTTTTACCTTTTTCTCTAATTTCCTCGTTTGTTTTGAATTCGTTCCACACTATACCAAGTATTTTCCTTAGACATTTATTTTCGAATGTGTTCAACTTTGTTTTTATGTCTCTTGTTGTTTTCAAGCTCTCACATGCATACTTAAGGGTAGATAGTACGTTTGATTTGAATAGTCTAAGTTTTGTGTTTGTGCTGATGAGTTTTGATTTCCACAACTTTTCAAGGCTTCTGAAAGACATTGCTGCTTTAGCTATTCTGATTCTAATTTCTTTACTGTATCCCCTTCCTGATCAATATAACTAACTTTAATACAGCATTAAAAAAAATATTTTTATCTTAACTGGGAATAAAGAAAACAAGGGTGAACCAAGCAAGAGATTCTGAATAGATAATGGATATGGATTTGACACATTAAGAAAGCCTATCAAGCATAGCAAAACAGGCACAGTCTTGGAACTCACAGGTAAAGAGAAAGCCAGGAAGACCTAGGAATACATAAAAAAAATAGGTAATACTCACTCTTAAAAACACTGGCCTAGACAGGAGAGAGGTATAGAAAATGTCCAGGAATAGGGATAGATGGAGAGACCTTGTCTTTTCCTATGCTGAGTAAGTGGTCTAAAGGACTTTGATTGACTGGCTTTGTATTCCATATTTGATCTCTACTCCCTTGGAAGATTTGCTTGTTTATTTTAAGGGTTACTGTGGTGAGGTGGAGTAGGATCTTGATCAGTTCCTGTTCACTGATTCTTATGCAGTCAGCTATGAGTCATTGACTGCTTTCATTTCATGTATCATATGCCTCTCAGCCTCATGAAGGACATAGCAGTTTCAAGCTTCTGGTTTCATTAAATGTTTATTGCTAATGTTATTTCTGCTTCTTGCTGCAGACCATTCTTTCAATAGAAAGATGTCTGTAAATAAGACCTTAATGTACTAGGCATGAACACAACTGACTGGGAACAGCTTGCTAGGGTTAGGCCCAGCTGAAAATAACCTATACACACTTTTATGATTCTATTAAATTTGTTCATTCGTTTACATTCACCAGAAGACTAAAAGTTAGACCTCTTTGTCATCTACCTTTAAAAGGACTTTAAGTTGGTGTTTATGCATTGTGTTGTGGTTTGCAGTAGAACTGTGATATTTGTACCTTTTGGCCCAACACATTCAACTTCAGTGTGACATTTTTGAGCAACGGCTTTGCGTTTCCTCTCAATCACTACTCATTTGGCCAGACAAGACTAGTTTGTCTGTTACTAGAGGAACCACGAAAAGGTGGAGTAGAGTCTGGATGGTTCACCAGTCCTGGTGCAAGCCATCAGCTATGATTTGCTGACAGCTTCCAACTCTGGTGCTGTCAGGTCCCTTGGCCTCCTCTATTCTACTCTATCATCATCATCAAGTACCGGGCCTAGTGGCATAGGTGATCATGTCTCTCCACAACTTTCAATCTCAGCAGCTATTTATCATTTCTGTTGTTGACCTTCTGCCAAGCCATTCTCTTAAGCTGTCTGTTATTTTTTCTCTTTGCTCTATCTCTTCGTCCCTCAATTTTTCCAGTTGTTACAATATATTCCAGTTGTTCTCATCTCATTACATGGCCAAAAAATGATGATTGTCTCTTCCTAATATTGGAAACTAATTCTCTTTTTGCTTTGACCTCTTTCAGAACTTTTTCATTACTCTTCTTAGCTGTTCATGGTACTCTCAACATTCTTCTGTAAAACCACATTTCTACTCCGACTCCAGTGATTTTCTTGTCTGTTGTCCTATTGTCCATGACTCGCATCCATATATTAAGACTGGCTCTATGTAACATTTAAGAACTCTTTTTCTTGTTTCTATTGTCAAAAATGGATTGCATAGTATTTTCTTCATTTTTTGGAAAGCTGCTTTTGCCTGAGCCATTCTGTATCTCACTTCTTTTGTACATCTTCCATCTGAGGTTAACAAAGTTCCCAAATATTTAAACTCATTTACCTGTTTTAATATTGTTCCACTTGTCTTTATTTTGCACTGAGGTGATGTCTTTTTCTTTGTTGTTACCATTACCTCTGTCTTTTTGCTATTAAGGCTGAGTCCTTTATTTTTGCTTTCCTTCACTATAATGTCCAACATTTCTTGTAACTCATTTTCACTCTTAGCGATTAATACTGTATCATCAGCATACCTTAGATAATTAATATTATGACCTCCAATTGTTATTCTAGGCATACCCCTTATGGATCTTAAAATAATCTCACTATAAATATTAAACAAATCTGGTGACAGCACACAACCTTGTCTAACACCCTGTTTTATTTGTTGAAACATTCCCAATTGGTTTCCAGTTCTTATGGTCGCTGTTTGTTGCCAGTACATGTTCTTTATTATTCTTAGATCTTTGCTGTCTATGTTTATGCTTTCTAAAATTTTGATTATTTCTTGGTGCTTTACTTTGTCAAATGCCTTGGTGTAATCTATGAAACATAGGTATAGATCTGTTTTCACCTCTATGGCTCTTTCTACTAAAGATCTTATGATATAAATGGCATTGCTTGTTCCTTTATCTCTAACAAAACCACACTGTTCATCGCTAATTTCTGGACTGATTTTGTTTCGCACTCCTCGCAAGATGATTATTATTAAACATCATACATCAAAAGAATTCATACCACCAGTGAGGACAAATTCAAGGAAGAAATGGATGACAGATGATATTTTACAGCTAATGGATACAAGAAGAAGAAATAAAGAAAATAAAGATGAGTATCAGAGATTAAATAAAGAAATTGTAGTAAAGTGCAATGAAGCAAAAAGAAGCATGGCTAAAAGAGAGATGCAAGGAGATCGAATTGCAACAAAAAAGGAGATGCTAAAGTTATATACAAACAAATTGAGGAATTAACAGGAAGAAAAACGCAATAAAAAACTGGATGTTTAAGATCAAAGAAAGGAGAACTGTTGATTGATCAAGAAAATATAAGGGAACGATGGACAGAATACATTAAGGATCTTTATAATGATGAACGACCGGAAGTAAATATTAAGGATAATGGAGAAGGACCAGAAATACTAAGAGAAGAAGTGGAAGACGCCTTGCGCAATATGAAAGCAGTCAAAGCTCCTGGACCTGATAATATAACTAAAGAAGAGATTGAAGCCTTGGGTGATTTTGGAATAGAATTAATAACAAAAATATTGAATGATATCTACAACAGCAGATATATACCAGACGACATGCTCAATTCAATATTCATAGCCCTACCAAAGAAATTGGGTGCGATTGAATGCGATGATCATCGCACAATAAGCCTTATGAGTCATATGACTAAGATATTCTACTCAAATCTATTGACTATCAAATGTATTCTAAATGCAGGTAATGAAAGTTATTGGTTATTATTATTGGTTATTGGTTATGGAAGGCCTCGGTCTCACAGCAAACGAATTAAAATCCATAATTGCTCAACCGCCCGTGCCAGTGGAATCATCCGAATTACCAACTCATCTCCCAAACAAAGAAAGGTAACTGTAGTCCCCATCGTAGCAGTCTCAGCACACGCCAAAAGACATAAGGCGAAACCGCGCAGAAAGTGAACACAGCCAACTGTTCCCTGTCATACGATATCATCATTCATCGTAAACAAGCGGGATATCGAAGCAGGATCAAAACGGATGAGACACACAGCTCACGGTGTGCACAGAGCACTTAACTCAGTAGCTCCTGCAACAAGCCGGACTTGGAATATGAGGAAACTGCAAGAAGGAACACTTTTCAGACATAGCCTTCAATGGTTCCTGCCGCCTATCCACCATATACCATGGGAGTTCACGTCCTCCCGAAAATGATGATCGTCATAGCACTTGATGATGTTAGGCCGTCATTGATGACTCCAATTCCAAACATATAGACACACAGTGGTGGTAATTTGTCATTTCCAATCCAACAGAAGCCACATGACCTGTAGTTAGTAAAACCACAGAGAGAATATGATTTTGTGACCTTCACTGATTCACTCTTAGATGTGAATGTGTAGTTTACACAAGAGGAGAAGTTTTCAACTACAGTGATTCCATTTAAGGCAATTCTGGGATAGCAAGGCAAGTCTCCTTTATAGCAGCAGAACTTGATGTTCTCCGCTCCCTTCTTGTAGCTGCTGCCACACGATTCTGATGTCTCATTAACTTGGACATCATTCAAGAACAATGTCAGATTAACATTCCATAGATATGGCTCTGCTGATGAAGTGCTTGGTGCAACAGTTGTATCAATCATACTGGAGGCTCCTGGTCTGTGGTCATTAATATCACAGACGGCACATGGTGTTGTTATATTCAGTATTTCTTTCTGGGGTGTAAATATGTGGCACACACATGGAGAGTGGTTTGTGGTCACAGTAATCCCATTAAAGGCAATTCTAGGGTAGCATGGCATAGCTGTTTCAGAACAGCACAATCGTGTGATGTTTTCTGTGTTCGCTATAAAGCTGCTGCTGCTACACAATCCTGACCAATTATAGGTGTGGACATTATTCACTTGCAATGACAAAACTGCTTTGTTTACATCATAAACCTCTGGAAGCGAATCATTTATGGGACTAATAGTACAAGTTATTCTTCCATCGGGGATATCTGCATTGAGTCCCCAAAAAAAGGTCTTTGGTTAAAAAGCACATATGCGTTTGAGTTAAACACACAATGAGCCCACTTCATAGATTCAAAATGATCCTTGCCAATGCCCGGTTTGCACAAGTTAGGTCCTTAGCTACCAACGTCAAAAATGTCTGAAACGAAGCCATCCAATTAACGACTTTATCTACAGTGAAGGTTAACGAACTGTGAACAAACATTTATGTTCAAACCCTTGAAAACATTTTCAAAAATCTGCCAACTCGCAGCAATAACATTTATCGTGTTGTTCAATATTCATGAAAGTTACTTATATCAAATGTATTCTAAATGCAGGTAATGAAAGCTTTACGTAACAGCAACGAACATGTCATGGCACTGGGATCATCATTCAGCTTAGAGGTGGACTCTCATCTGGTGTGCATACAGAGTGAAGATGGGAACTACCAGACACAGGCTATCAACATTCAGAACAAGCCAAGGCTGGGTAGTTCTTAGCTCTTTGTTAACATTGCCTTAACCATAGATTATGATTTATATCTGTGGGTGACATTTTCATGAGACCGTCATAAAAGTTCTATCTATCTATTGACCTTTTGAGCCATAGCCGGCACATAGGGCATAGACCCAGATACTCTTTCTCTTATCTAAATTTTTATTCTAGCCGTTTTCAATCCTTTAAAGATCTTTTATGAAATCTCGCCATTTGTCTCTGTTCTGTGCAAGCAACTCTATCTCATTGAGGGAGCTGATTCCTGCTGCTCTTGCCTCTCTGATCAATGTTCTTCTCAGTGTCTCTCTGGGTCAGCCTCTTTTCCTCTTACCTGTTGTTTCCCACATGAGGGCTTGCTTTGTTATTCGGTTATTATCTCTTCTCATCACATGTCTAACATATGACCATCGTCTTTTCTTTATTACTGAAGATATTAGTGGTTGATTGGCGATTTCTCTAATTTCCTCGTTTGTTTTGAATTCGTTCCATGCTAAACCAAGTATTTTCCTTAGAGATTTATTTTCGAATGTGTTCAACTTTGTTTCTATGTCTCTTGTTGTTTTCCAGCTCTCACATGCTTACGTAAGGGTTGATAGTACATTTGATTTGAATAGTCTAAGTTTTGTGTATAAAAGTTACTACGACTTAAATGTCACATTTAGGTTCCAAAAATAGTATTTTCTTTGAACTTTTGCAACACAACTGTGTGTTTACTCAAGTAGACATATGGGAATCAGATATTGTAATAATTTCCTGGGTTATGTTAGATTTATGGCCTGAAGATTGAACACATAGTGCAGTGGCTACCGGAGGTGTAACATTGTCTGTTCATACAGTCACCATAAGTCCATCAATCCAGCCGTATGTTCATCTACCTCAAAACATCATACACTGACCAGCTATCCTGTGTTAAACAGGCTTGTTTCATGTCTTGATGATGGTCAGGGAGATTTCCCCCATCATGAAAAAAAAAAAAAAGAAGAATGTCTTGAAAATAGGTGAAAATTATTTGTAAAAAAAAAAACATCCCCCTTTCTACGATATCGTCATAATTTTTACCACACACATTTGAAAATAAAAATCAGAGGAAACAAGTCCAACACTCAGGGGTCACCGGAGGTAGTAATTAGGAATATGGGGGAATATTTGCCCACAGCAAACTATTAAATTTCAAGAATTTTTGTTTTGAGGTGATAATTTTTACATCGGAATCATAATTTGGGGTTAATTCATACACTGTTATTGTTGTTTTAGTCTGTGTACATCCACTTTGGATAGCACATGTACATAAAAGTTCAAGATTAAAAATGCAAACATTTCTACATGTACACAAGCACCATAGACTATATTCCTCAAGACTGCAGGCCAGTATATTAGATTGGGATTGCTACACAGAACACTCTAAGAAAGAACGATCACTGTCATAGTCAAATACTTGGGTACAATAACAACATCAGGTGGAAGATGCACCACAGAATAGCTCAGGCCAAAATAGCATTTCAGAAAATGAAAAATATATTGTGCAACAAGTCTATGTCTATAGATGTGAGAAAGAGCTTATCGGTGCTACATAGAGCCAGTTCTGACCCATGGAAGCGAATCATGGATGGTAGACAAACAAATGAGAAGATGATTAGAGGATAAAGAGATGGGATTTCACAGAAGAATGTTGGGAGTACCCTGGACAGCTAAAAAGGTCAATAAGGAAATTGTCAAAGAGGCCAACATAAAAGGAGAGCTCCTAAAAAACATAAGAAAGAAACAATCAACATTTTTCAGGGACATCATGAGAAGAGGAAAGTTGGAATATTTGGTTACAACTGGCAAAATACAAGGATAAAGAAATTACAGACAACAATGAGAGAAAATATTAGATAGCTTAATGTCATGGCATGATAAACAGTCAACAACAGAATTGGTATGATGCACTGTGGACAGAAATTTGTGGAAGGACTTAATTGCCTATGCCAACTGCAAATGGCACATGATTGTGAAACACTCTTCAGCCCTGTACAGGAGATGCTAAAGACAACCACATTCATTGATAAGACAACTTTGCTGATGTAAACCAAAAAAAGAGGTCTCAATAATATTCTAAGTTATTCATTGTTTATGTCTGATTTCTGTGCAAACATAATTTAATCCATTGCACGGAGAAGTGTTGTCTGTCAGCACCGGGGCGGAAAGCAGTCAGCATCTCATAACTGACTACTTGCATTAGGACTGGTGAACCCAAACTATCCATACCCTAAGCCACCTCTATGTGGTGCCCCTAGTAACAGAAGAACCAGTCTTGCCAAATGAGTAGGAATTGAGAGGAAAGTCAACCTGGCCCACTTAAAAGCAGTTCTGAAGATGGATATGTTGAACTTATATACACAAATATGTCAGACAAAAACTATAAATTTGGTTAAACTGCAGCAACAATATTTGTAAAAGTTAGTCCGTGATTGTTTTTGTATAGTTTTTGATATTGTGTGTTTATCTGTTATCCATGATTCATTGTTTGTTCGCTTTTGATTTTTTTTGCATTGTTCGTTTCATTTAATAAGATTATGTAAAACTGTAATAATAAAAAGATATAAGATGTATATTTTAATGTCGAGTGGGAGAGAAGTATTAAACTTCACTATACAAGATCATGTCACAAACAAACATAAAAGAAAGCTAGTCACCACCGTGATGAGATGTTTGAGAAAAGAACTTGGAGTGAACAGAGAAGGCAGAATTAGAAATTTTGTTGTAAGAAAGAGATTGGGCTTTGAATCAATTCTAAACTACATACAGAGACAAGAAATAACTTGGTCTGCTCATCTGGAAAGAATGCCAAGAGATTCTATACTATCATCATCATGTGCCATACTGGTTGGCATAGACGAGCATGTTCTTTCACAATCTTCTATCCGCAGTGCAACATATCAGTTTTGTTGTTGACTGTTTTCCATGCCATGACACCAGACTATCTAGTATCTTCTCTCTTTATTGTCCATGATCTTCTATACTATACAAAACATATATTAAAGGAGAGCATAGAAGAAGATTCCTGTGTGTTACCGGGCACTCATTATGAGGGAAGTAAAGAATAGTGACACTGTGACCTTCCAGGCATGTTGTAAGAGGCGACTAAGGAGGTTGATCGATGGCTTGACAAGCTGTCATTGTAAAAAGTATTGTTATGGAAACAGAACCATATATTTTAGAGCAGTGATTTCTGCAATATGTGCCACTTTGGCACGCAAGGTTTATGTTTTTAAGATTGTGGTTCTGCCCTATGTGCTGTCTACGGCTCGAAAGGACAATAGATAGATAGATAGAAAAAGAGCCCATGACAGACCCAGAGTAAGATGGACATCTGAAAAATACTACAACACCAGTTGATAATAGTTGAGACTACCAACATGACAAGGACTAGAACTTTGTATCTCCCTCAACACCTGAAGGGGTTAAAACAAAAAGAAATATATAAGATCACTACATGTGGAGGTGAGGTGGTCAGTTTTGTAACAAGGTTGTGTAAATGAGTATTTTCTCTAACTTAATGTATAATGTACAAAACATAAGTAAATAATCAGGTGTAACAAATCTTGTTTTGCAGTAACTGGTGTAAGTTTTGTTGTTTTTAATGGTGCCCTTAAGTCAAGTTCGGGCTTCAGAGCCAAGTCCAGCATTGTAGAGGATGGCCTTATGGTGCAGGTCCTGCCAGAAGTTCTGGCCAACATTAAGGATGCCTTGAAGAACATGACAGACTATATGATTCAATGTGGACCTGTAGCGGCAGATGAAAGTGATAGCACAGTAGAGCTAAAATGGATGGATAGCACTATTGGCGTTAATAACATTGGGTAAGGATTTGCTTTTATTAGGGATGCAAGTTGAGTCATATTTATGCATGATTTATTGATGCAGTGTTGTGTGCAATCATCCTATGGCAATACAAGGAAGCACTAGACTACCTCCTGTTAAATATTAACGCTCTCTAATGGGAAATGTTAAGGCATTTTACCATGAAATTTAAGGTTACTAGTGGAGAAAATGTGTAGTTCTTACTGGGAAGTGTGCAGTTCTTACTGGGATATTCTAGGGTCACTGGTGGAGATGTGTAGTTCTTACAGGGATATTCTAGGGTCACTGGTGGAGGAAATGTGTAGTTCTTACTGGGATAATCTAGGGTCACTGGTGGAGGAAATGTGTAGTTCTTACTTGGATATTCTAGGGTCACTAGTGGAGATGTGTAGTTCTTACTGGGATATTCTAGGGTCACTAGTGGAGATGTGTAGTTCTTACTGGGACATTCTAGGGTCACTAGTGGAGATGTGTAGTTCTTACTGGGATATTCTAGGGTCACTGGTGGAGGAAATGTGTAGTTCTTACTGGGATATTCTAGGATCACTAGTGGAGGAAATGTGTAGTTCTTACTGGGATATTCTAGGGTCACTAGTGGAGAAAATGTGTAGTTCTTACTGGGATATTCTAGGGTCACTAGTGGAGAAAATGTGTAGTTCTTACTGGGATATTCTAGGATTACTAGTGGAGGAAATGTGTAGTTCTTACTGGGAAGTGTGCAGATCTTACTGGGATATTCTAGGATCACTAGTGGAGGAAATGTGTAGTTCTTACTGGGATATTCTAGGGTCACTGGTGGAGGAAATGTGTAGTTCTTACTGGGATATTCTAGGGTCACTGGTGGAGGAAATGTGTAGTTCTTACTGGGATATTCTAGGGTCACTGGTGGAGGAAATGTGTAGTTCTTACTGGGATATTCTAGGGTCACTGGTGGAGGAAATGTGTAGTTCTTACTGGGAAGTGTGCAGTTCTTACTGGAATATTCTAGGGTCACTAGTGGAGGAAATATGTAGTTCTTACAGGGATATTCTAGGGTCACTAGTGGAGAAAATGTGTAGTTCTTACTGGGATATTCTAGGGTCACTGGTGGAGGAAATGTGTAGTTCTTACTGGGAAGTGTGCAGTTCTTACTGGGATATTCTAGGATCACTAGTGGAGATGTGTAGTTCTTACAGGGATATTCTAGGGTCACTGGTGGAGGAAATGTGTAGTTCTTACTGGGATATTCTAGGGTCACTAGTGGAGAAAATGTGTAGTTCTTACTGGGATATTCTAGGGTCACTAGTGGAGAAAATGTGTAGTTCTTACTGGGATATTCTAGGGTCACTGGTGGAGGAAATGTGTAGTTCTTACTGGGAAGTGTGCAGTTCTTACTGGGATATTCTAGGATCATTAGTGGAGATGTGTAGTTCTTACTGGGATAATCTAGGGTCACTGGTGGAGGAAATGTGTAGTTCTTACTGGGATATTCTAGGGTCACTAGTGGAGGAAATGTGTAGTTCTTACTGGGATATTCTAGGGTCACTAGTGGAGGAAATGTGTAGTTCTTACTGGGATATTCTAGGGTCACTAGTGGAGGAAATGTGTAGTTCTTACTGGGATATTCTAGGGTCACTAGTGGAGGAAATATGTAGTTCTTACTGGGATATTCTAGGGTCACTAGTGGAGGAAATGTGTAGTTCTTACTGGGATATTCTAGGGTCACTAGTTGAGGAAATGTGTAGTTCTTACTGGGATATTCTAGGGTCACTGGTGGAGGAAATGTGTAGTTCTTACTGGGATATTCTAGGGTCACTGGTGGAGGAAATGTGTAGTTCTTACTGGGATATTCTAGGGTCACTAGTGGAGGAAATGTGTAGTTCTTACTGGGATATTCTAGGGTCACTGGTGGAGGAAATGTGTAGTTCTTACTGGGATATTCTAGGGTCACTGGTGGAGGAAATGTGTAGTTCTTACTGGGATATTCTAGGGTCACTGGTGGAGGAAATGTGTAGTTCTTACTGGGAAGTGTGCAGTTCTTACTGGGATATTCTAGGGTCACTAGTGGAGGAAATGTGTAGTTCTTACAGGGATATTCTAGGGTCACTAGTTGAGAAAATGTGTAGTTCTTACTGGGATATTCTAGGGTCACTGGTGGAGGAAATGTGTAGTTCTTACTGGGAAGTGTGCAGTTCTTACTGGGATATTCTAGGATTACTAGTGGAGATGTGTAGTTCTTACAGGGATATTCTAGGGTCACTGGTGGAGGAAATGTGTAGTTCTTACAGGGATATTCTAGGGTCACTAGTGGAGAAAATGTGTAGTTCTTACTGGGATATTCTAGGGTCACTGGTGGAGGAAATGTGTAGTTCTTACTGGGAAGTGTGTAGTTCTTACTGGGATATTCTAGGGTCACTGATGGAGGAAATGTGTAGTTCTTACTGGGATATTCTAGGGTCACTAGTGGAGGAAATGTGTAGTTCTTACTGGGATATTCTAGGGTCACTGGTGGAGGAAATGTGTAGTTCTTACTGGGATATTCTAGGGTCACTAGTGGAGGAAATGTGTAGTTCTTACTGGGATATTCTAGGGTCACTAGTGGAGGAAATGTGTAGTTCTTACTGGGATATTCTAGGGTCACTAGTGGAGGAAATGTGTAGTTCTTACTGGGATATTCTAGGGTCACTAGTTGAGGAAATGTGTAGTTCTTACTGGGATATTCTAGGGTCACTGGTGGAGGAAATGTGTAGTTCTTACTGGGATATTCTAGGGTCACTGGTGGAGGAAATGTGTAGTTCTTACTGGGATATTCTAGGGTCACTAGTGGAGGAAATGTGTAGTTCTTACTGGGATATTCTAGGGTCACTGGTGGAGGAAATGTGTAGTTCTTACTGGGATATTCTAGGGTCACTGGTAGAGGAAATGTGTAGTTCTTACTGGGATATTCTAGGGTCACTGGTGGAGGAAATGTGTAGTTCTTACTGGGAAGTGTGCAGTTCTTACTGGGATATTCTAGGGTCACTAGTGGAGGAAATGTGTAGTTCTTACAGGGATATTCTAGGGTCACTGGTGGAGGAAATGTGTAGTTCTTACTGGGATATTCTAGGGTCACTGGTGGAGGAAATGTGTAGTTCTTACTGGGATATTCTAGGGTCACTAGTGGAGGAAATGTGTAGTTCTTACTGGGATATTCTAGGGTCACTAGTGGAGATGTGTAGTTCTTACTGGGATATTCTAGGATCACTGGTGGAGGAAATGTGTAGTTCTTACTGGGATATTCTAGGGTCACTGGTGGAGGAAATGTGTAGTTCTTACTGGGATATTCTAGGGTCACTGGTGGAGGAAATGTGTAGTTCTTACTGGGAAGTGTGAAGTTCTTACTGGGATATTCTAGGATCACTAGTGGAGATGTGTAGTTCTTACAGGGATATTCTAGGGTCACTGGTGGAGGAAATGTGTAGTTCTTAAAGGGATATTCTAGGGTCACTAGTGGAGAAAATGTGTAGTTCTTACTGGGATATTCTAGGGTCACTGGTGGAGGAAATGTGTAGTTCTTACTGGGAAGTGTGTAGTTCTTACTGGGATATTCTAGGGTCACTGATGGAGGAAATGTGTAGTTCTTACTGGGATATTCTAGGGTCACTAGTGGAGGAAATGTGTAGTTCTTACTGGGATATTCTAGGGTCACTGGTGGAGGAAATGTGTAGTTCTTACTGGGATATTCTAGGGTCACTAGTGGAGGAAATGTGTAGTTCTTACTGGGATATTCTAGGGTCACTAGTGGAGGAAATGTGTAGTTCTTACTGGGATATTCTAGGGTCACTAGTTGAGGAAATGTGTAGTTCTTACTGGGATATTCTAGGGTCACTGGTGGAGGAAATGTGTAGTTCTTACTGGGATATTCTAGGGTCACTGGTGGAGGAAATGTGTAGTTCTTACTGGGATATTCTAGGGTCACTAGTGGAGGAAATGTGTAGTTCTTACTGGGATATTCTAGGGTCACTAGTGGAGATGTGTAGTTCTTACTGGGATATTCTAGGATCACTGGTGGAGGAAATGTGTAGTTCTTACTGGGATATTCTAGGGTCACTGGTGGAGGAAATGTGTAGTTCTTACTGGGATATTCTAGGGTCACTGGTGGAGGAAATGTGTAGTTCTTACTGGGAAGTGTGAAGTTCTTACTGGGATATTCTAGGATCACTAGTGGAGATGTGTAGTTCTTACAGGGATATTCTAGGGTCACTGGTGGAGGAAATGTGTAGTTCTTAAAGGGATATTCTAGGGTCACTAGTGGAGAAAATGTGTAGTTCTTACTGGGATATTCTAGGGTCACTGGTGGAGGAAATGTGTAGTTCTTACTGGGAAGTGTGTAGTTCTTACTGGGATATTATTCTAGGGTCACTGATGGAGGAAATGTGTAATTCTTACTGGGATATTCTAGGGTCACTAGTGGAGGAAATGTTAGTTCTTACTGGGATATTCTAGGGTCACTGGTGGAGGAAATGTGTAGTTCTTACTGGGATATTCTAGGGTCACTAGTGGAGGAAATGTGTAGTTCTTACTGGGATATTCTAGGGTCACTAGTGGAGGAAATGTGTAGTTCTTACTGGGATATTCTAGGGTCACTAGTGGAGGAAATGTGTAGTTCTTACTGGGATATTCTAGGGTCACTGGTGGAGATGTGTAGTTCTTACTGGGATATTCTAGGGTCACTGGTGGAGGAAATGTGTAGTTCTTACTGGGATATTCTAGGGTCACTGGTGGAGGAAATGTGTAGTTCTTACTGGGATATTCTAGTGTCACTGGTGGAGGAAATGTGTAGTTCTTACTTGGATATTCTAGGGTCACTAGTGGAGATGTGTAGTTCTTACTGGGATATTCTAAGGTCACTGGTGGAGGAAATGTGTAGTTCTTACTGGGATATTCTAGGGTCACTAGTGGAGATGTGTAGTTCTTACTGGGATATTCTAGGATCACTGGTGGAGGAAATGTGTAGTTCTTACTGGGATATTCTAGGATCACTGGTGGAGATGTGTAGTTCTTACTGGGATATTCTAGGGTCACTAGTGGAGCAAATGTGTAGTTCTTATTGGGATATTCTAGGATCACTAGTGGAGGAAATGTGTAGTTCTTACTGGGATATTCTGGGTCACTAGTGGAGGAAATGTGTAGTTCTTACAGGGATATTCTAGGATCACTAGTGGAGGAAATGTGTAGTTCTTACTGGGATATTCGAGGATCACTAGTGGAGTAAATGTATAGTTCTTACTGGGATATTCTAGGGTCACTAGCAGAGGAAATGTGTAGTTCTTACTGGGATATTCTATCATCACTAGTGGAGAAAATGTGTAGTTCTTACTGGGATATTCTAGGATCACTAGCAGAGGAAATGTGTAGTTCTTACTAGGATATTCTAGGGGCACTAGTGGAGGAAATTTGTAGTTCTTACTGGGATATTCTAGGATCACTAGTTTAGGAAATGTGTAGTTCTTACAGGGATATTCTAGGATCACTAGTTTAGGAAATGTGTAGTTCTTACTGGGATATTCTAGGATCACTAGTTTAGGAAATGTGTAGTTCTTAATGGGATATTCTAGGATCACTAGTTTAGGAAATGTGTAGTTCTTACATGGATATTCTAGGATCACTATTTTAGGAAATGTGTAGTTCTTACTGGGATATTCTAGGATCCCTAGTGGAGGAAATGTGTAGTTCTTACTGGGATATTCTAGGGTCACTAGTGGAGGAAATGTGTAGTTCTTACTGTGATATTCTAGGGTCACTAGTGGAGGAAATGTGTAGTTCTTACTGGGATATTCTAGGATCACTAGTGGAGGAAATGTGTAGTTCTTACTGGGATATTCTAGGGTCACTAGTGGAGGAAATGTGTAGTTCTTACTGGGATATTCTAGGGTCACTAGTGGAGAAAATGTGTAGTTCTTACTGGGATATTCTAGGATCACTAGTGGAGGAAATGTGTAGTTCTTACTGGATATTCTAGGATCACTAGTGGAAGAAATGTGTAGTTCTTACTGGGATATTCTAGGGGCACTAGTGGAGGAAATGTGTAGTTCTTACTTGGAAATGTGTAGTTCTTACTAGGATATTCTAGGATCACTAGTGGAGGAAATGTGTAGTTATTACTGGGATATTCTAGGGTCACTAGTGGAAGAAATGTGTAGTTCTTACTGGGATATTCTAGGGTCACTAGTTGAGGAAATGTGTAGTTCTTACTGGGATATTCTAGGGTCACTAGTGGAGAAAATGTGTAGTTCTTACTGGGATATTCTAGGATCACTAGTGGATGAAATGTGTAGTTCTTACTGGGATATTCTAGGGTCACTAGTGGAGAAAATGTGTAGTTCTTACTGGGATATTCTAGGATCACTAGTGGAGGAAATGTGTAGTTCTTACTGGGATATTCTAGGGTCACTAGTGGAAGAAATGTGTAGTTCTTACTGGGATATTCTAGGGGCACTAGTGGAGATGTGTAGTTCTTACTGGGATATTCTAGGGTCACTAGTGGAGATGTGTAGTTCTTACTGGGATATTCTAAGGTCACTGGTGGAGGAAATGTGTAGTTCTTACTGGGATATTCTAGGGTCACTAGTGGAGATGTGTAGTTCTTACTGGGATATTCTAGGATCACTGGTGGAGGAAATGTGTAGTTCTTACTGGGATATTCTAGGGTCACTAGTGGAGCAAATGTGTAGTTCTTATTGGGATATTCTAGGATCACTAGTGGAGGAAATGTGTAGTTCTTACTGGGATATTCTGGGGTCACTAGTGGAGGAAATGTGTAGTTCTTACAGGGATATTCTAGGATCACTAGTGGAGGAAATGTGTAGTTCTTACTGGGATATTCGAGGATCACTAGTGGAGTAAATGTATAGTTCTTACTGGGATATTCTGGGGTCACTAGTGGAGGAAATGTGTAGTTCTTACTAGGATATTCTAGGGGCACTAGTGGAGGAATTGTGTAGTTCTTACTGGAATATTCTAGGATCACTAGTTTAGGAAATGTGTAGTTCTTACAGGGATATTCTAGGATCACTAGTTTAGGAAATGTGTAGTTCTTACTGGGATATTCTAGGATCACTAGTTTAGGAAATGTGTAGTTCTTAATGGGATATTCTAGGATCACTAGTTTAGGAAATGTGTAGTTCTTACATGGATATTCTAGGATCACTATTTTAGGAAATGTGTAGTTCTTACTGGGATATTCTAGGATCCCTAGTGGAGGAAATGTGTAGTTCTTACTGGGATATTCTAGGGTCACTAGTGGAGGAAATGTGTAGTTCTTACTGGGATATTCTAGGGTCACTAGTGGAGGAAATGTGTAGTTCTTACTGGGATATTCTAGGATCACTAGTGGAGGAAATGTGTAGTTCTTACTGGGATATTCTAGGGTCACTAGTGGAGGAAATGTGTAGTTCTTACTGGGATATTCTAGGGTCACTAGTGGAGAAAATGTGTAGTTCTTACTGGGATATTCTAGGATCACTAGTGGAGGAAATGTGTAGTTCTTACTGGGATATTCTAGGATCACTAGTGGAAGAAATGTGTAGTTCTTACTGGGATATTCTAGGGGCACTAGTGGAGGAAATGTGTAGTTCTTACTTGGAAATGTGTAGTTCGTACTAGGATATTCTAGGATCACTAGTGGAGGAAATGTGTAGTTCTTACTGGGATATTCTAGGGTCACTAGTGGAAGAAATGTGTAGTTCTTACTGGGATATTCTAGGGTCACTAGTTGAGGAAATGTGTAGTTCTTACTGGGATATTCTAGGGTCACTAGTGGAGAAAATGTGTAGTTCTTACTGGGATATTCTAGGATCACTAGTGGAGGAAATGTGTAGTTCTTACTGGGATATTCTAGGGTCACTAGTGGAGAAAATGTGTAGTTCTTACTGGGATATTCTAGGATCACTAGTGGAGAAAATGTGTAGTTCTTACTGGGATATTCTAGGGTCACTAGTGGAAGAAATGTGTAGTTCTTACTGGGATATTCTAGGGTCACTAGTGGAAGAAATGTGTAGTTCTTACTGGGATATTCTAGGGGCACTGGTGGAGGAAATGTGTAGTTCTTACTTGGAAATGTGTAGTTCTTACTAGGATATTCTAGGATCACTAGTGGAGGAAATGTGTAGTTCTTACTGGGATATTCTAGGGTCACTAGTGGAAGAAATGTGTAGTTCTTACTGGGATATTCTAGGGTCACTAGTTGAGGAAATGTGTAGTTCTTACTGGGATATTCTAGGATCACTAGTTTAGGAAATGTGTAGTTCTTACTGGGATATTCTAGGGTCACTAGTGGAGGAAATGTGTAGTTCTTACTGGGATATTCTAGGGTCACTAGTGGAGGAAATGTGTAGTTCTTACTGGGATATTTTTGGATCCATTGCTGAAATAATCTACGACCCTTTAATTGGAAATTCTACAGTTCTTTAATGGGGATAATGTTTAGTTTTTACTTGGAAATATTAGGAAAATCTATAATTCTTTAATTGAAAATCCTATGGTCTCTTACTGAAAAGACTTTGGGCCGTTTAGACAACATGATAGTGGGTATGTAGCTCAATGAGTAAGTTGATATAAACATATCTATATATCTCACGTGGGTGGGTGGGTGAGCTGGCAGTGGAACTATGTGCAAAGCAGTTATTTGCCCTTGATACTTTAGTTGATTTGATAATTTGTGCCTATCCAGGAAAGTAAAACACACATACTTCACCTGTTATACTCTCAAATGAATTAAAAGAAGTTGCATCCGAGAATCCTTTGTGTGCTCATATTCTCTACTCTTTCAAGTTTAAAATATTTCTCTCCTGTCTAAGCGTGCACATATTTCTCTCTTGTTAAAATGTGCATACATTTCTCACTTGTTCAAGTTTAAACATATTTACACGTGTTCAAGTTTACACACATTTCTCACTTGTTCAAGTTTAAACATATTTCTCACTTGTTCAAGTTTACACACATTTCTCACTTGTTCAAGTTTAAACATATTTCTCACTTGTTCAAGTTTACACACATTTCTCACTTGTTCAAGTTTAAACACATTTACACGTGTTCAAGTTTACACACATTTCTCACTTGTTCAAGTTTAAACATATTTATACATGTTCAAGTTTACACACATTTCTCACTTGTTCAAGTTTAAACATATTTCTCACTTGTTCAAGTTTACACACATTTCCACTTGTCCAAGTTTAAACACATTTACACGTGTTCAAGTTTACACACATTTCTCACTTGTTCAAGTTTACACACATTTCCACTTGTCCAAGTTTAAACACATTTACACGTGTTCAAGTTTACACACATTTCTCACTTGTTCAAGTTTAAACATATTTCTTACTTGTTCAAGTTTACACACATTTCTCACTTGTTCAAGTTTAAACACATTTACACGTGTTCAAGTTTACACACATTTCTCACTTGTTCAAGTTTAAACATATTTCTCACTTGTTCAAGTTTACACACATTTCTCACTTGTTCAAGTTTAAACACATTTACACGTGTTCAAGTTTACACACATTTCTCACTTGTTCAAGTTTAAACATATTTATACGTGTTCAAGTTTACACACATTTCTCACTTGTTCAAGTTTAAACATATTTCTCACTTGTTCAAGTTTACACACATTTCTCACTTGTTCAAGTTTACACACATTTCTCACTTGTTCAAGTTTACACACATTTCTCACTTGTTCAGGTGTACACACATTCCCACATTTAAAGTTTACACACATTTCACTTCTTCAGGTGTACACATTTGTCCCACTTGTCCAAGTTTATATAAATAACCAATTTGTTCAAGTTTACACAATGCTTGCACTGCACAATAATTTCTGTCTGCTTTCTTCTGCTCTATTTATGCGCAGAGTAAAGAGCCATATTGACAGGACTTCACTTGATGATGCAGAAATGATTAACGTCAAATGTCCATCTGATTACCTCGGTGAACGTTTGGCTATTCGTTGGACCGAGGTCTACTTCCTGGAGCACCAGAACCTGACATCCAATGACCTTAGCTCAGTAGAGATGAAACAGCTGATTGAGAAAATAGCACATGCCTGCTGTACTGCTCTGGTCTTACATTTGGATGAGTTGAAGAGTGAGGACCAGGTCAGACTAGGTCTTAGAGTTAACCTCACTAGAGAGTCAGTAAGTAATTTGTCTTAACATTTTCTCTCTCTCTCTCTCTCTCTCTCTCTCTCTCTCTCTCTCTCTCTCTCTCTCTCTCTCTCTCTCTCTCTCTCTCTCTCTCTCCCTCCCCTCCCCTCCCCTCCCCTCCCCTCCCTCCCTCCCTCTCTCATATACATATGTACAGATTTTTTTTTTTTTTTATCTAAAGTGGTATTTAAGTTATGATCTTGGAAATGTAACAGCATTTATGGAGGATGATGCACTGAGCCTAGTACATCCCCCTCTTTCTTAACTTTGATATTTTGAAGAAGTGGTTTTAATTTGTGACACCAAGGGGACTGGTTGATCTTGAGGTAAAACACCCACCTGAAGACAGAGAGGTTGTGGGTTCAAATCCCAGCTGCACCAGTTGGGATTTTTATTTATGATTTCTCTATGCGGCAACCACCTCTGGTCTAAAAAGCAAGGCCCGGCTTGAAACATCAATTACTCATCGACGGAAAAAGATATGAGTTCCTCCAAAGATGGAGTTATCTGCCTGTGTGGCGAGGGACTCCTGTGTGACGAGGGACTCCTGTACAGGGCTGCCAGGGAAAAAAATGGATTAACTTGCAAAATTCAGTTTCTGGTCTCTAGGGACTTCGTTAGAGGTAAAAGCTGGCGAACACAAACAAAAATTGTTTAAATTGTGATACCACATACAAATGTAAAATATCTTAACTAAAGTGAATATTTATGAATGTTGATATTTTAGTAGAACAATGCTAGCAAATAATAGATTTTAAATAATTGGCACATCTTAGTTTCCAGAGTGCAATATTCAATTTTTAATCACAAAAGCCAAACATGGACCGTTTCTAAATCACATTTAAGAAAGATCAATACATGTGAGATACGATGCTTGAGAAAAGTAACAAACAACACAAGAAAAGATAGAATACCAAATGAAACCATAAGAAAAATGGTAGGAAAACCCTGCCAAGAATATATAGAACAACAACAACTTAAATGGTTTGGCCACCTGGTCAGAATGAATCCTTACCAATCACTATCAAGGGCGTTCTTCTCGAGAATGCATGGCAAAAGATCAAGAGGAAGACCCACCCAGAAGAAGATGGATAGATGCAGTGGCTGAGACATGTAACAACAAAAGAAAATCACTAATTTAGACAGGTCGAGCAGTTCAAGAACAACAAATGATATAAACCATGACACCTTTTAGGTATCAGTGAGAAAGGGAAAAAAGAAGAATCACAAAAGTGTTTAGATTTACAGATACAGATTCTTCTAATCTATTTGAGTGTAAACAGGAGAAGAACGTGTGTTCTACCCTTCTGGACAGACACAAATGAGCAAATCAACTAAAGTATTAGTGACAAACAACTTGAATGCACTCTCCCACTGCCAGCTCACCCACCCACCCACATGAGATATATAGATATGTTAATATCAACTTACTGATTGTGCTACAAACTCACTATCATGCTGTCTAAGCTGCTTAACACAGAAGAATACAATTTGGAGACAATATATACTACAATGTTACAATATAATACTACAATAGTATAGCCTGAGGTGGAATGGATCGAATCTTCAAAAATAAGGCAAAAAACACTAAGCCAGCAAGCCATATTTGACTATTTTTTAAAAAACAATTTATTTCTGTAGATAAGCATGGAAATAATGCTAGTCTTTGATATTGGGGCTAAAGGACAGTTACTACCTAACTGTTTCACTGCATACATATTTTAATACATTATAAATTATTCTATTTGTAGATTGGTTATGATATTTGTGTTAAAGTACAGCCCCTTCCTAACTGTTTCATTAAATAGATATTTTCATATGATAAATTATTCTATTTATAGACTAGCTATGATATTGGGGCTAAAGGGCAGTTACTGCCTAACTGTTTCACTGCATAAATATTTTAATACATTATAAATTATTCTATTTGTAGATTGGTTATGATATTTGTGTTAAAGTACAGCCCCTTCCTAACTGTTTCATTAAATAGATATTTTCATATGATAAATTATTCTATTTATAGACTAGCTATGATATTGGGGCTAAAGGGCAGTTACTGCCTAACTGTTTCACTGCATAGATATTTTAACACAATATAAATTATGCTAGTGATATAGATTGGCTATGATATTTGTGTTAAAGGACAGCCCTTTCCTAACTGTTTCATTAAATAGATATTTTCATATGATATAAATTATTCTGTTTATAGATAAGCTATAGACTAATGCTGAAATCAGAGAAATGACCATGCAACCATTTATCTCATTTGCTATTAAGGAAAGAAGATGGACATATGTCAGGTATAAGGAAAGAAGATGGACATATGTCAGGTATAAGGAAAGAAGATGGACATATGTCAGGTATAAGGAAAGAAGATGGACATATGTCAGGTATAAGGAAAGAAGATGGACATATGTCAGGTATAAGGAAAGAAGATGGACATATGTCAGGCATAAGGAAAGAAGATGGACATATGTCAGGTATAAGGAAAGAAGATGGACATATGTCAGGTATAAGGAAAGAAGATGGACATATGTCAGGTATAAGGAAAGAAGATGGACATATGTCAGGTATAAGGAAAGAAGATGGACATATGTCAGGTATAAGGAAAGAAGATGGACATATGTCAGGCATAAGGAAAGAAGATGGGCATATGTCAGGTATAAGGAAAGAAGATGGACATATGTCAGGTATAGTGAAAGAAGATGGGCATATGTCAGGCATAAGGAAAGAAGATGGGCATATGTCAGGCATAAGGAAAGAAGATGGACATATGTCAGGCATAAGGAAAGAAGATGGACATATGTCAGGTATAATGAAAGAAGATGGACATATGTCAGGTATAAGGAAAGAAGATGGACATATGTCAGGTGTAAGGAAAGAAGATGGACATATGTCAGATATAATGATAGAAGATGGACATATGTCAGGCATAAGGAAAGAAGATGGACATATGTCAGGCATAAGGAAAGAAGATGGACATATGTCAGGCATAAGGAAAGAAGATGGACATATGTCAGGCATAAGGAAAGAAGATGGACATATGTCAGGCATAAGGAAAGAAGATGGACATATGTCAGGCATAAGGAAAGAAGATGGACATATGTCAGGCATAAGGAAAGAAGATGGACATATGTCAGGCATAAGGAAAGAAGATGGACATATGTCAGGTATAAGGAAAGAAGATGGACATATGTCAGGTATAAGGAATGAAGATAGGCATATGTCAGGTATAAGGAAAGAAGATGGACATATGTCAGGTATAAGGAAAGAAGATGGACATATGTCAGGTATAAGGAAAGAAGATGGACATATGTCAGGTATAAGGAAAGAAGATGGACATATGTCAGGTATAGCGAAAGAAGATGGGCATATGTCAGGCATAAGGAAAGAAGATGGGCATATGTCAGGCATAAGGAAAGAAGATGGACATATGTCAGGCATAAGGAAAGAAGATGGACATATGTCAGGTATAATGAAAGAAGATGGACATATGTCAGGTATAAGGAAAGAAGATGGACATATGTCAGGTGTAAGGAAAGAAGATGGACATATGTCAGATATAATGATAGAAGATGGACATATGTCAGGTATAAGGAAAGAAGATGGACATATGTCAGGCATAAGGAAAGAAGATGGACATATGTCAGGCATAAGGAAAGAAGATGGACATATGTCAGGCATAAGGAAAGAAGATGGACATATGTCAGGCATAAGGAAAGAAGATGGACATATGTCAGGCATAAGGAAAGAAGATGGACATATGTCAGGCATAAGGAAAGAAGATGGACATATGTCAGGCATAAGGAAAGAAGATGGACATATGTCAGGCATAAGGAAAGAAGATGGACATATGTCAGGCATAAGGAAAGAAGATGGACATATGTCAGGTATAAGGAAAGAAGATGGACATATGTCAGGTATAAGGAATGAAGATAGGCATATGTCAGGTATAAGGAAAGAAGATGGACATATGTCAGGTATAAGGAAAGAAGATGGACATATGTCAGGTATAAGGAAAGAAGATGGACATATGTCAGGTATAAGGAAAGAAGATGGACATATGTCAGGTATAGCGAAAGAAGATGGGCATATGTCAGGCATAAGGAAAGAAGATGGGCATATGTCAGGCATAAGGAAAGAAGATGGACATATGTCAGGCATAAGGAAAGAAGATGGACATATGTCAGGTATAATGAAAGAAGATGGACATATGTCAGGTATAAGGAAAGAAGATGGACATATGTCAGGTGTAAGGAAAGAAGATGGACATATGTCAGATATAATGATAGAAGATGGACATATGTCAGGTATAAGGAAAGAAGATGGACATATGTCAGGCATAAGGAAAGAAGATGGACATATGTCAGGCATAAGGAAAGAAGATGGACATATGTCAGGCATAAGGAAAGAAGATGGACATATGTCAGGCATAAGGAAAGAAGATGGACATATGTCAGGCATAAGGAAAGAAGATGGACATATGTCAGGCATAAGGAAAGAAGATGGACATATGTCAGGCATAAGGAAAGAAGATGGACATATGTCAGGCATAAGGAAAGAAGATAGATATATGTCAACATTTGGAAGAAATGATCAGAGAATTACTAAGCAGGTTCTCACATGGAAAACATCAGGTCAGAGGAAAAGATGATGACCTTGAGAAACACTGAAAAGAACTCTAATAAAAGAGGCAAGGTTGGCAGGCATAGTCTCGCTCTCTACAATCGAACAGCTCGCCCAGAATAGAGACAATTGGCAGGAGACTCTACTAGCTCTGTGTGCCTTCTAATGGCACTGAAAGAATCAAGAATCAAAAATAGATTTTCTATGATATTTGTGCTAAAGGACGGTCCCTGCTTAACTATTTCACTGTAGAGATATTTAAATATGGCATAAATTGTTCTATTTATAGATTGGATATGATATTGGGGCTAAAGGACAGTCCCTGCCTGTGGCAATGCTCAACAACCTCGACACCTTTCTTATCCCTGTCATCCACCAAGCATCGGACAAAGGGGTCGTTTTGGAGTTCATCTTCCACGTTGTTGACTAAATGCTCTTGCTACATTTGTCTGCTGTTAGTGCTGCCATTTTTTGCTGATAGTTCATGAAGCATGAATATTCTTATCAGCCATTGTTACACGAGTAAGTAAAATAGAAAAGCAAAATTGTTATTTTCAGTAAAAAAAAAAATTTAAAAAAAAAAAAGATAAGTTTAAATGAACAGCATGGACAGCTTCATAAAAGAAAAGTATAACTAAGAGCCTGTTGCAGTATTTTGTTGCAATGCTAATTTGTATCACGCTGGCAACCACTCTGCAATAGTCATCCCAGTTTCACAAACAACAACTCTGCAGTCTATCTATCTATTGACCTTTCGAGCCGTAACCGGCCCATAGGGCGTAGACCAAGATACACCTTCTCCTATATGAATTTTTGTTCTAGCAGTATTCTTTTAAAGATATTTTATCAAATCTCGCCATCTGTCTCTGTTCTGTGCAAGCAGTTCTATCTCATTGAGGGAGCCGATTCCTGCTGCTCTTGCCTCTCTCATCAATGTTCTTCTCAGTGTCTCCCTGGGTCTTCCTCTTTTTCTTTTACCTGTTGTTTCCCATATGAGGGCTTGCTTTGCTATTCGATTATTATCTCTTCTCATCACATGTCCAACGTATGACCATCGTCTTTTCTTTATTACTGAAGATATTAGTGGTTGATTGGCGATTTCTCTAATTTCCTCGTTTGTTTTGAATTCGTTCCATTCTATACCAAGTATTTTCCTTAGACATTTATTTTCGAATGCGTTCAACTTTGTTTCTATATCTCTTGTTGTTTTCCAGCTTTCACACGCATACGTAAGGGTTGATAGTACATTTGATTTGAATAGCCTAAGTTTTGTGTTTGTGCTAATGAGTTTTGATTTCCACAACTTTTCAAGGCTTCTGAAAGACATTGCTGCTTTAGCCAGTCTGATTCTAATTTCTTTGCTCGTATCCCCTTCTCGATCAATGTGACTTCCAAGATAGATGAAGTGATCGATCTCTTCTACTGGTTTGTTTTCCATGTATATTTTGTCACTTGTTGGAATTAAACTTTTCATGACTTTAGTCTTTTCATGATTGACCTCAAGCCCAATTTTGCTGGCTATTGATGATAGTTCATTTGTGTTTTCCTGCATCGTTTTTATCTGATTGCTGATGAGAACTATGTCATCAGCAAAGTCCAGGTCCTCCAAATGGTCTCCTTGTATCCATTCGATGCCTTTATTACCAGTGCAGCATTTCTTCATTATGAAGTCCATAACAATTCCAAATAACAAGGGCGATAAAATACATCCTTGTTTAACCCCAGTTTCTAACTCTGCAGTAGTCATCCATATATCACAAACAACCAGTCTGCAATAGTCATCCATATATCACAAACAACCAGTCTGCAAAAGTCATCCATATATCACAAACAACAACTGTGCAATAGTCATCCATATATCACAAACAACAACTGTGCAATAGTCATCCATATATCACAAACAACAACTGTGCAATAGTCATCGATATATCACAAACAACTGTGCAATAGTCATCCATATATCACAAACAATCAGTCTGCAATAGTTATCCATATATCACAAACACACAAACAACAACTCTGCAATAATCATCCATATATCACAAACACACAAACAACAACTCTGCAATAGTCATCCATATATCCCAAACACACAAACAACAACTCTGCAGTAGTCATCCACATCCATATATCCCAAACACACAAACAACAACTCTGCAATAGTCATCCATATATCCCAAACAACCAGTCTTCATCTTTATGTATCACTGACAACCACTCTACAGCCTTCATTCATATTTCAGTAACAATCACTTTACAATCTTCAATATCATTGACAACCACTCTAGGGTTGTATTAAATTTACCCCAATCTTCATTTTTGTGTGACTTTTTCTTCTTCCCATTTGCTATCAGTGTGTTCATGTCTGCACTAGAGACCCAGCTCTCTTATTATATGTTACTGCATATGATAGCTTTTCAAGGGCCTCAAACAGTTTAGTATTGGTGTGGATCTCTGTGGACCATTGTTTGGGCCACAAATATGTGTCAATCCTCTTGTGTTACTGAGAACCTCTCTAGGGTTGCAATAAAATTGTCCGTCTTCATTATTGCATCAGAAGTTCTTCTCCTTCACCTGATGACTATTCAAGGAATAGATAGACCACTTCCTCATCTGTTCTTAGAAGACCATTAAGTGGACGTAGATCCTTTATCTTATAGTTTATTTGCATCTTTCAGCCAAACACATCTAACTTCAGCGCAGAATTTTTTAGTTAGTGTTGCCTTCCCTCTTCGATCCCTACTCGCTTGGCCAGACTAGACTGGTTAGACTGTTACTAGAGATCCAGATAAAGAGACAAGGCCAGGTACCACAAATACACCTTGTTTATTCTGTGGATGGGATCTGTCTGTCCAAGATTGGCAAATTCAGTCATGAGAGAAGCTGTTCAGTAAAGCAGCACCCAGTATGAGACACTAATACTTTACCAAACTACTGAGCTAAAGGCCATAAAGAGTCCAGTGAAGAGATGGTGTAGGGGGTCCCAACTATGTGACCTGTCTAGCTTGGGTGATCCCTTAGTAACATTTCTGCCAGTAGAACAGCTCATGGGGATATGGGCACACAGGCTTCTCTGCCACATTGTGGTGCAGACATGTCAGAGGGGCAAATATGTACAGATGGTCTACTGGTAAGGTTTTAATGCATAAAGCCTTATTTTGTGGAAGAAAATCTATTAAGTTATAATGTTAAATGGTATCAGAGCTGGCTCATGGTGTCAGATCTGATCGGTCATAGCTGAGGCCATCAGAGCTGGCTCATGGTGTCAGATCTGATCGGTCATAGCTGAGGCCATCAGAGCTGGCTCATGGTGTCAGATCTGATCGGTCATGGCTGAGGCCATCAGAGCTGGCTCATGGTGTCAGATCTGATCGGTCATGGCTGAGGCCATCAGAGCTGGCTCATGATGTCAGATCTGATCGGTCATAGCTGAGGCCATCAGAGCTGTCTCATGGTGTCAGATCTAATCGGTCATAGCTGAGGCCATCAGAGCTGGCTCATGGTGTCAGATCTGATCGGTCAGAGCTGGCTCATGGTGTCAGATCTGATCGGTCATAGCTGAGGCCATCAGAGCTGGCTCATGGTTTTCAGATCTGATTGGTCATAGCTGAAGCCATCAGAGCTGGCTCATGGTGTCAGATCTGATCGGTCATAGCTGAGGCCATCAGAGCTTGCTCATGGTGTCAGATCTGATCGGTCATAGCTGAAGCCATCAGAGCTGGCTCATGGTGTCAGATCTGATTGGTCATAGCTGAGGCCATCAGAGCTGGCTCATGGTGTCAGATCTGATCGGTCATAGCTGAGGCCATCAGAGCTGGCTCATGGTGTCAGATCTGATCGGTCGTAGCTGAGGCCATCAGGGCTGGCTCATGGTGTTAGATCTGATCGGTCATAGCTGAGGCCATCAGAGCTGGCTCATGGTGTCAGATCTGCTCGGTCATAGCTGAGGCCATCAGAGCTGGCTCATGATGTCAGATCTGATCGGTCATAGCTGAGGCCATCAGAGCTGGCTCATGGTGTCAGATCTGATCGGTCATAGCTGAGGCCATCAGAGCTGGCTCATGGTGTCAGATCTGATCGGTCATAGCTGAGGCCATCAGAGCTGGCTCATGATGTCAGATCTGATCGGTAATGGCTGAGGCCATCAGATCTAGCTCATGCTAGTCCTCAGTTACAGTATCCACATATGCCTTTCAACTTTGTTAGAAGTTTCAGTTTCTCTGTCTGAAGCCAATGGTGTAGGTTGTACCAGTATTTGTGCACCTGCAGGATTTCTCTTGGCAATCTGCCTGACTTTTATTCTTCCTCATGCTTGAATTCAGATTGTTAACTCTTGTAGTCATATAGTGGTAGTAGTAGTATGTGTTTATTCTCCATTCACATAGATGAACAGACAATGTTTTTTTGTCCTTTTGTATGTTTAATGCAATTTTCCAACTGAGTTTCTATTGTTTGCATCAATCATAGTCACAATATGTTTTCTGAAGCATCCTATCTCACAGAGCATCAACAGTTAAGTGGTAGAGTGCTGATTTGACAATATATTGAGCCTGGATTTGATCATAGCTTAATTAACTCCAATTGACCCAGCTGAAAAATATGGGCACCTGATGTTCTTTCTTGTATCTTAGGCAAGGACCATGTTTAATTTTGATAAACAAACTGTTGATAGGAATGAACTGTTCAATATTTGTATGTTTTTTTTCCTAGTTTGGTGTCTAAATGTTTGGAGTAATAACAACAGTTGGTAATGCCATCATCATGTTTGTTTTTCAACATTTTGTTTCTATTCACCAGATGTTGTTGTCATGAATCTCCACTGTGCTCAATAAATAACAACTCATTCTGAGAAGCCTAACACTCTACCAGTGATTCATTTATAGAAAAGTTTCCCTTTGTTGCTGTAGTTGGATATTTTTTTTAAACTGGCATCAATTTCATGTCTCACAAAAAGGGGCAGTCTCATTCTTGAGATAGTAAAGGTTAGAAATATTGATGTTTCATGTACCTCGCTGATTACAGCATTTGCTGAAATATAAGACACACTTTTCTTTTTTGAAAATAGAACTGAAAAACATGGTGCACCATAAACGCTGATATTCAATTTTTCATTACTTTTAATCTCTGAAAATTATATTGCATGGAACATTGTTGGATGCACATGTGCTGTCTTAGGCTATTACAGCTGAGTTTTCAAAATTATTTCAATTATTGTGAACAATTTTTAAGTTTGTTAAATTTCTGCAGTTGGATTATTTCAAAATTTGTTGGCAAGTTTTAGCACAAAAATAACATTAGTCTTGTTATTACATAGCATACAGACTACATGTTATTACATAGCATACAGACTACATGTTATTGCATAGCATACAGACTACATATTATTACATAGCATACAGACTACATATTATTGAGTATGCTAAAGAACATGTTTTATCCTGCTGTGCTGATTGGATATAATTGCCACCACTATTGATTTTTAAGAAGCGTGACATTAGCAGCGCAGTGACTGGATGGTACAGAGAACAATTTCTTGTAAAATGGCTCAGATTCTGATTTGGGAGAAGTTTCAAGTAACTCTTTATTTATCTGGAGATGAAAGTCTGGGTTTTGATGAAGTTTAAAAATATATTCTTTCCTAGTTAGATTAGGTATTTGTTGAAAGTAAACCTAAACATTACTTTATATTTGAAATACTGTAAATTAATGCTAACGTTCAGCGATAAAGTTTTTTCCTAAAAAAATGTATACAAAAATAGGCGATCTTATACACCTGTGTGTCGTATATGATGGCATATATGGTAAACTAGTGCATTTTTTATTTTAAAGTTTACTGCAATTCTAGCATTTCATCACAAAACAAGAAAATCAGAAAATATCAGGCCTCTAAAGCTCTGGTGTAATTACATTTGTATTATTGTTATCAATGACCATAACATGAGAATGTCAACTGGCAATAGTATTTTAGTTATCAATTACTAATAAAATATGTGTTTCAGAACTGTTGAAGTTCTAACAGTTTATCAGAACAATGTTCTTGATTGTTCCAACTTATAAAAAAGTAGCGAATCAATTCAGAGGAAGAGGTATGTTTACAGCACTCGGAAAAATTGACAAATAATCAACAACAGAAAAAAATATGGATCAAAGCAGGATCGAACCCGTACTCAGTGGCACAGTGCCTTGCCACGAAAAGCCAAATGCTAGGGAACACTGCCACTCAGCTAACTAAAAAATTAGCTTCGTAGGCAATGTCTTTCGCACAGGTGTTCTCATGACTATAGCATAAGGCTGCGATCACAGCTCGGGAATACATAGTGTATCTGTATTTTTTCCTGTTAAGAAAAAGTAGTCCTTGTTATGATTTATAATGAAATGTATCAGAAATTGTTAATCTTGTAATTATTCTATTTATGGAATGTTTTGTGGTGGCATGAATGTGCACAATTTTCTTGTTGAAATGAACATTTGTACAGGGTTCCAAAAATATAAGAATATATTGTTGAGCAGTTTGTACACAAAGTGTACTTATTATTACCGTGTGATCAGTATCAGTTAATGAATTGTGTATAACCTCTATCTGTAACATATACTTCTTCAGTGTACGCCTTTAAATGTCAATATTAGTAAGTTCAAAGAAAATGTTTGTCAGCTCAAGGCTTGTGACATTTCCATACAGCTTGTTCAGCTATGGTACCAGTATTGGCCACAAGAGCCTTCTCTGTTGATCATATGTTGGGCATGATGTAGCAGATGTTCAGCAATCATTTTATAACTTATACAATATAGGGCACTACTTTTATATGTAAATAAAAGTCTGTTCTTTTTTAATGTTTCCTTCCTTTTTCAATTTTTGCCTTGTTTTCTTAGGCATGCTCCATTTGCTGAAAGCAATTGTTCTTCTGTTCATCTATGTCATATTCTTGTACAGCAGGGCATCTCTCACTCTGTTTAGTGACCAGACTAATGTAATATAAAGGGACAACTGGAACATAACACCTTTCAATGTCTGCTATAAGTTATCATATTTACTATTTACAGTTATGATTATTACGACCTGGTGCACTTTCTCTTTAACATTAACACATCCACTACCTAAGAGCATAGCTGTTTATCACAATAAAAAAAAAGAATTTGAAATAACAGGAAGAAAGTAAATAAAAATTGGTCTAAAAAACATGGTTTGTTTAGTCACATTGCTGAGGAAGAAATGGGGCCTCAGTAGCCTAGTTGGGAAAACCACCCGAATTAGGCTACCGACGTCGGACAACCTGTGTTCGATTCCCACTGGAAGCAGTGTAAGTTGTACTCATGGTTGGAAGAAAAATACCCCCCACAGTTGACCCAGCCACTAGCAGAAATGGGTACGAGGGTAGTACTCTGGGAAGGTGAGGAATGCCGCCTCACATTGTGAGTTGTGATGCTTGAAACAACATTATCCAGAAGTCTCCGAACACCTCTGGATAGGCGGCTGAGCACATATGGGTGAAAACATGCATTCTAAGACGCCGATTTAAGATTCGTACCTTACCTTTACCTATTGCTCAGAAAGGCAGAATAGAGTTATATAAGAGAATAACAAGGTTTTAGATTGCGAAAATGTTGATAAATTAAAGCTACAGAAACTGGCTACTGGGTTTGTTGCGTCACTAATTGCAGCTGTGTTATGCACCTCCTGGTATGGAATGTGTTAATAATGATTTACTGTTTGGTGGCAGCCAAATTGTGGCTTATTGTGGCTATTGATATATCTTACTAGCTATAGCTTAATCATTTCTAGCTAAGTACCCACAGTAAATAATTGCATCTAACTTTTGTTACCACTGCTCATAAAAGCTATTATTATAAAATATATATAAATACATGCACTGTAATAACTTTATTAAAGCTTGAAGGCTTTGAATATTGCCAGAATATAGATTCTCATTACATAGTCTGAAAAGACTGAAGAAATGGCATTTGTAACTATATTTCAGTTTATGAGTGTCCAAAAATGTTTGCCAAAATGCACTGATTAACAGATTAAAAGTTGTGTAAATGAGATATCTATATGGGAGACAAAATCTAAGCACCAAGAAGCAGTGCCCTGCTGTATTAATGTTATTTCTTTTCATGGATGGGAAAATGTTTACTCCACATTACTGTCTCAGATGTGCATTTAAATGTTGCTCAATTTATTGTTGAACTATATTTTCTTGTCATTGTTGATGGAAAGGTGAAATTGAAATGAGTTCTTCAGTGCAACAGGGGATACTTGAGTTTATTACTAAGTAACATCTATTTGGGGTGACTATAAAAAAAAGGTGTTTTACATATGGGTATTACAATTCTTCTGGAGACCTAAGAAATTATTGAAGGTCCTAGTTGTGTTGTCAATTCACAAAATAAACTTACAAGAAATAATTAGAAGAAGCAATCTTGTTTTTTTTAATAATTGAATAGTGTCATATTCATTTCATTTTTCTTTTGGACCGAAAGCGGCAAATATGGTGGAAGTAATAAATCTCCATTATTGACAATCTGCTGCTAGTTCTTGTAGGTCTTGATTGTCTCTTGAGCCTTCCTTAATAAATGTTCTGTGTAGCATTTCTCTTGGTCTTCCTTGTTCTGTTTTGCCAGATGGTATCTACATGAATGCCCGATGAAGAAGTCTTTCTTTATTCAATGTGAGAATGGCAAGAACAAGACCAATGTAACTCCAATGCTTTCTTATCTTGGTCTCACATTACAAACATATTAAGAAGAATTATGGAATGCTTTATGTTTACCGAACTAAACCTACAGAAGATAGCACTAACATATGTTTATGGTGCTTGTTATGCCATAGGTCTGTGTCATATTATTGCCCATACTTCTCCATAACTATAGTATGGGTAACTTGATTAACACCATGTCAAGCCAGTACCAGTTCCCAAGAGAAAGCCTCTTGTACTCATTTTCAGAGTCTGGGTGAACCCTTAAGTCGTATATGTCAGAAATGGTGTTTTCCTAACATCATAGCATGAAACATAATTTAACATCAGTCCTTATAGATAAGACTATTGAAGAAATGTAGGCTGAAATGTCAGTAGTTTTATACTGTTCTCCTATGTCAAGCTGTCACCATACACTATGTTCAACTCAATCACTGTTGAGGAAGTATTGTTTGCTAACATTATATTGTGGAACATAATTTAACATCGGTACTTATAGATAAGACTATTGAAGAAATGTAGGCTGAAATGTCAGTAGTTTTGTTTTATTCTCCTATGTCAAGCTGTCACCATACACTATGTTCAACTCAATCACTGTTGAGGAAGTATTGTTTGCTAACATTATATTGTGGAACAGAATTTAACATCGGTACTTATAGATTCTGGGAGCCGCGATAGCTCAGTGGTTAGTGAACTGGACTACCACGGACAAGGGGTAGGGTTCGATTCCAACTGACGGCTTCCAAATTCACCCAGCCTTAAATGGGTACCAGATTTTTTTCTGGGAAAGTAAAGCAGCACAGGCGTAATACTGACCACATTACCCCAAAAATCATGTGCTGAAGGTCTGTAAAATATAGGGTCACTAACACCATATTTCCCTATACGCCACTTGGCATGACGGGGGTACTTTACTTATAGATTCTAATGACCTCAGGTTGTGCAGATACATGATCTTAATAGTCAGCACTGTATCACATGATGTTCTGGGTCCTTTTTTCATATTCATGGAAACTTCTTCAATGTCATCACAGGCAAATTATATTTACACCTCATCTATCATTAATTCCTATAATGCAAGAATCCATGAACTGGGAGAATGCTATTAGTCAGCAATAATAATTTGTTTATCTTATTTTTTTCTTGTTGAAAAAATCATGCTTATGGCCTAGTCAAGTCTGTGCAATTTATTATTTTTATTTTGGAATATTTTAAATGATATTATTATACCTTTAAATTTATTTCAAGGGGGTGTTTTTGCAAAGAAAACTTATTCTGATTTGACAACTATGTTGATGAAATTGGTGCTTTAATTTGTCTTTTTTCCCATAAAGTGGATATTTTGAGTTGTGTACAATATGTGTATATTATTGCTTTTTACTTCTTGATTTGTGTTGTTCTTTTCTGATGCAAATATGTAAGATGGATTGAAGAAGATAGGAATTACAGCTAAACTTTTAATGGATGGAGGCAAGAATTAACATTAATGCATTGTGTGTTCCCATCTCTCTATTATCTGGTTGTGAAGGCATACTATATAATGAGAAACTTTGTTAGTTATACACATTTTTTATCTTTGATTTTCTTGAAATATGTGTGTTTAATTTCTTGTATTGAAAATATGTAAAGAGTGTTTTCTTTTATCAAATTCTTTGGTTATTTCTATAAAGCTATCTACACACAAGAAAAGGTTTGGCATGTTTTTGCATACTTGCAACAGGTGATCAAATTGTATCCAGAACTATTTCTCTATTTAAAGATCACTCCCTCTATAGAATGTATAATGGAAACAACAAGTTAAATAATTTGGCCACATGACAAGATAGAGACAAGCAAGCACAATCAATACTGCTAGTACAACTGTTTGTTTATTATATTTGAGTGGTCTTGGTAAATTTTCTCATTTCTGATCATCATCATCATTGAGTGCCGTCTCCGCAACGAAGGTTGGCTACCATGGAGCGCCATTTTGCTCTATCTCTTGCTTTGATGGTGCAGGTTGTCATCGGTTGATTTGTCCATCTTTTGATGTTACTCGTCCATGTTAATCTTGGTCTGCCTCTGCCTCTTTTACCTTGTATTTTCCCCTCCAGGATCACTTTCAGTAGGCTGTTGTGTCTTTTAACATGGCCTAAGAATCGCATTTGTCTTTTCTGATAACAGAAGAAATACTAGAACTTTTTGACAAAAGACAAAAACTTAAGAAAGAAGAACGGACATACAAAATATTGCACAAAGAGATCCAAAACAAATGCAGAGAAGCAAAGGAAAGATGGTTAAAGCAAAAATGTTAAGAAATTGAAAAACAACAAAAGAAAGACTCAAAATTTATGCACAATCATTTAAATGAATTAACAGGAAGAAAAGAAGTCAAAGTTTCAGGATGTGTGAAATCAAAGGAAAGAAATATAACAAATTGACAGGAGAAGATAATAGAAAGATGGACAGAATATATCAGTCAACTCTATAATGATGAAATACCAGAGCTAAACAATTGCAACAAAGACACAGGACCACCAATAATGCAGATTGATGTGGAGGAGGCAGTTCAGCACATAAAAAGAGGCAAAGCTCCCGACTATATGGCAATATATAGTGGAAGAGATAGAAGCATTAGGAGAGCTGGGAGTAAAAGTCATAACAAAACTACTCAATGACATATATAACACTGGATACATACCCGAAGATCTACCAAAATCTCTCTTTGCAGCCATATCAAAGACGCCAGGTGCCACTGATTGTGAAGACCATCACACTATTAGTCTCATGAGCCATCATGAGATGTGTAAGGAACAAATTAAAACCAGAAATAAGTGAGGAACAATGTGGATTTGTGGAAGGAAAGGGCACTAGTAATGCAATATACATCTTTAGAACATTGATAGAAAGAGCTATAGAGGTAAAGAAAGATCTATATATGTACTTTATAGACTACACAAAAGCATTTGACAAAGTAAAGCATGTGGAAATAATCAATATTGCTGGAGAAATTAAACATTGGTGGCAAGGATCTGAGAATCATAAAAAGCATGTATTAGCAACAAACACCAGCCATACAAATAAGCAACCAAACAGGACAATTCCAATATATAAAACAAGGATTTAGACTAGGCTGTTTTCTGTCACCAGATTTATTTTCACTTTACAGTGAAAATATTATGAAATCAATAGTAGACGAAAAAGGAATTGAAGTCGTGTCACAACATAAACAATTTGCGATATGCAGATGACACAGTCTTAATAGCAGAGACAGAGAATGAACTACAAGAAATAATAGACATAACAGTAAAAGAAAACAACAAGAAAGGTCTCAGTCTGAATAGTAAGAAAACAGAAGTAATGGTTATATCAAAGAAACAATCATCACCATCATGCAGCATAAAAATAGGACAAATCTGAAACTAGTGCAACGAGTCAAATACTTGAGCACAGTAATATAACATCAGATGGAAGATGCACTTCAGAAATAAAAAACAGAATAGCTCAGGCCAAAATAACATTTAAGAAAATGAAAAATCATCTTACGCCGCAACAAGTCTAAAAGTGAGAAAGATAGTTCATTGGTGCTTTATAGAGCCAATTCTGACCTATGGAAGTGAATCATAGACAGTAAACAAACAAATGAAAAGACGATTATAGGTTAAAGAGATGGGATTTCTCAGAAGAATGTTGAAAGTTCTCTGGACAGCTAAAAAGACCAATGAGGAAATTCTCAAAGAGGCCAACATTAAAAGGCAGCTCCTAAGAAACATCAGAAAGAAACAATTGATTTTTTTTGGGCACATCATGTGAAGAGGAAAGTTGGAATACTTGGTTACAACTGGCAAAATTACAGGGAAAGAGAGATCATGGATGACAAAGAGAGAAGATACTAGATAGCTTGGTTGTCATGGTATGGAAAACAGTCAACAGCAGAATTGATACGATGCACTGTGGATAGAAGGTTGTGTAAGGACTCGATCGCCTACGCCAACCTGTATTGCACATGATGATGATGAGTTTCCTAGGGACATATCCATTCATAAATGTAGCAAAATTGTTATGATTGTAACTACAACTTTACTTTGAGATTGAAGCAAGCTATCTACAAACACAAGAAAAACAAAAGAACATCCCCCATAAAAGATGGATAGATAAATTGCTAGAATCACCCAGTGACAGCAGAAGAAGAAAACCAAAGAGTAAAATGGCACAAATTATCTTACTCTCAATGCTGAAAGACAAATGAGGAAAAAAAAAAAGAAGAAATATTTCTCCATTGTAGATTCAGTAATTGTAATATGGAGTACATTTTTTGGTAGCAAAAGAGTTGGAATTTATAATTTTTTTTGGTAACAACAGAATTAGAAATTGTAGCAAAACTTTTAGAAAACAAGTCAACAGAAGCAACAAGTCAAGAAAACATTTCTTATTTGAGAATTTAAGTAAGATATTACAAATATGGAAAGACAATTGACTTTGAATGTTTGGGAGGCCATGAGTGAAAAATTGGTCTACTGTATCCACCGCCCATGGTGGAAGATAACTAGAGTGAATTGTGTGGAGGTATTCAATGATATACCAAAATTAGTCCACTTTATCTACAGCCCACAGTGGAAGATAATTAGAGTGAATTGTGTGGAGGTATCGAATGATATACCAAAATTGGATGTGCCAGACCCACAGATTGCTGATATCACAGTCAACTAGTAAACAACATCTTTACTATCCTTACGGCATTTTCCAATCACCGGTGTGTGCCAAGAGAACATATAGGGCTAGAGAATAAAGGTCACTTGCCCTGTACTGTCACCATGAGATGTTCAGCTCTGAGTTTTTATTTCACTCTCAATAAAATAAAAACTTTTGACCCTACCAGGATTTGAACCAGCATTCTCCTGTTTCAGAGTTTAACGAGTTATCAATTCAGCCACCCTGCTTTCCAGGTACATCATAACATATAGAAATACAGTGTGTTTTCCTTTGAAACAAAAGGAAAATGAATATATAAATATTAAATTGTAGCATCTTTATGGAATTTTGATATTTGTGAAATAAACAATTTATGGTATTGAGTATCTAAACCTCTAGAAAGACAAGACAATCTTTGACGTTTCGGCAAAAAAGTCTTCTACAGGTACAAAATGACAAAATATGAAAACAAAAATAAACATGAAAGGCAAATATTTATTGTTGAAGTGCAGTCCATGACCACAAGAGGAAAAGTGGCCCGGACTTGTGTATCTGTTGGTATTTGTGCATCTACAAGTCTGTGAAAGAATTTAAATTATGCAGGTTACATACAGGTTTGTTTCAGCACTTTATTGTTGAGTTAAAGATCTTAAGAGTATATCTTTATTGCTGAGCTTAAGATCCATACAGTAGACTTCTATCTTTCAACTGAAGATCCATATAGTAGACCTTTATTGTTGAATTGAAGATCCATGCAGTAGACCTTTATTTTTGAACTGAAGATCCATATAGTAGACCTTTATTGTTGAATTGAAGATCCATGCAGTAGACCTTTATTTTTGAACTGAAGATCCATATAGTAGACCTTTATTGTTGAATTGAAGATCCATGCAGTAGACCTTTATTTTTGAACTGAAGATCCATATAGTAGACCTTTATTGTTGAATTGAAGATCCATACAGTAAATCTTTATTGTTGAACTGAAGAAAGATCCATACAGTAGACTTCTATCTTTTAACTGAAGATCCATATAGTAGGCCTTTATTGTTGAATTGAAGATCCATACAGTAAATCTTTATTGTTGAATTGAAGAAAGATCCATACAGTAGAGCTTTATTTTTTAACTGAAGATCCATACAGTAGATCTTTATCTTTGAAGTGAAAATCCATACAATTGATCTTTATTGTTGAGCCAAAGATCCATACAGTTGATCTTTATTGTTGAATTGAAGATCCATGCAGTAGACCTTTATTTTTGAACTGAAGATCCATATAGTAGGCCTTTGTTGTTGTACTGAAGAAAGATCCATGCTGAAGTTTTTTTTATAGTTGAGCTGAAGAATCATACAGTAGACCTTTATTTTTGAACTGAAGATCCATACAGAAGATCTTTATTTTTGAAGTGAAAATCCATACAATTGATCTTTATTGTTCAACTCAAAATCCATACAGTTTATCTTTATTGTTCAACTGAAGATCCATACTGTAGATCTTTATTGTTGAACTGAAGATCCATATAGTAGATCTTTATTGTTGAATTGAAGATCCATACAGTAAACCTTTATTGTTGAACTGAAGAAAGATCCATACAGTAGATCTTTATCTTTGAAGTGAAAATCCATACAATTGATCTTTATTGTTGAGCCAAAGATCCATGCAGTTGATCTTTATTGTTGAACTGAAGATCCATACAGTTGATCTTTATTGTTGAGCTGAAGATCCATACAGTTGATCTTTATTGTCAAGCCAAAGATCCATACAGTTGATCTTTATTGTTGAACTGAAGATCCAGTTTCTAGTCTTAAATTTTTTACTCCTAAAGAATATCTCTATTTTTATGTATGAAATATTTGAATTCTAATTCTGCTGTTTCTATGTTTGTGTTGCTCTAAATAAAGTTTACAGTTGCTGAGATGTTGTTTTTGTGTTCTGAAACGCAATCATGGTTTTTTTTTTTTTTAAGTTGATTCTGACATTATTTTCAAATAATTTTGAACAAAAATAACAAAAACAAGTACAAAAATGAGAGCCAGTAGAATCACCACTGAATGCACCGGCCTGATGGTAAAGTAGGTGTAGGTTTAATCCCATCCTAACTTATCTTCCATGTTGTAAGGGTGTCCCTTAATTGTGTAAGGGTTTTTCTTTTAAAAAAAAATGGCCTGTAAGAGTTACAAGTCAATCTGTAAGGGAAAACAGAAACCTTTTGCAAACCAAAACAAACCTTTTTGTGTGACTTTCTGCATTGTTTTCTTATTAAAATAAATATAACGCATAACATTTTACAATTTACACAAATAGAATGTTTGCAAAAGTAAACAAAAAAATAGCTCTGCTATGTTATCCAATCAAATTGTAACAAACTTACGTTCGTTTTAAATGAACTATAAATGTCTTGATCAACCAACTACACTATATGAATACACATAAACGATACAAATATAGATTTAATACAAACATTTTTAAGTATAACATAGAAGACATAAAGAAAGGTTGAATATTTTATGTCTCGCTAAGATAGTAACAAAAAGTTAAGATCAACGAGCCACACTAAGTAGAATTTGGAAAAGGTGGGTGAGATGGAAGGACATTTAAGGATCTATTCCCATTTGTAAGACTTTTGTTAGTGTGGTGTACATTGTCTTCGTTTTAAAAATATGGAAGGTGTGTGCTAATTGAGTCAGTTCAAATATGGATGAATACCAGGATTACTGAGTTGAGGAAATAGAGAACATCTGTGGGAGATACTAACAACATACGGAGAAAGCCAACATCTAACCAGCCTAATTAAGTACCACCCCCCCCCCTCCCCAACCCCTTTTGTTTATTACATACTTGAACTATATATGAAAGTCAGCCAATCCATCAGAGACAGAGGAGATCAACGAGTTTCTGTTTGCAGACCATCAAACACTAATACATAGCATGGAACAATAGAAGACCTATAAGAACACTTAAATAGGCTCAACAGCATAGGAATAAAATACAACATGAAAATTAACATCAACAAAACATAAGTCGCGAATATCGCAAAAGGGAAACAGAACATCAATAACTATAGTTGGCAGACAACTAAAACAAGTAGAACAATTTTAATACATAGGAAGTCTAGTGACAAACAATTCAAAAATAGCAGAAATATGCTCAAGATGCAACAAAGCTTGTCAAATCATTGGACATCTGTTACTACTATTGTCAAACAAGGAAATAACTCTAGAGTCAAAACGAGCACGCTACAATACGATCTTCATCCCAACGTTGTGCTACCAATGCCAGACCTGGACCCTAGATGAAAGAATAAGAAAAATAACCTCTGCTGAGATGAAATGTGTTAGACGAATGACAGGAAACAGCCTGAGAGATAAGATCAGAAATAAAGAACTGAGAAAAAAGCTAGGTATAAACCCCGCCATATAATATATAAAGAAACAACAGATACAATTGTTTGGCCACGTGGCAAGGCAGAAAGATCAAAACACAACACGCCGAGCCTTCAATAAACGTTGTGAGAACACCAGACATAAGGGCCGACCACAAAAAAGATGGATTGATGGAATATTAGAAACACTGGAAAATACAACGGCGGCAGAGGCGAACAGAAAAGCAAAAGACCACAAATTATATTTCCCCTCGAAAGGAAAATAAAGAATGAAAGAAGAAGAGAAAGTACTAAATATTCCAACTTTCCTCTTCTCATGATGTGTAAGAAAAAATGACGGTTGTTTCTTTGTGATGCTTTTCATGAATTCCATCCACAAGAATCACACCTTCAGTGTCCCAACAAAAAAAAAAAAAAACATTGACCATGACCTTTCCAGCTGAAGGAGATGTCTTGAATTTCTTTCTTTGTGGTGAGTGTGGATGATGCCACTACATAGAATGGCTTTTTGTCTCAGATTCAAAATGATGTGTCCATGTTACGTCCCCTGTAACAATCTTAGCCAAAAAGTTCTCTCCATCAACATTGAAACGTTCCAACAGTTCAGAAGAAATTCCTTGTCTTTGCAATCGGTGCTCATTTGTGAGATTTCGTGGAACTCATCTTGCACAAATCTGAGAGAATCCGAGAGTTTTTATAATTGCATCTGCACTACCAAAGCTGACTGACAACTTTAAGGCCAATTGTTGAGTAGTGATGCGCCTATCAGCAAGAATAATACCTTCAGCGCATTTCAACATCTCTGCATTGGTGGCTGTGGCAGACCGTCCACAGCGCGGCCGATCAGGAAGCGTCGTATCTCCGCTTTCCGATTCTTTTATTCTCTGAATCCAGCGATTTACTGTTGTCCTGTCGACTGCAAAACAGCCATACACATCACACAGGCATCTGTGAATGTTCATAACAGTTTCGTTCTCTAAAACGAGAAATTCAATCACAATTCCCTGCTTGTAACGCAAGTTGCTAACATGCTCCATTTTAACGGTTTAGTGCAGTTGTATTATTTGGCAGATTGCAGTGCAATTTGGTGCACATAATTGACATATTCCATATTTAAAATAGGCAACATTTCATGTCTCTATGTTTATTATTAGCTGACAAAACCGATATGGTGCATTACATTTTGAATGCCCTTCGTATATAGAGCGATAGGCAAAATTGATTGATATATTTCGGTTTTAAAGCTGTCGTCATTACATATACAAATATAGAAGATAACACTAAATGTTAGCAGCAAAGCCTTAGCTCAGCAGGTCTGTGAACGCAAATACATTTATAGATGGATTATGGGGGACTGTTTGGTCTCGAGGCAAGACGCCGGCCTCGAAACAGAGAGGTTGTGGGTTTAAATCCCGGGTGCACCGGTTGGGATTTTTATTTATGATTTTCCTCTGCGGCAACCACCCCTGGTCTCAGCAGCGAGGCCCGGCTTAAAATGTCAATTACTCATCGACGGAAAAAATATGAGTACTGTCGGAGTTATCTGCCTGTGCGGCGAGGGACCCCTGTGCACATGGCTGCCAGGGAAAACTTGATTAACACACAAAATTCAGTTCCTAGCCTCTAGGGACTTTGTCAGAAGTAAAAGCTGGCGAGCGGAAAAAAAGATGGATTATAGATTTATACTTTGAGAACTGTTTCATTTTAAAAAGAGACATAATTTGACAACGGTGTTCTACTACCATTGATAGTGGAAAGTGTGAAAGTTAGACACCTGTCGCTAGCGTTGGTAATACATAGGCCTAATTAGACCTTATCTTAGTCGTCAGTTAACACGGTGTTTCCTGACTGGTTATTATTAATGCACAGAAGCTTGGCTTCAGGTTAAGTAATTAATTATCGTGACACAGTAACTGACAGTTACAAAATCAATACGACGACACACACTCAAACACATTCCCACAAACAATCACGCATATGTGTAGAAGAAAAAAAATTATGATGAGATAAATTGATGGATTGCATCGAACTGTATTTTTCACCTTGCAGTCCAATGCACGTGTCCTCAGTGCATATTTTTTTTTTAACCGATGCTACTTTCATTGTCTCTCGTACTCTGTCACACCCCCCCCCCCACCCCCGCCCCCGTTTTATTAAATTTGCCAGTATTTCCTATCTGATTATGCATACAGTTTTCCTTATGTTTGCAATCTAATATTTGATGAGTGATATGAAATTATGTATATTCAATGCTTTCCAGCACACGACATCTGATCTTAAGTAGAGGCCGTACTTAGGACGAAGTGACGTCACGTTTCTTAACTCTAAAAGGACATATCTGTCTTGTCTGTAAGGAAAAAAAAAACACACGCACACGCGTACACACACACACACAAAGTACCGTTAAGTGAGAAACCAGATATGTTGTATTAAAAATTGCATGTACAACCGATGTCATGTGCCTGGTAAAGGGTAAAGCATAAAGAAGCATCAAGATACATAGAAATGCGAAGGTGCTGTAAAGCTGATGATAGTAATGACAATTTGAAAATAAAGAAAAAGTGGTAAGGTAACAGCTTTGAAGTAGATGAGAAGCAAAGCAGAAGTTGAACGACGTTTCCGCCAAAAAAGACCTTCAGCTGGAACAACAAACGACAACACACAAATATATATACGGATATACACAGAAACGGGGATAATATGCGAGACTCTCATTTAAAGGAAAAAAAAGTCACTTCCCTGTGGCCTTGAGCTTGGTCAGGCACGAAGCTTGGCTAGGCACCGATTTGAGTAAAATGAAGATGGCTGCTCGACAGGGCGAAACATAGGTGTGAAATACAGTAAAATGAGAAGGGTTCTAAGAATGTGTGGAGGTGGGTATATATCTGGAATTGATTTTTGAATCAGTAAGACGATTTATGATCAGGAGGAGTGTTTGATCAGGAGGAAGTATTTGATGTTACTGTAGGACGTTTCTTGACGTTATCTCGACACGGACCGCTGACAGCTGGTACGCTAATTTTGGATGGCTACAGCTGGTCAATCATTCGTGAATCAGCTGTCAGATCAGCTGCTCTGGTCTCTGGCCGTGCAATATGACAGGCGACACACTTGCCCGTTGGCCCTGACCTTACTGGCCTCCTGGATCTTGGTCAAGTACGAGATTCTCTTGTTTGGGAAACACTAACACGTTATAACGTGTCCCGTGTTAGAGTACAGTGTTTTGTACTTCGACTTGTGTCCACGAATTTTTGTTTCTTTCCGTTAACGTTCCCAAGTCTTTCTTCGCCAGGCGTGATCTGCTAACTGTTGGACACACCAAATTAGAAAACTTTTATGCAAACAGTCTTTATTTCACAGCCCAATCCATGGGCGACGTGTTTAACATGTTTACATGATATTACATGACCAATGTTGGTAATAAGGTCATTCACACGCTGCCCAGTAGCAATGTCACTCGCCACTGGCCCCTTGGCTTCTACACACTTCTATACTTATCTACTCACTTAAGCGGAGACCGTTCCCCATTGAACGACCTCCTTAGGTCTAATTCTAATTATATATATTCTATTCATCTCGTGGACTTTAATTCTTTGGAGACTCCTAACATAATCCTTGAGGTTTCATCTATGACTGTTCAGAACTCTCTACATCTACGCGTGTGTTATCTCTGCTGTTCTCCTAGAAAATCCTTAGTCTACACTTAGTTCATCACTGCTTACTACGTTGGCTATGGTTAGCCCCTATGGCGGACCACACATGTGGCTGCTTTCACTACAACTACGCGTGCATCATCTCTGATGTTCTCCTAGAAAATCCTTTCGTTTTGTGTGTGTGTGTGTGTGTCCTCTTTAAATATTTGTCGGCCCTCTAATCAAATCGATCCACGTGTTTGGTTTCTCGACTAATACAACCCCGACAATCTCGAGATAGTCTGTTTCATATTTTTTCTTCTCTTTCCCGTCGACTATATTATTGTTTCCGGTTGTTAGCTATTTCGGAACTCACGCTTTTACACCCCCGCACCTCGAGATGTGTTTCTATTTCTTTATTTTCACGTGGGTTATCGCTTCCGGTTGGCTTGTCATTCACCTCGGACAATCTCGCTTTCTCCCTTCCTCTCATTCTTTCTCGTGGTATCTCAACTCCCACGTCTACAAGTACAAGAACTCAAACTCTGCTATGGATGGGAACGTTAATATGAGATGATTCCAAATACGCAAATCCACGTGAAAAATAATATTAGCGTACCCAAGCGAACCTTTAAATCTGTGTATATCTGCAAATATGGGTATGTACACTGAAAAGAAGTGCACAGACGCATACATATACCTAACCATGCATCCATACACGCATTCGTCTGTATATATTATCACAAAGCACATCACAAAGCACCAAAAGGTATCCAAATGTGCAAGTTCACACATGCAAACAAATACACACACATATATTGGTGCGGATGCGCATGAGGGTAAGAAATATGTAGCAGGTATCTTATGTGTATGAGAGCTATACGTTTATGCCTTGTGGGGACAGCGAACCCAATTGGACTATGAGACGATTCTCAAGGGCTAACCGGCTGTGATTGCTAGAGTGACGTGAGACAATGCCGGTAACTTGGATGCCGAGTTTATAGCTATGGCCTGGGGAAGTGACATGGGACGACACCGGGCTGCCAGTCTTCTGCTCAACATCACGGAGATACTCACAGAATTTGTTACAAGACGTCGTCCAAACTCACCTATGTACGTCATCTGGCAATGCTGACATATTATGACATAAATGATTTTACGTGATACGCATTTAAATCCCCCCTTGATATCAAATCGCCTGTCGTGGAACAGGATGGAATCGGCGCAAAGCGCGTGGTCAAAGTGTTGCAGATTCGACGTCCACATCGAACTAGGTGGTTTGAGAGGGGAGAGGCTCTTGACAGTAATGTCTCTCAGACTCATGAAGGTGACCAAAGGAGGATCACTCAAAAGTAGGTGGGTGGTGGGATCCTAGTTGAGAATCGAACGGTCCCGGTTAAGGATTCTCATCGAAGGTAAGTTCTAAGGGTGGTAAGTGAGGGTGAATATGGTCATACTGGATGAGCGGTGGGTGGATGGGGTGAGTGCAACCGGACGAAAAATGCCAACAACTCGTTGGAAGGCACATTGGAAAACCGATTCAGGATAGATACGACGCCTAAAGGAACTTAACATCAGATGGACCTATTGGAGAAAATCTTCATTATCCAGGTAGATATGATTAAGTCGTAACGCATAAGAAAATGGAATAAAATCTTTGTAGTGATGGATGAAACGAGGTGTAGAGAAGATAACATTGGGCGTCTGTTGGTTTATAGACGACGTAAGTGTGGAGACTGCAGGTACCCAGGGAGACGATCAGATCAAGAAAAGTGACGGACGAAGTACTGACATGCGATGTAATCTTGATGGATTTATAAAAGTTGCCAATGTAGTCAATGAAGGCGGAGATGTCATCTTCCAGCAAAGCAGTCAGTCCAAAAACCGACATTGGTATTCTGGAGGTATTTAAGGGGTTCAGAGCTACAACTACCTGGGCCATATTACAACCAGTGATGGAAAATGTAAAACTGAAATCAAGAAAAGAGTAGGTATGGCAAAAAGTAATTTTAATGCCATGAAAAGTATACTAACATCAAAACAAATAACAACAGGGCTAAAACTAAGAATAGCAAAATGTTACATCTTCTCAATATTCCTGTATGGTGCAGAAACATGGACATTAGACAAGAAAACAGAACAGAAAATTGAAGCCTTTGAAATGTGGATTTATAGAAGAATATGTAGAATTGGATGAAAAGAAAAGAAAACAAACGATGAAGTTTTTAAACAACTAAAAATGAAAAGAGAACTACTAAACACAATTAGAACAAGACAAATGAAATTTTGGGGCATGTTAAAAGACACAATAGCCTAATAAAAGTAATATTGGAAGGGGAAATACAAGGTAAAAGAGGTATATGCAGACCGAGACTAACATGGACGAGTAACATCAAAAGATGGACAAGTCAACCTATGACAACCTGCACCATCAAAGCAAGAGACAGAGTGGAATGGCGCTCCATGGTAGCCAACCTTCGATGCAAAGACGGCCATCAGTGATGATGATTTAAGGGGGAGGCGCCACGGTACAAGTTCAGTATTTGATGTTCAAAGTAACCAATGAACAGGCAAGCGTAACTAGGACCCCTGTTGTTGGAAGGTGGCAGTGTTGGATCATCCAGTCCCCTCATTCATTACGAACAGAAGTTCCGAAAAGTGTGCAAGGTAGGTACCCAAGCAGCGGTGCATGAATGGCCGCGCACTCGTCCAAAATAATCCATTTCCTGCGATTACCATGCACTTGTCAAACGCTAATGTAAGTTCATTGATCTAGAGGGGAATTAGGTTGAAGAGTAATAATATAATTATACGCACCTTATGGGTATGTTTATTCCTTTGTACGTTGCTTTTGCAAGGCTTTTTCCAAGATCTTTCTTTAGAGTCATCATAGCAGTCTTTTCTTCTTATACATGCTTATATAAGTTTATTTAAAGTAAATTAATATGAGCGATAGTCATAGTGTTATGTTGAGGTACAGTGCTGGTCTAACAATCATAAGGCTTGATGTTCATTAAGAGAACATCGTGCTTTCATCCATGGAACCACTGTTCTCTTAAGAAATCACACAAAGAATGTAACAGCACTGAAACAGTTCATCAGATTTAAATACCTTGGTACAACAATAACTTTTACGTAGAAGACGCAGCTGTGAAATAAAATACAGATAAAGGATGCATTCAGCATAATATAAAGTTATGTTGTTAAACCTTACAGCACATTCCTTTGATCTCGCTGCATGTAATTGTTCTGGCAAGGCTCTCATCTCGACAAGGGAGCTGATGCCTAATGTCGTTTCTTTATAATGTCATTATAATGCAACATGATTAATAAATATCTCAATGCTGATTTCATGTAGTAAAAATAGTAAAGAACCCCAGTCACGCTAAATGGCGTATAGGGAATATTGTGTTAGTGACCATAAACCTTACAGCCCTTCAGCACATAATTTTTGGGGTAATGTGGTCGGTATTACGCCCGTGCCGCTTTACTTTCCCAGAAAAAAAATCCGGTACCCATTTAAGGCTAGGTGAACCGGGTTGCCGTCGTTTGGGATCGAAACCTACCCCTTGTCCTTTATAGTCCAGTTCACTAACCACTGAGCTATCGCGGCTTCCTGATTTCATGTAGCAAACGTTAATTGAGCGGAACGATGCAACGTTGCAGCAAAGTGTTACACAGACATCTGTAATCGAATAAGGTAAGCAGCTTTCAAGTTTAAGTCTAGTGTAGCTATGCTATAAATATTTAAAAAAAAAAACCGACACCACACAATTTATATTCGTATTTGTTCCCGTTATTCTACAATCCCTTGTATATATTTATAAATGAGAACGCAAAGATCACTGTTTCAAATATTCTCACATGATAGCACAGACGTGTCCTGTGGAAATACTTGTTCATGTGAAATTTCGAATTTCTACAATACTGTTCATATGTGGTTAACTGTATTAGAGGTAAAACAAGATGAATTTACCTTATTATATTCAGTGTGTTTATTTCATGAATATTTATGTTTACTTATTTATTTGTTTTCTCTTTCTTTTATGTATCAAATTCTTTGTATATTTAACACGATCACCGCTAGCCAGCACATTTAAGAAAACATTACCACTATTACAACTCAAAACCATCAGAAACAGAGAGAGTTGGTAAATAGATATAGACGTCAATGAGCTAATGGAATAGCAAATATCATGATGAGCACAATGCTTTAGGAACACTTCAAAACATTGACCGCCTAAATACTGAATTTTTACTTGTCACTGAAAGGCAATTTGGGTGGAAGATGGTAAAATAAAATAAAATACGGCAGAGGTAAAGTAAGCTAAAGTAAAATAACGTAAAGTAAAGTGAGGTAAGTTAAAATAAAGTACGATTAGGTAAAGTAAGCTAAAGTAATGTAGCGTTATGTAAAGTAAGCTAAAGTAAAATAACGTAAAGTAAAGTGAGGTAAGTTAAAATAAAGTACAATTAGGTAAAGTAAGCTAAAGTAATGTAGCGTTATGTAAAGTAAGCTAAAGTAACTTAAAATGAAGTAAGGTAAAGTAAAGTAAATTAAAGTAAAGAAATTGTGTCTGTCTTCTGCCAAACTCGGTATTTTCTGAAATCTTTGCAATTCCTATTAATTATATTTTTATCTTCTAACTTTTATCTATACTCCCAACTACCTGTCAAGAATAGGTCTCCAACAAACACCTTCCAATCCATCTCGTTTGGTGCCATTCTCATGATATCGTCTACTGTCTAACTAGGAATGTTGGAAGGCCCAAAAATACCTGGAGAAGAACTGTAGAGATAGAAGCAAAGGCTACAGGATAGACGTAAACTCAGTTAGAGAAGATTGCACAAAACCGGGTCAGTAGAGTGTGTTTGTAGTCTTTGATCCACGAGGAGTTGTAAGGCTTAAGTCAAGTCAGCAAAAGTGGTTAGTACTTCACGTTGTGTTACGCTACAGGCAATTCCAATTGTTTACGATGAATGATATCCTATGGCAGGGAACAGTTGGTTGTGTTCACTTTCTGTGCAGTTGCGCCTTATGTCTTTTGGTGTGTGCTGAGACTGCTATGATGGGGACTACAGCTACTTTTCTGTGTTTGGGAGATGAGTTAGTAATTCGGATGATTCCACTGGCACGGGCGGTTGAGCAATTATGGATTTTAATTCCTTTGCAGTGATACCGGGGCCTTCCATAACCAAAGAACCAAAGGCACAACGCTCCAACAATATATATATATATATATATATATATATATATATATATATATATATATTTATGCGCGTGCACGTGTAAACATTTAAGTACAATTTGCTTACCTAAAAAATATTAGATCTAAAAGAAAGCAATTAATGGAAAAATAAAGTGTAACGTCGAATAATAATCTTCAAATAACAGACAATGAATTATCAATAGCGACTAACAACAGGGACGGAATTAAGTGAATATACGGGCTTGTTGTTAATTGATCACATATGTATTAATAATAAGTTTAAGTCATCCTTGCAGGATGTAAAAGTATATAGAGGGGCAGATGTAGTTTCTGATCATCATCTTCTGTTAGCCAAACTTAAAATTAAATTAAAAACGTATACTACAAGGAATAAGGGTAGAAAGTATTTCAATGTAGGGTTTCTTACAGAACAAGGAATTAAAGATAAATTTGCAGTCACAATATCAAACAAATACCAAGTCCTCCAACAACTAGAAAATACAATAAATATAGAAGATCATTGGAAACAGGTAAAAAATATATGGAAAGAGACTTGCGAAGAAACACTGGGGAAAAGAGAACGCCAGGATAAGGCATGGATGACAGCAGAGACCCTGGATAAAATTAAAGAAAGAAAGAACAAGAAAGCACACAAAAATAAAAACGAAACAAGAAGTAATAAAGCCAAGACACAGGAAGCTTACACAGAGGTGAACAAAGAAGTGAGAAGATGCATTAAAAGGAATAAGAGGAAATATATAGATGAACTAGCTAAAGAGGCAGAAGAAGCAACAAATAAAGGGAATATGAAAGAACTGTACAACAGCACACAGAAATTAGGTGGAATATACAAACAGATGAACGCCTTTATCAAAGATAAGAAAGGAAATCTGCTAAGTAATATAAGGGAACAAATGGAGAGATGGAAAGAGCACTTTGAAGAACTTTTGAACAGACCCGGCTCAAATAATCCTCCAGATATACTACCAGCAGAAGAAGAGTTGCACGTTAACTGTGGAAAACCAAGCAAAGAAGAAGTAATGAAAGCCATCAATCTATTAAAAAATGGTAAAGCCACAGGACCAGATGAAATTCCTTCGGAAGCCATCAAAGCAGATATTAACACATCTACCAAGATGTCACATGATCTGTTGGATAAAATTTGGGAGAGGGAAGAAATACCTAAAGACTGGAAAGAAGGTTATATGATCAAACTACCAAAGAAAGGAAGTTTACAGGAGTGCACAAATTATAGGGGAATTATGCTACTATCAGTGCCAGGAAAAATATTAGGCAAAATCATTCTGGAGAGACTAAAGGAGGCCACAGAGAAACACTTGAGAGATGAACAAGCAGGTTTTAGGAAGAACAGATCATGTGCTGATCAAATAACTACTCTACGTATAATAGTTGAACAAAGTTTAGAACTAAAATCCCCACTTTATATTGGATTCATAGATTACGAAAAGGCATTTGATAGTTTAGACAGAACAATGCTTTGGAAATTGCTGAGTCATTACGGAATCCCCATAAAGTTTATTAACCTGATAAAAACAATGTATGAAGGAACAAAATGTAGTGTGGTGCATAAAGGACAGCTTACAGAAGCATTTGAAATAAGAACAGGAGTAAGGCAAGGATGCCTTCTGTCCCCATTTCTCTTTCTACTGGCCATAGATTGGATTATGAAAATAACTCAAAACAACAGAAATGTGATCCAGTGGTCACTGACCAAACAACTTGATGATTTAGACTTTGCTGATGACATAGCTCTCCTATCACACAGCCATCAACAGATGCAGGATAAAATGAGCATACTTGATGAGAGATCACAACGGCTAGGACTGAAGATTAATAGAGATAAGACCAACATTATGAGAATTAATGCAGTTGGCAATAACCAATTAAAACTAGGAGAAATAACTCTACTAGACGTACAATCTTACATATATCTGGGCAGTAATATAGATAAAGAGGGAGGAACAGAAAATGATACCAAAATAAGGATATCAAAAGCAAGAGGAGCTTTCAGTGCACTGGGAAACATATGGTAGTCTAAAGAAATTAGGTTAAATACTAAAATACAAATTTTCAACTCCAATGTTAAATCAGTATTATTATGTAGCTGTGAAACATGGAGAAGAACTAAAATGACAATCATGAAGATACAGACTTTCATTAATGGATGCTTACGCATAATAAAAGGATGGAAATGGCAGGACAAAATCACTAACACAGAATTATGAAAATGTACCAGTCAAATACCAGTGGATAAAGAGATACAGCGAAGACGATGGCGATGGATAGGACACACACTACGGAAGCCAACTGAGAGTATTACACAACAGGCCCTTTTTTGGAATCCCTAGGCGAAAAGACAAAGAGGAAGACCAAGGAATTCTTGGAGAAGACAGATCGAAGCAGATTGAAGATGATGGGGAAGACATGGGATCATCTTAAAAGAATTGCAAAAAACAGAACGACTTGGAAAGTGTTTGTTGAAGACCTATGCTCCACAGGGAGCTAAAAGGTAGAAGAATGGGCTTGTTGTGCACATCTGCTGGCTATTCTTTAAGATCAAACTTGATCTTATTTGGTTCTCAGCATTTCAAACTCAAACGTCAATTGAATCAATATTTTAACAAAATAAAACTTCTCAGTATGCAGTTATTATACATTTTCGTGCAAAATACTAAAACGTGTCTTGTGAATTATCAATTCTTGCCCAATGCTCCAACCTCTCTGTACCATTTACGCTACAGGTAAAATCGTGTATCCAGTCCTCACTGCTCCGCACATGGTGACTGAATCACATTCAGGTAAAATAATGTATAACCTTATTCTTAAAGCGCCAGCTTTAGTGTAGTCACCTCGTTAATCTATTTAATCATTTATTTAGAGTCTTCTCTGTTTTCCAAATGACGTTGAACATTTTTTGGAGATGTATTAGATTATGGCTATCAATTGCCTTCAGGATCTCAGCTGTTAACTTATCCTCTCCAGCAGCCTTATTATTGGTCATATGCTTTAAGGTGGTTTCTATTTCGCTCAAGGTGAAGTCATCTAAATTTACATCTAATTCTGCTGCTGGTGTTTCAGCTTCAAAAACTATTAAGCTGTGGGATAGTGGACGGTTAAGAATTTCTTTGAAGTGTTCTGCCCAACGGGCTTTTATGTCTGCGCTTGTTGTTACATCATTAATCCATAGCAGTACCTATAGTATAGTCACCTCATTAATCTATACCAGTACATATGGTGTAGTCACCTCATTAATGTATGCCAGTACCTATAGTGTAGTCACCTCATTAATCTATACCAGTATCTATAGTGTAGTCACCTCATTAATCTATATCAGTGCATATGGTGTAGTCACTTCATTAATCTATACCAGTACCTATAGTGTAGTCACCTCATTAATCTATACCAGTACCTATAGTGTAGTCACCTCATTAATCTATACCAGTACCTAAAGTTTAGTAACTTCATTAATCTATGCCAGTACCTATAGTGTAGTCACCTCATTAATCTATGCCAGTACCTATAGTGTAGTCACCTCATTAATCTATGCCAGTAGCTATAGTGTAGTCACCTCATTAATCTATACAGTACCTATAGTGTAGTCACCTCATTAATCTATGCCAGTACCTATAGTGTAGTCACCTCATTAATCTATACCAGTACCTATAGTGTAGTCATCTCATTAATCTATGCCAGTAGCTATAGTGTAGTCACCTCATTAATCTATACCAGTACCTATAGTGTAGTCACCTCATTAATCTATGCCAGTACCTAAAGTTTAGTAACTTCATTAATCTATGCCAGTACCTATAGTGTAGTCACCTCATTAATCTATGCCAGTACCTATAGTGTAGTCACCTCATTAATCTATACCAGTACCTATAGTGTAGTCACCTCATTAATCTATGCCAGTACTTATAGTGTAGTCACCTCATTAATCTATGCCAGTACCTATAGTGTAGTTACCTCATTAATCTATACCAGTACCTATAGTGTAGTCACCTCATTAATCTATACCAGTACATATGGTGTAGTCACCTCATTAATCTATGCCAGTACCAATAGTGTAGTCACCTCATTAATCTATGTCAGTACCTATAGTGTAGTCATCTCATTAATCTATGCCAGTACCTATAGTGTAGTCACCTCATTAATCTATGCCAGTACCTATAGTGTAGTCACCTCATTAATCTATACCAGTACCCATAGTGTAGTCACCTCAGTAATCTATACCAGTACATATGGTGTAGTCACCTCATTAATCTATACCAGTACCTATAGTGTAGTCACCTCATGAATCTATGCCAGTACCTATAGTGTAGTCACCTCATTAATCTATGCCAGTACCTATAGTGTTGTCACCTCATTAATCTATGCCAGTACCTATAGAGTAGTCACCTCATTAATCTATGCCAGTACCTATAGTGTAGTCACCTCATTAATCTATGCCAGTACCTATTAACAGGGGAGAACCTTGCTGCTGGTTCTGTTAAGTGTTAAGTTTTCGCTGCTCGCTGGACCTGTGAGAGAGTTACAGAATAATTAATCCAAATATATACGTGTCAGGAGAGATAACGTCCAATTAACTGCCTGGCACTGCAGGACTTGACGGGGGAAGCTGTTTACTTTAGACCTTCGTAAACGGTGGTGCCCTGTGTGAATTTAAAGGCCAGGTGGTCTGGTAGTGTAAACCGTGTGAACATTTATTTTTTAAAATTAATTTAAAAAGATTCAATAAAAGTAAATTGGCACATTAAGAAGTTTTTTTTTCAGGTTTTCCAGGAATGATAGGAATCTCATTATATAGATAGTGTTTGTACCAGGGGAACCAACGGACAAATGTTTCGGTTTTCTAGATTCTTAACCTTGTTAAGACACCAACCCCGCTTGGGTCAATCTCCCAGTGTTCGGCTTTCAGAAGTCTTAAGTAGCCTCCAATTTAGCTTATATAGAATATAGTGTTATTTCCCATATTTGTGTGACAGGAGGAAGGAATGCGATTAGCACTACGTCAGTTTCGTCATTCTGTTGTACAAAAATCTCCGATACACATTTATAGATAATGGAACCTAGAAAACGTGGACTGAGATAAAACTGATTTTTTCTTCTTCTAATATTACATGATCAATACCTAATATTTCTTGGTCGGTCTTTGCATTTGATATTCTCGTGCTGTTGTTGAAGGCTCGTTGCGTCGTATCTCAATTTTTCTGTGTTATAGTGTAGCCAAGCAATCGATTATTTCTTTACAAATTCTGTTTTCCTATTGTGATATTCTAGAATTCTGTTTTGTTCATGTTTATTTTCATTTTTTACCTATCCAAGCCGTCCAATTTCTTGCCATTCTCTTATAATCATTCTATCTTCCTCATTCTCTTCATTTCTGGTCCCGCTTGCCTTCTCCGGGTATTTTTGGTCTTCCTCCCCTGATGATTAAAAAAAAAAGGGGGGCTTGTCGTGTAACAGGGAGCCAGTAGTGGGGTGTAGTATACACTCCAAGGTATGGTGACAGCTTCACAAAAAAGGAACGCAACAAAAACTGACGCTTCGGCCTGCGGCCTTCTTCAGAAGACAGGGACAACGACAACAAACGGCGAGGCACTGATACCTATAGCTACATGTCGGATGATAAAGTTAGGGAGAGGTGGATGGAGAGATGCGGGATAGTATAGCAAGATGAGAAATAGAAGTATCAAATGTGGGATGATATGTGAAGTGTAGAGATATAAAATCGTAAGTATAGAGCTTTAATGAGAAACTTAAAACTAAAAAAAAAAAAAAAAACACGAAGAATATAAAGTATAAGGTATATTATGTATTAAAATATATTTTAAAAATATTATGAAAATGACATAGCTGGAGTGACTTGGCTGTTCCGGGTAAGAGAATGTACCTAAATGTTCCCCAAATGTTAGGTAGACAAGCATGACAAACATGGAAAAAACAGTCACTTGGTAAAACTGAGGGCAGTCAGACGGGACATAGACCAGGGGTCGTAAAAATGGCCAGACCACAGGGAGCAAAGCCCGGGGTCAGAAGGTGATAAGTAGGTAAAAAGAACAGATATTTATTTATTTATTTTTTTTACTTAAGAGCATTAACTATTAAACTATTGTTTATACATAAATATTGACTTTATTTGGGAACCTTCCTTTGTGCATGTGGTGTCACAATCGAAACCACTTTCATAAAATAAAAAAAAATAAATAAACAAATAGGGAATATGGTGTTAGTGACCATATTTTTTATAGACCTTCGGCACATGCTTTTTTTGGGGTAATGTTGTCGGTGTAACGCCTGTGCCGCTTGTGCCGCTTTACATTCCCAGAAAAAAAAAATCAGGTACCAATTTAAAGATTGGGTTAATCTAGAATCCATCGATCAGGATAGAACCCTACCTATTATCATTTGTAATCCAGTTCATTAACTACTGAGTTATAGCGGCTCCCTACTTCCATAAATAGCAATTTTTAGAAAAGAGAGAGAGAAGAAAGTACTAGGCTGAGGACATCCCCATGCAATAAGGGGAATGTATTAGGCTCAGGACATCTTCATCCATGAGGGGAATGTACTAGGCTCAGGACATCTTCATCCACGAGGGGAATGTACTAGGCTCAGGACATCTTGATCCATGAAGGGAATGTACTAGGCTCAAGACATCTTCATCCATGAGGGGAATGTACTAGACTCAGGACATCTTCATCAATGAGGGGAATGTACTAGACTCAGGACATCTTCAGTAATTATGGGAATGTACTAGACTCAGGACATCGTCAGTCATTAGGGGAATGTACTAGACTCAGGACATCGTCAGTCATTTGGGGAATATACTAGACTCAGGACATCTTCAGTCATTAGGGGAATGTACTAGACTCAGGACATCTTCAGTCATTAGGGGAATGTACTAGACTCAGGACATCGTCAGTTATTAGCGGAATGTACTAGACTCAGGATATCGTCAGTCATTTGGGTAATAAACTAGACTCAGGACATCTTCAGTCATTAGTGGAATGTACTAGACTCAGGACATCGTCAGTCATTAGGGGAATGTACTAGACTCAGGACATCGTCAGTAATTTGGGTAATATATTAGACTCAGGACATCTTCAGTCATTAGGGGATTGTACTAGACTCAGGACATCTTCAGTCATTAGGGGAATATACTAGACTCAGGACATCGTCAGTCATTAGGGGAATGTACTAGACTCAGGACATCGTCAGTCATTTGGGGAATATACGTGACTCAGGACATCTTCAGTCATTAGGGGAATGTACTAGACTCAGGACATCTTCAGTCATTAGGGGAATGTACTAGACTCAGGACATCGTCAGTTATTAGCGGAATATACTAGACTCAGGATATCGTCAGTCATTTGGGTAATAAACTAGACTCAGGACATCTTCAGTCATTAGGGGAATGTACTAGACTCAGGACATCGTCAGTCATTAGGGGAATGTACTAGACTCAGGACATCGTCAGTAATTTGGGTAATATACTAGACTCAGGACATCTTCAGTCATTAGGGGATTGTACTAGACTCAGGACATCTTCAGTCATTAGGGGAATATACTAGACTCAGGACATCTTCAGTCATTTGGGAAATGTACTAGACTCAGGACATCGTCAGTCATTAGCGGAATGTACTAGGTTAAGGACATCTTCAGTCATTAGGGGATTGTACTAGACTCAGGACATCGTCAGTCATTAGGGGAATGTACTAGACTCAAGACATCTCCATCAATGAGGGGAATGTACTAGACTCAGGACATCGTCAGTCATTAGGCGAATGTACTAGACTCAGGACTTCTTCATCAATGAAGGGAATGTACTAGACTCAGGACATCTTCATCAATGAGGGGAATGTACTAGACTCAGGACATCGTCAGTCATTAGGAGAATGTACTAGACTCAGGATATCGTCAGTCATTTGGGGAATATACTAGACTCAGGACATCTTAAGTCATTAGGGGAATGTACTAGACTCAGGACATCTTCAGTCATTAGGGGAATATACTAGACTCAGGACATCTTCAGTCATTAGGAAAATTTACTAGACTCAGGACATCTTCATCAATGAGGGGAATGTACTAGACTCAGGACATCGTCAGTCATTAGGAGAATGTACTAGACACAGGACATCGTCAGTCATTAGGCGAATGTAATAGACTCAGGACATCTTCATCAATGAGGGGAATGTACTAGAATCAGGACATCTTCATCAATGAGGGGGATGTACTAGACTCAGGATATCTTCATCAATGAGGGGAATGTACTAGACTCAGTACATCTTCATCAATGAGGGGAATGTACTAGAATTAGGACATCTTCATCAATGACGGGAATATACTAGGCTCAGGACATCTTCATCAATGAGGGGAATGTACTAGGCTCAGGACATCTTCATCAATGAGGGGATGTACTAGGCTCATAACATCTTCATCAATGAGGGGAGTGTATTAGACTCAGGACATCGTCAGTCATTAGGGGAATGTACTAGACTCAGGACATCGTCAGTCATTAGGGAAATGTACCAGACTCAGGACATCTTCATCAATGAGGGGGATGTACTAGACTCAGGACATCTTCATCAATGAGGGGGATGTACTAGACTCAGGACATCTTCATCAATGAGGGGAATGTACGAGACTCAGGACATCTTCATCAATGAGGGGGATGTACTAGACTCAGGACATCGTCAGTCATTAGGGAAATGTACTAGACTCAGGACGTCTTCATCAATGAGGGGAATGTACTAGACTCACGACATCTTCATCAATGAGGGGAATGTACTAGACTCAGGACATCTTCAGTCATTAGGGGAATGTACTAGACTCAGGACATCTTCATCAATGAGGGAAATGTACTAGACTCAGGACATCGTCAGTCATTAGGGGAATGTACTAGACTCAGGACATCTTCATCAATGAGGGTATGTACTAGACTCAGGACATCTTCATCCACGAGGGGAATGTACTAGGCTCAGGACATCTTGATCCATGAAGGGAATGTACTAGGCTCAAGACATCTTCATCCATGAGGGGAATGTACTAGACTCAGGACATCTTCATCAATGAGGGGAATGTACTAGACTCAGGACATCTTCAGTAATTATGGGAATGTACTAGACTCAGGACATCGTCAGTCATTAGGGGAATGTACTAGACTCAGGACATCGTCAGTCATTTGGGGAATATACTAGACTCAGGACATCTTCAGTCATTAGGGGAATGTACTTGACTCAGGACATCTTCAGTCATTAGGGGAATGTACTAGACTCAGGACATCGTCAGTTATTAGCGGAATGTACTAGACTCAGGATATCGTCAGTCATTTGGGTAATAAACTAGACTCAGGACATCTTCAGTCATTAGTGGAATGTACTAGACTCAGGACATCGTCAGTCATTAGGGGAATGTACTAGACTCAGGACATCGTCAGTAATTTGGGTAATATATTAGACTCAGGACATCTTCAGTCATTAGGGGATTGTACTAGACTCAGGACATCTTCAGTCATTAGGGGAATATACTAGACTCAGGACATCGTCAGTCATTAGGGGAATGTACTAGACTCAGGACATCGTCAGTCATTTGGGGAATATACGTGACTCAGGACATCTTCAGTCATTAGGGGAATGTACTAGACTCAGGACATCTTCAGTCATTAGGGGAATGTACTAGACTCAGGACATCGTCAGTTATTAGCGGAATATACTAGACTCAGGATATCGTCAGTCATTTGGGTAATAAACTAGACTCAGGACATCTTCAGTCATTAGGGGAATGTACTAGACTCAGGACATCGTCAGTCATTAGGGGAATGTACTAGACTCAGGACATCGTCAGTAATTTGGGTAATATACTAGACTCAGGACATCTTCAGTCATTAGGGGATTGTACTAGACTCAGGACATCTTCAGTCATTAGGGGAATATACTAGACTCAGGACATCTTCAGTCATTTGGGAAATGTACTAGACTCAGGACATCGTCAGTCATTAGCGGAATGTACTAGGTTAAGGACATCTTCAGTCATTAGGGGATTGTACTAGACTCAGGACATCGTCAGTCATTAGGGGAATGTACTAGACTCAAGACATCTCCATCAATGAGGGGAATGTACTAGACTCAGGACATCGTCAGTCATTAGGCGAATGTACTAGACTCAGGACTTCTTCATCAATGAAGGGAATGTACTAGACTCAGGACATCTTCATCAATGAGGGGAATGTACTAGACTCAGGACATCGTCAGTCATTAGGAGAATGTACTAGACTCAGGATATCGTCAGTCATTTGGGGAATATACTAGACTCAGGACATCTTAAGTCATTAGGGGAATGTACTAGACTCAGGACATCTTCAGTCATTAGGGGAATATACTAGACTCAGGACATCTTCAGTCATTAGGAAAATTTACTAGACTCAGGACATCTTCATCAATGAGGGGAATGTACTAGACTCAGGACATCGTCAGTCATTAGGAGAATGTACTAGACACAGGACATCGTCAGTCATTAGGCGAATGTAATAGACTCAGGACATCTTCATCAATGAGGGGAATGTACTAGAATCAGGACATCTTCATCAATGAGGGGGATGTACTAGACTCAGGATATCTTCATCAATGAGGGGAATGTACTAGACTCAGTACATCTTCATCAATGAGGGGAATGTACTAGAATTAGGACATCTTCATCAATGACGGGAATATACTAGGCTCAGGACATCTTCATCAATGAGGGGAATGTACTAGGCTCAGGACATCTTCATCAATGAGGGGATGTACTAGGCTCATAACATCTTCATCAATGAGGGGAGTGTATTAGACTCAGGACATCGTCAGTCATTAGGGGAATGTACTAGACTCAGGACATCGTCAGTCATTAGGGAAATGTACCAGACTCAGGACATCTTCATCAATGAGGGGGATGTACTAGACTCAGGACATCTTCATCAATGAGGGGGATGTACTAGACTCAGGACATCTTCATCAATGAGGGGAATGTACGAGACTCAGGACATCTTCATCAATGAGGGGGATGTACTAGACTCAGGACATCGTCAGTCATTAGGGAAATGTACTAGACTCAGGACGTCTTCATCAATGAGGGGAATGTACTAGACTCACGACATCTTCATCAATGAGGGGAATGTACTAGACTCAGGACATCTTCAGTCATTAGGGGAATGTACTAGACTCAGGACATCTTCATCAATGAGGGAAATGTACTAGACTCAGGACATCGTCAGTCATTAGGGGAATGTACTAGACTCAGGACATCTTCATCAATGAGGGGAATGTACTAGACTCAGGACATCTTCAGTCATTAGGGGAATGTACTAGACTCAGGACATCGTCAGTCATTAGGGGAATGTACTAGACTCAGGACATCTTCATCAATGAGGGGAATGTACTAGACTCAGGACATCTTCAGTAATTATGGGAATGTACTAGACTCAGGACATCGTCAGTCATTAGGGGAATGTACTAGACTCAGGGAATCGTCAGTTATTAGGGGAATGTACTAGACTCAGGACATCTTCAGTCATTAGGGGAATATACTAGACTCAGGACATCTTCATCAATGAGGTGATGTACTAGGCTCAGGACATCTTCATCAAAGAGGGGAATGTACTAGACTCAGGACATTTTCAGTCATTAGGGGAATGTACTAGACTCAGGAAATCGTCAGTTATTAGGGGAATGTGCTAGACTCAGGACATCTTCAGACATTAGGGGAATATACTAGACACAGGACATCTTCATCAATGAGTGGGATGTAGTAGACTCAGGACATCGTCAGTCATTAGGGAAATGTACTAGACTCAGGACATCGTCAGTTATTAGGCGAATGTACTAGACTCAGGACATCTTCATCAATCAGGGGAATGTACTAGACTCAGGACATCTTCATCAATGAGGGGAATGTACTAGACTCAGGTCATCTTCAGTCATTAGGGAAATGTACTAGACTCAGGACATCTTCATCAATGAGGGGAATGTACTAGACTTAGGACATCGTCAGTCATTAGGGGAATTTACTAGACTCAAGACATCTTCATCAATGAGTGGGATGTACTAGACTCAGGACATCGTCAGTCATTAGGGAAATGAACTAGACTCAGGACATCGTCAGTCATTAGGCGAATGTACTAGACTCAGGACATCTTCATCAATGAGGGGAATGTACTAGACTCAGGACATCTTCATCAATGAGGGGAATGTACTAGACTCAGGACATCTTCAGTCATTAGGTGAATGTACTAGACTCAGGACATCTTCATCAATGAGGGGAATGTACTAGACTTAGGACATCGTCAGTCATTAGAGGAATTTACTAGACTCAGGACATCGTCAGTCATTAGGGGAATGTACTAGACTCAGAACATCGTCAGTCATTTGGGGAATATACTAGGCTCAGGACATCTTCAGTCATTAGGGGAATGTACTAGACTCAGGACATCTTCAGTCATTAGGGAAATGTACTAGACTCAGGACATCGTCAGTCATTAGGGGAATGTACTTGACTCAGGATATCTTCAGTCATTAGGGGAATGTACTAAACTGAGGACATCTTCATCAATAAGGGGAATGTACTAGACTCAGGACATCGTCAGTCATTAGGGGAATGTACTAGACTCATGACATCGTCAGTCATTAGGGGAATGTACTACACTCAGGACATCTTCAGTATTTATGGGAATGTACTAGACTCAGGACATCGTCAGTCATTAGGAGAATGTACTAGACTCAGGACATCTTAAGTAATTATGGGAATGTACTAGACTCAGGACATCGTCAGTCATTAGGGGAATGTACTAGACTCAGGACATCTTCATCAATGAGGGGAATGTACTAGACTTAGGACATCGTCAGTCATTAGGGGAATTTACTAGACTCAGGACATCTTCAGTCATTAGGGGAATGTACTAGACTCAGGACATCGTCAGTCATTAGGGGAATGTACTTGACTCAGGATATCTTCAGTCATTAGGGGAATGTACTAGACTCTGGACATCGTCAGTCATTAGGGGAATGTACTAGACTCAGGACATCTTCATCCATGAGGGGAATGTACTAGACACAGGACATCGTCAGTCATTAGGGGAATGTACTAGACTCAGGACATCTTCAGTATTTATGGGAATGTACTAGACTCAGGACATCGTCAGTCATTAGGGGAATGTGCTAGACTCAGGACATCTTCATCAATGGGAAATGTACTAGACTCAGGACATCTTCAGTCATTAGGGGAATGTACTAGACTCAGGACATCTTCATCATTAGGGGAATGTACTAGACTCAGGACATCTTCAGTCATTAGGGGAATGTACTAGACTCAGGACATCGTCAGTCATTAGGGGAATGTACTAGACTCAGGACATCTTCATCAATGAGGGGAATGTACTAGACTCAGGACATCTTCAGTAATTATGGGAATGTACTAGACTCAGGACATCGTCATCAATTAGGGAATGTACTAGACTCAGGACATCGTCAGTCATTAGGGGAATGTACTAGACTCAGGACATCTTCATCAATAGGGGAATGTACTAGACTCAGGACATCTTCATCATGAGGGGAATGTACTAGACTCAGGACATCTTCAGTCATTAGGGGAATGTACTAGACTCAGGACATCTTCAGTCATTAGGGGAATGTACTAGACTCAGGACATCTTCAGTTATTAGGGGAATGTACTAGACTCAGGACATCTTCAGTCATTAGGGGAATGTACTAGACTCAGGACATCGTCAGTCATTAGGGGAATGTACTAGACTCAGGACATCTTCAGTCATTAGGGGAATGTACTAGACTCAGGACATCTTCATCAATGAGGGAATGTACTAGACTCAGGACATCTTCATCAATGAGGGGAATGTACTAGACTCAGGACATCTTCAGTCATTAGGGAATGTACTAGACTCAGGACATCTTCAGTCAATTAGGGGAATGTACTAGACTCAGGACATCTTCAGTCATTAGGGGAATTTACTAGACTCAGGACATCTTCATCAATGAGTGGGATGTACTAGACTCAGGACATCGTCAGTCATTAGGGAAATGTACTAGACTCAGGACATCGTCAGTCATTAGGCGAATGTACTAGACTCAGGACATCTTCATCAATGAGGGGAATGTACTAGACTCAGGACATCTTCAGTCATTAGGGGAATGTACTAGACTCAGGACATCTTCATCATGAGGGAATGTACTAGACTCAGGACATCTTCATCATGAGGGGAATGTACTAGACTCAGGACATCGTCAGTCATTAGGGGAATGTACTAGACTCAGGACATCTTCATCATGAGGGGAATGTACTAGACTCAGGACATCGTCAGTCATTAGGGAATGTACTAGACTCAGGACATCGTCAGTCATTAGGGGAATGTACTAGACTCAGGACATCGTCAGTCATTAGGGGAATGTACTAGACTCAGGACATCTTCAGTCATTAGGGGAATGTACTAGACTCAGGACATCTTCATCATTAGGGGAATGTACTAGACTCAGGACATCTTCATCAATGAGGGGAATGTACTAGACTCAGGACATCGTCAGTCATTAGGGGAATGTACTAGACTCAGGACATCTTCAGTCATTAGGGGAATGTACTAGACTCAGGACATCTTCAGTCATTAGGGGAATGTACTAGACTCAGGACATCTTCATCAATTAGGGGAATGTACTAGACTCAGGACATCTTCAGTCATTAGGGAATGTACTAGACTCAGGACATCGTCAGTCATTAGGGGAATGTACTAGACTCAGGACATCTTCATCATTAGGGGAATGTACTAGACTCAGGACATCTTCAGTCAATTAGGGGAATGTACTAGACTCAGGACATCTTCAGTCATTAGGGAATGTACTAGACTCAGGACATCTTCATCAATGAGGGGAATGTACTAGACTCAGGACATCTTCAGTCATTAGGGGAATGTACTAGACTCAGGACATCTTCATCATGAGGGGAATGTACTAGACTCAGGACATCGTCAGTCATTAGGGGAATGTACTAGACTCAGGACATCTTCAGTCATTAGGGGAATGTACTAGACTCAGGACATCTTCATCAATGAGGGGAATGTACTAGACTCAGGACATCTTCATCAATGAGGGGAATGTACTAGACTCAGGACATCTTCAGTCATTAGGGAATGTACTAGACTCAGGACATCTTCATCAATGAGGGGAATGTACTAGACTCAGGACATCGTCAGTCATTAGGGGAATGTACTAGACTCAGGACATCTTCAGTCATTAGGGGAATGTACTAGACTCAGGACATCGTCAGTCATTAGGGGAATGTACTAGACTCAGGACATCGTCAGTCATTAGGGGAATGTACTAGACTCAGGACATCTTCATCATTAGGGAAATGTACTAGACTCAGGACATCGTCAGTCATTAGGGGAATGTACTAGACTCAGGACATCTTCAGTCATTAGGGGAATGTACTAGACTCAGGACATCTTCATCAATGAGGGGAATGTACTAGACTCAGGACATCGTCAGTCATTAGGGGAATGTACTAGACTCAGGACATCTTCAGTCATTAGGGGAATGTACTAGACTCAGGACATCTTCAGTCATTAGGGGAATGTACTAGACTCAGGACATCGTCAGTCATTAGGAGAATGTACTAGACTCAGGACATCTTCAGTCATTAGGGGAATGTACTAGACTCAGGACATCGTCAGTCATTAGGGGAATGTACTAGACTCAGGACATCTTCAGTCATTAGGGGAATGTACTAGACTCAGGACATCTTCAGTCATTAGGGGAATGTACTAGACTCAGGACATCGTCAGTCATTAGGGGAATGTACTAGACTCAGGACATCTTCAGTCATTAGGGGAATGTACTAGACTCAGGACATCTTCAGTCATTAGGGGAATGTACTAGACTCAGGACATCGTCAGTCATTAGGGGAATGTACTAGACTCAGGACATCTTCAGTCATTAGGGGAATGTACTAGACTCAGGACATCGTCAGTCATTAGGGGAATGTACTAGACTCAGGACATCTTCAGTCATTAGGGGAATGTACTAGACTCAGGACATCGTCAGTCATTAGGGGAATGTACTAGACTCAGGACATCGTCAGTCATTAGGGGAATGTACTAGACTCAGGACATCTTCATCATGAGGGGAATGTACTAGACTCAGGACATCGTCAGTCATTAGGGGAATGTACTAGACTCAGGACATCTTCAGTCATTAGGGGAATGTACTAGACTCAGGACATCGTCAGTCATTAGGGGAATGTACTAGACTCAGGACATCTTCATCATTAGGGGAATGTACTAGACTCAGGACATCGTCAGTCATTAGGGGAATGTACTAGACTCAGGACATCTTCATCAATGAGGGGAATGTACTAGACTCAGGACATCGTCAGTCATTAGGGGAATGTACTAGACTCAGGACATCTTCATCAATGAGGGGAATGTACTAGACTCAGGACATCTTCAGTCATTAGGGGAATGTACTAGACTCAGGACATCGTCAGTCATTAGGGGAATGTACTAGACTCAGGACATCTTCATCAATGAGGGGAATGTACTAGACTCAGGACATCTTCAGTCATTAGGGGAATGTACTAGACTCAGGACATCTTCATCATGAGGGAATGTACTAGACTCAGGACATCGTCAGTCATTAGGGGAATGTACTAGACTCAGGACATCGTCAGTCATTAGGGAATGTACTAGACTCAGGACATCTTCATCAATGAGGGGATGTACTAGACTCAGGACATCTTCATCAATGAGGGGAATGTACTAGACTCAGGACATCTTCAGTCATTAGGGGAATGTACTAGACTCAGGACATCTTCATCAATGAGGGGAATGTACTAGACTCAGGACATCTTCAGACATTAGGGGAATGTACTAGACTCAGGACATCTTCATCAATGAGTGGGATGTACTAGACTCAGGACATCGTCAGTCATTAGGGAAATGTACTAGACTCAGGACATCGTCAGTTATTAGGCGAATGTACTAGACTCAGGACATCTTCATCAATGAGGGGAATGTACTAGACTCAGGACATCTTCATCAATGAGGGGAATGTACTAGACTCAGGACATCTTCAGTCATTAGGGAATGTACTAGACTCAGGACATCTTCATCAATGAGGGGAATGTACTAGACTCAGGACATCGTCAGTCATTAGGGGAATGTACTAGACTCAGGACATCTTCATCAATGAGGGGATGTACTAGACTCAGGACATCGTCAGTCATTAGGGGAATGTACTAGACTCAGGACATCGTCAGTCATTAGGGAATGTACTAGACTCAGGACATCTTCATCAATGAGGGGAATGTACTAGACTCAGGACATCTTCATCAATGAGGGGAATGTACTAGACTCAGGACATCTTCAGTCATTAGGGAATGTACTAGACTCAGGACATCTTCATCAATGAGGGGAATGTACTAGACTCAGGACATCGTCAGTCATTAGAGGAATGTACTAGACTCAGGACATCTTCAGTCATTAGGGGAATGTACTAGACTCAGGACATCTTCAGTCATTTGGGGAATGTACTAGACTCAGGACATCTTCAGTCATTAGGGGAATGTACTAGACTCAGGACATCTTCAGTCATTAGGGAAATGTACTAGACTCAGGACATCGTCAGTCATTAGGGGAATGTACTAGACTCAGGACATCTTCAGTCATTAGGGGAATGTACTAGACTCAGGACATCTTCATCAATGAGGGAAATGTACTAGACTCAGGACATCGTCAGTCATTAGGGGAATGTACTAGACTCAGGACATCTTCATCAATGAGGGGAATGTACTAGACTCAGGACATCTTCAGTCATTAGGGGAATGTACTAGACTCAGGACATCGTCAGTCATTAGGGGAATGTACTAGACTCAGGACATCTTCATCAATGAGGGGAATGTACTAGACTCAGGACATCTTCAGTAATTATGGGAATGTACTAGACTCAGGACATCGTCAGTCATTAGGGGAATGTACTAGACTCAGGACATCGTCAGTCATTAGGGGAATGTACTAGACTCAGGACATCTTCAGTCATTAGGGGAATGTACTAGACTCAGGACATCTTCATCAATGAGGGAATGTACTAGACTCAGGACATCTTCATCAATGAGGGGAATGTACTAGACTCAGGACATCTTCAGTCATTAGGGGAATGTACTAGACTCAGGAAATCGTCAGTTATTAGGGGAATGTGCTAGACTCAGGACATCTTCAGACATTAGGGGAATATACTAGACACAGGACATCTTCATCAATGAGGGGATGTACTAGACTCAGGACATCGTCAGTCATTAGGGAAATGTACTAGACTCAGGACATCGTCAGTTATTAGGCGAATGTACTAGACTCAGGACATCTTCATCAATGAGGGGAATGTACTAGACTCAGGACATCTTCATCAATGAGGGGAATGTACTAGACTCAGGACATCTTCAGTCATTAGGGAAATGTACTAGACTCAGGACATCTTCATCAATGAGGGGAATGTACTAGACTTAGGACATCGTCAGTCATTAGGGGAATTTACTAGACTCAGGACATCTTCATCAATGAGTGGGATGTACTAGACTCAGGACATCGTCAGTCATTAGGGAAATGTACTAGACTCAGGACATCGTCAGTCATTAGGCGAATGTACTAGACTCAGGACATCTTCATCAATGAGGGGAATGTACTAGACTCAGGACATCTTCATCAATGAGGGGAATGTACTAGACTCAGGACATCTTCAGTCATTAGGTGAATGTACTAGACTCAGGACATCTTCATCAATGAGGGGAATGTACTAGACTCAGGACATCGTCAGTCATTAGAGGAATTTACTAGACTCAGGACATCTTCAGTCATTAGGGGAATGTACTAGACTCAGGACATCGTCAGTCATTAGGGGAATGTACTAGACTCAGGACATCTTCAGTCATTAGGGGAATGTACTAGACTCAGGACATCTTCAGTCATTAGGGAAATGTACTAGACTCAGGACATCGTCAGTCATTAGGGGAATGTACTAGACTCAGGACATCTTCAGTCATTAGGGGAATGTACTAGACTCAGGACATCTTCATCAATAAGGGGAATGTACTAGACTCAGGACATCGTCAGTCATTAGGGGAATGTACTAGACTCAGGACATCGTCAGTCATTAGGGGAATGTACTAGACTCAGGACATCTTCAGTCATTATGGGAATGTACTAGACTCAGGACATCGTCAGTCATTAGGGGAATGTACTAGACTCAGGACATCTTCAGTAATTATGGGAATGTACTAGACTCAGGACATCGTCAGTCATTAGGGGAATGTACTAGACTCAGGACATCTTCATCAATGAGGGGAATGTACTAGACTCAGGACATCGTCAGTCATTAGGGGAATGTACTAGACTCAGGACATCTTCAGTCATTAGGGGAATGTACTAGACTCAGGACATCGTCAGTCATTAGGGGAATGTACTAGACTCAGGACATCTTCAGTCATTAGGGGAATGTACTAGACTCAGGACATCGTCAGTCATTAGGGGAATGTACTAGACTCAGGACATCTTCATCAATGAGGGGAATGTACTAGACTCAGGACATCGTCAGTCATTAGGGGAATGTACTAGACTCAGGACATCTTCAGTATTTATGGGAATGTACTAGACTCAGGACATCGTCAGTCATTAGGGGAATGTACTAGACTCAGGACATCTTCATCAATGAGGGGAATGTACTAGACTCAGGACATCTTCAGTCATTAGGGGAATGTACTAGACTCAGGACATCTTCAGTCATTAGGGGAATGTACTAGACTCAGGACATCTTCATCAATGAGGGGAATGTACTAGACTCAGGACATCGTCAGTCATTAGGGGAATGTACTAGACTCAGGACATTTCAGTCATTAGGAGAATGTACTAGACTCAGGACATCTTCATCAATGAGGGGGATGTACTAGACTCAGGACATCGTCAGTCATTAGGGAAATGTACTAGACTCAGGACATCGTCACTCATTAGGGAATGTACTAGACTCAGGACATCTTCATCAATGAGGGGAATGTACTAGACTCATGTCATCTTCATCAATGAGGGGAATGTACTAGACTCAGGACATCTTCATCAATGAGGGGAATGTACTAGACTCAGGACATCGTCAGACATTAGGAAAATGTACTAGACTCAGGACATCTTCATCAATGAGGGGATGTACTAGACTCAGGACATCGTCAGTCATTAGGGGAATGTACTAGACTCAGGACATCTTCAGTTATTAGGCGAATGTACTGGGCATCTTCATCAATGAGGGAATGTACTAGACTCAGGACATCTTCATCCATTGAGGAATGTACTAGACTCAGGACATCTTCATCAATGAGGGGAATGTACTAGACTAGGACATCTTCATCAATGACGGGAATGTACTAGACTCAGGACATCGTCAGTCATTAGGGGAATGTACTAGACTCAGGACATCTTCATCAATGAGGGGATGTACTAGACTCAGGACATCTTCATCAATGAGGGGAATGTACTAGACTCAGGACATCTTCATCATTAGGGAAATGTACTAGACTCAGGACATCTTCAGTCATTAGGGAATGTACTAGACTCAGGACATCTTCATCAATGAGGGGGATGTACTAGACTCAGGACATCTTCATCAATGAGGGGGATGTACTAGACTCAGGACATCTTCATCAATGAGGGGAATGTACTAGACTCAGGACATCTTCATCAATGAGGGGAATGTACTAGACTCAGGACATCGTCAGTCATTAGGGAAATGTACTAGACTCAGGACATCTTCATCAATGAGGGGAATGTACTAGACTCAGGACATCTTCATCAATGAGGGGAATGTACTAGACTCAGGACATCTTCAGTCATTAGGGGAATGTACTAGACTCAGGACATCTTCATCAATGAGGGAAATGTACTAGACTCAGGACATCGTCAGTCATTAGGGGAATGTACTAGACTCAGGACATCTTCATCAATGAGGGGAATGTACTAGACTCAGGACATCTTCAGTCATTAGGGGAATGTACTAGACTCAGGACATCGTCAGTCATTAGGGGAATGTACTAGACTCAGGACATCTTCATCAATGAGGGGAATGTACTAGACTCAGGACATCTTCAGTCAATTAGGGGAATGTACTAGACTCAGGACATCGTCAGTCATTAGGGGAATGTACTAGACTCAGGACATCTTCATCATGAGGGGAATGTACTAGACTCAGGACATCGTCAGTCATTAGGGGAATGTACTAGACTCAGGACATCTTCAGTCAATTATGGGAATGTACTAGACTCAGGACATCGTCAGTCATTAGGGGAATGTACTAGACTCAGGACATCGTCAGTTATTAGGGGAATGTACTAGACTCAGGACATCGTCAGTCATTTGGGGAATGTACTAGACTCAGGACATCTTCAGTCATTAGGGGAATGTACTAGACTCAGGACATCTTCATCAATGAGGGGAATGTACTAGACTCAGGACATCTTCATCAATGAGGGGAATGTACTAGACTCAGGACATCGTCAGTCATTAGGGGAATGTACTAGACTCAGGACATCTTCAGTCATTAGGGGAATGTACTAGACTCAGGACATCTTCAGACATTAGGGGAATGTACTAGACTCAGGACATCTTCATCAATGAGGGGAATGTACTAGACTCAGGACATCGTCAGTCATTAGGGGAATGTACTAGACTCAGGACATCGTCAGTCATTAGGTGAATGTACTAGACTCAGGACATCTTCATCAATGAGGGGAATGTACTAGACTCAGGACATCTTCATCAATGAGGGGAATGTACTAGACTCAGGTCATCTTCAGTCAATAGGGGAATGTACTAGACTCAGGACATCTTCATCATGAGGGGAATGTACTAGACTCAGGACATCTTCAGTCATTAGGGGAATATACTAGACTCAGGACATCTTCATCAATGAGGGGATGTACTAGACTCAGGACATCGTCAGTCATTAGGGGAATGTACTAGACTCAGGACATTGTCAGTCATTAGGAGAATGTACTAGACTCAGGACATCTTCATCAATGAGGGGATGTACTAGACTCTGGACATCGTCAGTCATTAGGGAAATGTACTAGACTCAGGACATCGTCACTCATTAGGCGAATGTACTAGACTCAGGACATCTTCATCAATGAGGGGAATGTACTAGACTCATGTCATCTTCATCAATGAGGGGAATGTACTAGACTCAGGACATCTTCATCAATGAGGGGAATGTACTAGACTCAGGACATCGTCAGACATTAGGAAAATGTACTAGACTCAGGACATCTTCATCAATGAGGGGGATGTACTAGACTCAGGACATCGTCAGTCATTAGGGAATGTACTAGACTCAGGACATCTTCAGTTATTAGGCGAATGTACTGGGCATCTTCATCAATGAGGGGAATGTACTAGACTCAGGACATCTTCATCCATGTGAGGAATGTACTAGACTCAGGACATCTTCATCATGAGGGGAATGTACTAGACTTAGGACATCTTCATCATGAGGGGAATGTACTAGACTCAGGACATCTTCATCAATGAGGGGAATGTACTAGACTCAGGACATCTTCATCAATGAGGGGAATGTACTAGACTCAGGACATCTTCAGTCATTAGGGGAATGTACTAGACTCAGGACATCTTCAGTCATTAGGGAAATGTACTAGACTCAGGACATCGTCAGTCATTAGGGAAATGTACTAGACTCAGGACATCTTCATCAATGAGGGGAATGTACTAGACTCAGGACATCTTCATCAATGAGGGGAATGTACTAGACTCAGGACATCTTCATCATTAGGGGAATGTACTAGACTCAGGACATCTTCATCAATGAGGGGGATGTACTAGACTCAGGACATCGTCAGTCATTAGGGAAATGTACTAGACTCAGGACGTCTTCATCATGAGGGGAATGTACTAGACTCAGGACATCTTCATCAATGAGGGGAATGTACTAGACTCAGGACATCTTCAGTCATTAGGGGAATGTACTAGACTCAGGACATCTTCATCAATGAGGGAAATGTACTAGACTCAGGACATCGTCAGTCATTAGGGGAATGTACTAGACTCAGGACATCTTCAGTCAATTAGGGGAATGTACTAGACTCAGGACATCGTCAGTCATTAGGGGAATGTACTAGACTCAGGACATCTTCAGTCATTATGGGAATGTACTAGACTCAGGACATCGTCAGTCATTAGGGGAATGTACTAGACTCAGGACATCTTCAGTAATTATGGGAATGTACTAGACTCAGGACATCGTCAGTCATTAGGGGAATGTACTAGACTCAGGACATCTTCATCAATGAGGGGAATGTACTAGACTCAGGACATCGTCAGTCATTAGGGGAATGTACTAGACTCAGGACATCTTCAGTCCATTAGGGGAATGTACTAGACTCAGGACATCGTCAGTCATTAGGGGAATGTACTAGACTCAGGACATCTTCAGTTATTATGGGAATGTACTAGACTCAGGACATCGTCAGTCATTAGGGGAATGTACTAGACTCAGGACATCTTCATCAATGAGGGGAATGTACTAGACTCAGGACATCTTCAGTCATTAGGGGAATGTACTAGACTCAGGACATCTTCATCATTAGGGGAATGTACTAGACTCAGGACATCTTCATCAATGAGGGGAATGTACTAGACTCAGGACATCGTCAGTCATTAGGGGAATGTACTAGACTCAGGACATCTTCAGACATTAGGGAATGTACTAGACACAGGACATCTTCATCAATGAGTGGGATGTACTAGACTCAGGACATCGTCAGTCATTAGGGAAATGTACTAGACTCAGGACATCGTCAGTCATTAGGCGAATGTACTAGACTCAGGACATCTTCATCAATGAGGGGAATGTACTAGACTCAGGACATCTTCATCAATGAGGGGAATGTACTAGACTCAGGACATCTTCATCATGAGGGAAATGTACTAGACTCAGGACATCTTCATCATGAGGGGAATGTACTAGACTTAGGACATCTTCATCATGAGGGGAATGTACTAGACTCAGGACATCTTCATCATGAGGGAATGTACTAGACTCAGGACATCGTCAGTCATTAGGGAATGAACTAGACTCAGGACATCTTCAGTCATTAGGGGAATGTACTAGACTCAGGACATCTTCATCAATGAGGGGAATGTACTAGACTCAGGACATCTTCATCAATGAGGGGAATGTACTAGACTCAGGACATCTTCATCATGAGGGGAATGTACTAGACTCAGGACATCTTCATCAATGAGGGGAATGTACTAGACTCAGGACATCGTCAGTCATTAGGGGAATTTACTAGACTCAGGACATCTTCAGTCATTAGGGGAATGTACTAGACTCAGGACATCTTCAGTCATTAGGGGAATGTACTAGACTCAGGACATCGTCAGTCATTAGGGGAATGTACTAGACTCAGGACATCTTCAGTCATTAGGGGAATGTACTAGACTCAGGACATCTTCAGTCATTAGGGAAATGTACTAGACTCAGGACATCGTCAGTCATTAGGGGAATGTACTAGACTCAGGACATCTTCATCATGAGGGAATGTACTAGACTCAGGACATCTTCAGTCATTAGGGGAATGTACTAGACTCAGGACATCGTCAGTCATTAGGGAATGTACTAGACTCATGACATCGTCAGTCATTAGGGGAATGTACTAGACTCAGGACATCTTCAGTATTTATGGGAATGTACTAGACTCAGGACATCGTCAGTCATTAGGGGAATGTACTAGACTCAGGACATCTTCAGTAATTAGGGGAATGTACTAGACTCAGGACATCGTCAGTCATTAGGGGAATGTACTAGACTCAGGACATCTTCATCAATGAGGGGAATGTACTAGACTCAGGACATCGTCATCATTAGGGGAATGTACTAGACTCAGGACATCTTCATCATTAGGGGAATGTACTAGACTCAGGACATCGTCAGTCATTAGGGGAATGTACTAGACTCAGGACATCTTCATCCATGAGGGGAATGTACTAGACTCAGGACATCTTCATCATGAGGGGAATGTACTAGACTCAGGACATCTTCAGCATGGGGGAATGTACTAGACTCAGGACATCTTCATCCATGTGTGGAATGTACTAGACTCAGGACATCTTCATCCATGTGAGGAATGTACTAGGCTCATGACATCTTCATTCATGATATGAATGTACTAAACTGAAGACATCTTCATCATTTGAGGAATGTACTAGACTCAGGACATCTTCATCCATGAGGGGAATGTACTAGGCTCAGGACATCTTCATCATGAGGGAATGTACTAGACTCAGGACATCTTCATCATGAGGGGAATGTACTAGGCTCAGGACATCTTCATCCATGAGGGGAATGTACTAGGCTCATGACATCTTCATCGCGTGGGGAATGTACTAGACTGAGGACATCTTCATCCATGAGGGGAATGTACTAGACTCAGGACATCTTCATCCATGAGGGGAATGTACTAGACTGAGGACATCTTCATCCATGAGGGGAATGTACTAGACTCAGGACATCTTCATCCATGAGGGGAATGTACTAGACTTGGGACATCTTCATCCATGAGGGGAATGTACTAGACTCAGGACATCTTCATCAATGAGGGGAATGTACTAGACTCAGGACATCTTCATCATGAGGGGAATGTACTAGACTCAGGATATCTTCATCCATGAGGGGAATGTACTAGACTCATCTTCATCAATGAGGGGAATGTACTAGACTCAGGACATCTTCATCCATGAGAGGAATGTACTAGACTCAGGACATCTTCATCAATGAGGGGAATGTACTAGACTCAGGACATCTTCATCAATGAGGGGAATGTACTAGACTCAGGACATCTTCAGTCATGAGGGGAATGTACTAGACTCAGGACATCTTCAGTCATGAGGGGAATGTACTAGACTCACGACATCTTCAGTCATGAGGGGAATGTACTAGACTCAGGACATCTTCAGTCATTAGGGGAATGTACTAGACTCAGGACATCTTCATCAATGAGGGGAATGTACTAGACTCAGGACATCTTCATCATTAGGGGAATGTACTAGACTCAGGACATCTTCAGTCAATTAGGGGAATGTACTAGACTCAGGACATCTTCAGTCATTAGGGGAATGTACTAGACTCAGGACATCGTCAGTCATTAGGGGAATGTACTAGACTCAGGACATCTTCAGTCATGAGGGAATGTACTAGACTCAGGACATCTTCAGTAATTATGGGAATGTACTAGACTCAGGACATCGTCAGTCATTAGGGGAATGTACTAGACTCAGGACATCTTCAGTCAATTAGGGGAATGTACTAGACTCAGGACATCGTCAGTCATTAGGGGAATGTACTAGACTCAGGACATCTTCAGTCATTAGGGGAATGTACTAGACTCAGGACATCTTCATCAATGAGGGGAATGTACTAGACTCAGGTCATCTTCAGTCATTAGGGAATGTACTAGACTCAGGACATCTTCATCAATGAGGGGAATGTACTAGACTTAGGACATCGTCAGTCATTAGGGGAATTTACTAGACTCAAGACATCTTCATCAATGAGTGGGATGTACTAGACTCAGGACATCGTCAGTCATTAGGGGAATGAACTAGACTCAGGACATCGTCAGTCATTAGGCGAATGTACTAGACTCAGGACATCTTCATCAATGAGGGGAATGTACTAGACTCAGGACATCTTCACCATGAGGGGAATGTACTAGACTCAGGACATCTTCAGTCATTAGGGAATGTACTAGACTCAGGACATCTTCATCATGAGGGGAATGTACTAGACTTAGGACATCGTCAGTCATTAGAGGAATGTACTAGACTCAGGACATCTTCATCATTAGGGGAATGTACTAGACTCAGGACATCGTCAGTCATTAGGGGAATGTACTAGACTCAGAACATCGTCAGTCATTTGGGGAATATACTAGACTCAGGACATCTTCAGTCATTAGGGGAATGTACTAGACTCAGGACATCTTCAGTCATTAGGGAAATGTACTAGACTCAGGACATCGTCAGTCATTAGGGGAATGTACTTGACTCAGGATATCTTCAGTCATTAGGGGAATGTACTAAACTGAGGACATCTTCATCAATAAGGGGAATGTACTAGACTCAGGACATCGTCAGTCATTAGGGGAATGTACTAGACTCATGACATCGTCAGTCATTAGGGGAATGTACTAGACTCAGGACATCTTCAGTATTTATGGGAATGTACTAGACTCAGGACATCGTCAGTCATTAGGGGAATGTACTAGACTCAGGACATCTTAAGTAATTATGGGAATGTACTAGACTCAGGACATCGTCAGTCATTAGGGGAATGTACTAGACTCAGGACATCTTCATCAATGAGGGGAATGTACTAGACTTAGGACATCGTCAGTCATTAGGGGAATTTACTAGACTCAGGACATCTTCAGTCATTAGGGGAATGTACTAGACTCAGGACATCGTCAGTCATTAGGGGAATGTACTTGACTCAGGATATCTTCAGTCATTAGGGGAATGTACTAGACTCTGGACATCGTCAGTCATTAGGGGAATGTACTAGACTCAGGACATCTTCATCCATGAGGGGAATGTACTAGACACAGGACATCGTCAGTCATTAGGGGAATGTACTAGACTCAGGACATCTTCAGTATTTGTGGGAATGTACTAGACTCAGGACATCGTCAGTCATTAGGGGAATGTGCTAGACTCAGGACATCTTCATCAATGAGGGGAATATACTAGACTCAGGACATCTTCAGTCATTAGGGGAATGTACTAGACTCAGGAAATCGTCAGTTATTAGGGGAATGTGCTAGACTCAGGACATCTTCAGACATTAGGGGAATATACTAGACACAGGACATCTTCATCAATGAGTGGGATGTAGTAGACTCAGGACATCGTCAGTCATTAGGGAAATGTACTAGACTCAGGACATCGTCAGTTATTTGGCGAATGTACTAGACTCAGGACATCTTCATCAATGAGGGGAATGTACTAGACTCAGGACATCTTCATCAATGAGGGGAATGTACTAGACTCAAGTCATCTTCAGTCATTAGGGAAATGTACTAGACTCAGGACATCTTCATCAATGAGGGGAATGTACTAGACTTAGGACATCGTCAGTCATTAGGGGAATTTACTAGACTCAAGACATCTTCATCAATGAGTGGGATGTACTAGACTCAGGACATCGTCAGTCATTAGAGAAATGAACTAGACTCAGGACATCGTCAGTCATTAGGCGAATGTACTAGACTCAGGACATCTTCATCAATGAGGGGAATGTACTAGACTCAGGACATCTTCACCAATGAGGGGAATGTACTAGACTCAGGACATCTTCAGTCATTAGGTGAATGTATTAGACTCAGAACATCTTCATCAATGAGGGGAATGTACTAGACTTAGGACATCGTCAGTCATTAGAGGAATTTACTAGACTCAGGACATCTTCAGTCATTAGGGGAATGTACTAGACTCAGGACATCGTCAGTCATTAGGGGAATGTACTAGACTCAGAACATCGTCAGTCATTTGGGGAATATACTAGACTCAGGACATCTTCAGTCATTAGGGGAATGTACTAGACTCAGGACATCTTCAGTCATTAGGGAAATGTACTAGACTCAGGACATCGTCAGTCATTAGGGGAATGTACTTGACTCAGGATATCTTCAGTCATTAGGGGAATGTACTAAACTGAGGACATCTTCATCAATAAGGGGAATGTACTAGACTCAGGACATCGTCAGTCATTAGGGGAATGTACTAGACTCATGACATCGTCAGTCATTAGGGGAATGTACTAGACTCAGGACATCTTCAGGATTTATGGGAATGTACTAGACTCAGGACATCGTCAGTCATTAGGGGAATGTACTAGACTCAGGACATCTTAAGTAATTATGGGAATGTACTAGACTCAGGACATCGTCAGTCATTAGGGGAATGTACTAGACTCAGGACATCTTCATCAATGAGGGGAATGTACTAGACTTAGGACATCGTCAGTCATTAGGGGAATTTACTAGACTCAGGACATCTTCAGTCATTAGGGGAATGTACTAGACTCAGGACATCGTCAGTCATTAGGGGAATGTACTTGACTCAGGATATCTTCAGTCATTAGGGGAATGTACTAGACTCTGGACATCGTCAGTCATTAGGGGAATGTACTAGACTCAGGACATCTTCATCCATGAGGGGAATGTACTAGACACAGGACATCGTCAGTCATTAGGGGAATGTACTAGACTCAGGACATCTTCAGTATTTATGGGAATGTACTAGACTCAGGACATCGTCAGTCATTAGGGGAATGTGCTAGACTCAGGACATCTTCATCAATGAGGGGAATATACTAGACTCAGGACATCTTCAGTCATTAGGGGAATGTACTAGACTCAGGACATCTTCAGCCTTTAGGGGAATATACTAGACTCAGGACATCTTCATCAATGAGGGGAATGTACTAGACTCAGGACATCGTCAGTCATTAGGGGAATGTACTAGACTCAGGACATTGTCAGTCATTAGGAGAATGTACTAGACTCAGGACATCTTCATCAATGAGGGGGATGTACTAGACTCTGGACATCGTCAGTCATTAGGGAAATGTACTAGACTCAGGACATCGTCACTCATTAGGCGAATGTACTAGACTCAGGACATCTTCATCAATGAGGGGAATGTACTAGACTCATGTCATCTTCATCAATGAGGGGAATGTACTAGACTCAGGACATCTTCATCAATGAGGGGAATGTAGTAGACTCAGGACATCGTCAGACATTAGGAAAATGTACTAGACTCAGGACATCTTCATCAATGAGGGGGATGTACTAGACTCAGGACATCGTCAGTCATTAGGGGAATGTACTAGACTCAGGACATCTTCAGTTATTAGGCGAATGTACTGGGCATCTTCCTCAATGAGGGGAATGTACTAGACTCAGGACATCTTCATCCATGTGAGGAATGTACTAGACTCAGGACATCTTCATCCCTGGAGGGGAATGTACTAGACTTCGGATATCTTCATCCATGAGGGGAATGTACTAGACTCAGGACATCTTCATCCATGAGGGGAATGTATTAGACTCAGGACATCGTCAGTCATTTGGGGAATATACTAGACTCGGGACATCTTCAGTCATTAGGGGAATGTTCTAGTCTCAGGACATCTTCAGCCATTAGGGGAATATGCTAGACTCAGGACATCTTCATCAATGAGGGGAATGTACTAGACTCAGGTCATCTTCAGTCATTAGGGGAATGTACTAGACTCAGGACATCTTCAGCCATTAGGGGAGTATACTAGACTCAGGAAATCTTCAGTCATTAGGGAAATATACTAGAACTCGGGACATCTTCATCAATGAGAGGAATGTACTAGACTCAGGACATCGTCAGTCATTAGGGGAATGTACTAGACTCAGGACATCGTCAGTCATTAGGAGAATGTACTAGACTCAGGACATCTTCATCCATGAGGGGGATGTACTAGACTCTGGACATCGTCAGTCATTAGGGAAATGTACTAGACTCAGAACATCGTCACTCATTAAGCGAATGTACTAGACTCAGGACATCGTCAGTCATTTGGGGAATATACTAGACTCATGACATCTTCAGTCATTAGGGGAATGTACTAGACTCAGGACATCTTCAGTCATTAGGGGAATATACTAGACTCAGGACATCTTCAGTCATTAGGGAAATGTACTAGACTCAGGACATCGTCAGTCATTAGGGGAATGTACTAGACTCAGGACATCTTCAACCATGAGGGGAATGTACTAGACTCAGGACATCTTCATCAATGAGGGGAATGTACTAGACTCAGGACATTGTCAGTCATTAGGGTAATGTACTAGACTCAGGACATCGTCAGTCATTAGGGGAATGTACTACACTCAGGACATCTTCATTCATGAAGGGAATGTACTAGACTCAGGACATCTTTAGTCATAAGGGAAATGCACTAGACTCAGGGCATCTTCAGTAATTATGGGAATGTACTAGACTCATGACATCGTCAGTCATTAGGGGAATGTACTAGACTCAGGACATCTTGAGTTATTATGGGAATGTACTAGATTCAGGACATCGTCTGTCATTAGGGGAATGTACTAGACTCAGGACATCTTCATCAATGAGGGGAATGTACTAGACTCAGGACATCGTCAGTCATTAGGGGAATGTACTAGACTCAGGACATCGTCAGTCATTAGGCGAATGTACTAGACTCAGGACATCTTCATCAATGAGGGGAATGTACTAGACTCAGGTCATCTTCATCAATGAGGGGAATGTACTAGACTCAGGACATCTTCATCCATGTGAGGAATGTACTAGACTTAGGATATCTTCATCCATGAGGGGAATGTACTAGACTCAGGACATCTTCATCCATGAGGGGAATGTACTAGACTCAGGACATCTTCATGCATGGGAGGAATGTACTAGACTCAGGACATCTTCATCCATGTGTGGAATGTACTAGACTCAAGACATCTTCATCCATGTGAGGAATGTACTAGGCTCAGGAAATCTTCATTCATGATATGAATGTACTAAACTGAAGACATCTTCATCCATTTGAGGAATGTACTAGACTCAGGACATTTTCATCCATGAGGGGAATGTACTAGGCTCAGTTACATCTTCATCAATGAGGGAATGTTCTAGACTGAGGACATCTTCATCCATGAGGGGAATATACTAGGCTCAGGACATCTTCATCCATGAGGGGAATGTACTAGGCTCATGACATCTTTATCCGCGTGGGGAATGTACTAGGCTGATGACATCTTCATCCATGAGGGGAATGTACTATACTCAGGACATCTTCATCCGTGTGGGGAATGTACTAGGCTGAGGACATCTTCATCCATGAGCTGAATGTACTAGACGCAGGACATCTTCATCCATATGAGGAATGTACTAGGCTTGGGACATCTTCATCCATGAGGGGAATGTACTAGATTCAGGACATCTTCATCAATGAGGGGAATGTACTAGACTCAGGATATCTTCATCCATGAGGGGAATGTACTAGACTCAGGATATCTTCATCCATGAGGGGAATGTACTAGACTCAGGATATCTTCATCCATGAGGGGAATGTACTAGACTCAGGATATCTTCATCCATGAGGGGAATGTACTAGACTCAGGATATCTTCATCATGAGAGGAATGTACTAGACTCAGGATATCTTCATCAATGAGGGGAATGTACTAGACTCAGTACATCTTCATCCATAAACGCCGCAATGTTTCAAGGGCTAGAATTAACATATCACTTTGTTATGAAAAGAATTAGCGATGACTGACGTCACGAGCGACGTATTAACCTCATAAAACAAATACTTCTTGTTAGTGTAGCTAGGTGATTAGATGGTGATATGGGATAGAAACATTGAGTTATAGTATTTCTGTAAAATAACTTGTAAAGTATCAGCTGTTACATTTATTTATTGACTTTTTTGGTTTCACTTGTGCTGTTAACTTTGTGTTAGGTGTCTTCAATGACCTGCATAAGCATTTCGATCAATAACATGTACTAATGGTTTGTTTTGCGGTTGGGGTAGGGGTGTGGGTAGGAGGTGAATGTACGGTTAAGGGGAGATGTTAGAAGACTGTGTTAAAGCAGGATAGCCTCGCCTAGTGAGCAATGTTACCAAGTTTTGGACTACATTCGTACCAGAAACTGCGACTTTAGGATTGTATTTTAAGCAAACAATATACTAGACTCAGGACATTTTCATCCATGTGAGGAATGTACTAGACTCAGGACATCTTCATCCATGTGAGGAATGTACTAGACCCAGGACATTTTCATCCATGTGAGGAATGTACTAGACTCAGGACATCTTCATCCATGAGGGGAATGTACTAGGCTCAGGACATCTTCATGCATGTGAGGATTGTACTAGACTCAGGACATCTTCATCCATGTGAGGAATGTACTAGACTCAGGACGTCTTCATCCATGTGAGGAATGTACTAGGCTCAGCAAATCTTCATTCATGAGAGGAATGCACTAAACTCAGGACATCTTCATCCATTTGAGGAATGTACTAGACTCAGGACATCTTCATCCTAGAGGGTAATGTACTAGACTCAGGACATCTTCATCCTAGAGGGTAATGTACTAGACTCAGGACATCTTCATCCATGAGGGGAATGTACTAGACTCAGGGCATCTTCATCCATGAGCTGAATGTACTAGACTCAGGACATCTTCATCCATGAGGGGAATGTACTAGATTCAGGACATCTTCATCCATGAGGGGAATGTACTAGACTCAGGACATCTTCATCCACGAGGGGAATGTACTAGACTCAGGACATCTTCATCCACGAAGGGAATGTACTAGACTCAGGACATCTTCATCAATGAGGGGAATGTACTAGACTCAGGACATCTTCATGCATGAGGGTAATATACTAGACTCAGGACATCTTCATCCATGAGGGGAATGTACTAGACTCAGGACATCTTCATCCATAAACGCCGCAATGTTTCCAGGGCTAGAATTAACATATCACTGTTATGAAAAGAATTAGCGACGACTTACGTCACGAGCGACGTATTAACCTCATAAAACACATACTACTTGTTGGTGTAGCTAGTTGATTAGATGGTTATATGGATAGAAACATTGAGTTATAGTATTTCTATAAAATAACTAGTAAAGTATCAGCTGTTACATTTATTTATTGACTTTTTTGGTCTCACTTGTGCTGTTAACTTTGTGTTAGGTGTCTTCAATGACCTGCATAAGCATTTCGATCAATAACATGTACTAGTGGTTTGTTTTGCGGTTGGGGTAGGGGTGTGGGTAGGAGGTGAATGTACGGTTAAGGGGAGATGTTAGAAGACTGTGTTAAAGCAGGATAGCCTCGCCTAGTGAGCAATGTTACCGAGTTTTGGACTACATTCGTACCAGAAACTGCGACTTTATGATTGTATTTTGAGCAAACAGTACGACTCCGTCAGTCTATGACAACAGCAAAAAGACAACTCTCAGATTGATAGCAAAAAGTATAACTCTCGGACAGATAGCATCAAAAGTACGACTCCAAGACTGATAAGAAAATGTACGGCTTTCAGACTGATAGCAAAAAGTACGTCTCTCAGATAGATAACATAAAAAGTACGACTCCAAAACTGATAACATAACAAGTGCGACGTCAGGACTGATAACAAAAAGTTTGGACTCTCAGACTGATAACAAAAAGTTTGGACTCTTAGACTGATAACAAAAAGTACGACTCCAGCAAGGACTGATAACAAATAGTACCAATCCGGCTGCATTTCGTCACAAAATGTGATCTCAAGTTAAACTAAGGGGAAATAATCCAGACTAGATAACCCGTTAAGGTATATTGATGACCTAATATGGCGAGATCACAGTGAACTATTGAGAAGGCCTGAGCGCAACCCTACAGTCGTGATGTCACCGATCAAGGTTTATCTTTGCTAGCTATAGATGATTGATATAATTGTATCTACAGCCGATCTTGTTCGCAAAGCTGAAAACGTCAAGTTAGTTTGGTTGCGCTCAGGCCTTCTCTATAGTTGGCTATGGGCGAGACATAAAGCATGAGTTGCAGGAAAATGGAAAATCGATAAGAACTACGGATTAGGAAGAGATAGGCAGGGAACATGCAGATAATTGCAGTGCTGCGGTAAAGCTGGTAGCAAATGGTAGGGTGTATCGTACACTCCCACAAAGAATGGTGACAGCTTTACAAAATGGAACACAACAAAATATTGACGTTTCGGTCAACATGCGGCCTTCTTTACTGAACGTGAACAACAGAAACGGACAACGGAATATATAAATTCTACAACACCCAGACTGAGCGGGACAAGTAAATCAAATAAAGAAAAAAGAGGAAAGAAATGAAATTATAAAACAAAAAGGAGAAGTACTACATTATAAGAGAATAACAAATTGATAATATAAATTAAGACGATTTGAGGCCACAGAGATGGGATTTCTCAGAAGAATGTTGAAAGTTCCCTGGACAGCTAAAAAAGACCAATGAGGAAATTCTCAAAGAGGCCAACATTAAAAGGGAGCTACTAAAAACATCAGAAAGAAACAATCAACATTTTTCGGGAACATCATGAGAAGAGCAAAGTTGGAATACTTGGTTACAACTGGCAAAATAAAAGGAAAGAGAGATCGCGGACGACAAGGAGAGAAAATACTAGATAGCTTGGTGTCATGGTATGGAAAACAGTCAACAACAGAACTGATACGATGCGCTGTAGATAGAAGATTGTGGAAGGACATGATCGCCTACACCAACCGGTATGGCACATGATGATGAATATAAATGAGTAAACTTTAAAATAAATACCACGATCCTAAAGCTCGCAGAGAGTTTATGATTGCAAGACACATGTGGCTGTGATGAGATGTGAGAGAGGGAGGAAAACAAACAAAACATGTGATTAGACGAGAGGTTTTATAGGATTGGAATGTGATAATACAAGATGTGAAAGGATGTCAAGAATTAGACAGGTATGTGTGGGATATAGAAAAATGTATACTTCTCTTTTTCTTCTTTCCTTCTTCGTTTGCCTTTCAGCGTCGATATAATTTGTGGTCTTTTGCTCTTCTTTTCGCCTCTGCTGCTGTTATGTTTCCAAGTGCTTCTAATATTCCGTCGATCCATCCTTTTCGTGGTCGACCCTTGGGTCTGGTGTTCTCGCAACGTTTGTTGAGGACTCGTTGTGTTGTGTTTTAGTCACTCTGCCTTGTCACGTGGCCAAACCATTTTATCTGTTGTTTCTTTTTATATTCTATGGCGGGGACTGTTCCTAGCTTTTTTTTCTCAGTTCTTCATTTCTGATCTTGTCTTTCAGCTGTTTCCTGCCATTCGTCTAACACATTTCACAAATGCTTACTGTGATGTACAACAACAAAATTACATACCTTCTGAAGATAAACAGCAACATGAGCATTTTTTTTCTGCTAGATCTTCAAAGTTGATGACGTACGATTTATGTAAATTCAAGTTCACCTCTACTCAAGCCTTTCAAGATACCACATCAAGGCTAATCTCAGCCGATAAATCTGCATTGTTTTGATAATTTCATGACAACGGTTGCCGCCTCTGTTCATTAGGAAGGAAAGAACGTCATCGTTTGCTTCATCCTATCTTTTTTTCTCTCTCAATCTTTAATCAATTAAATGCCGGAAAATAAATGACGTCACTCGCTGGAATGAGACTGAAACTCATCGGGCACCAAGACAACACGCGTCGGGTACAATGGCGCCCCGCGGGTAGTGAGTTGAGAACCACTGGTCTAGAGAGAGAGAGAGAGAGAGAGAGAGAGAGAGAAAGAGAGAGAGAGAGAGAGAGAGAGAGAGAGAGAGAGAGAATTAACTATCTAGGAATTAGTTCTTAAAAGATCATCCACAAACGATGTCATAAGACTTACATTGACCAAACAGGCCGATCGACGTTTTTGGGATTGGATCCGTGAACACATGTACAACATCGAACGCGATTCCAGCACTGAGGTCTCCTCCAATTTCAGATTTCCATATCATCATACCTCTGAGGACTTCCACATTACTGGAAGCGTTTCTTGCTCCTACGAAATTCACAGGCGATTCGCTTTAGAGAACCGACTCATATCCCGTTTTGGCGCTCTCCTTCCGAGAAGTTTAAACTAGTTTCACTCTTTCATTTAAACATTGGCCTCTCCTTCCACTTTCTCCCGTGTGTTATCTTTATTCCGCGCTGCGTCGACTTTATCGTCTCCCATGATCTTCTCCCTTACCGCCCCTGGTTTTTATTTTACTTCCTTCTCCATGGGTCCCTCCTCTCATTCATCCTAAGGGTACCCTTTGTCCTTTTTCATTATGTTTAGCTCCTTTTTTTTTTGCTATCGAGATCCTACCTGCTCTATTGACAATTTATTATGTGATCAACAGTGGGTAAGGTTTTCCAGAAATGATAGGAATCTATTTTTTAGATAACGTTTGTAGCAGGGGAACGTACTGAAGAGATACCGACGAGCAAATGTTTTGATCTTCTAGATTCTTATCCTTGTTAAGGCCTTAAGCCCGAGTCTATCTGCCAGGTTTCAGCCTTCAGAAGTCATAAGTAGCCTCCAATTTAACGTATACAGAATATGGTGTTAGTTCCAATATTTTTAGGACGAGAGAAGGGCAATATGATTAGCACTACGTCAGTGCCGTATTTATTTTGTACAAAAATCTGCGATATCCGTAACCTAGTAACCGTCGATTGAGATCAAACTTGTTTCCAATATTCCATGATCAATCCATATTTTGTCATGGTCGGTGTTTGGATCTGATGTTCTCGTAGCGTTTGTTGAAGGCTCGTTGTATTGTGTCTTCATGTTTCAGTCTTTTTTGTGTGGCCAAACAATGGAATTATTAATAAATATATTAAAATAAAACCGGAAATTATTCTTAGCCTTTTTTTTCATAATTCATTGTTTATTTTTTTTTTATCTCATCTCTCAGGCTGTTTTTGTGTCTTATATATTTCATTTCAATGCTGTTTATTGTTCTGATCATTGTTCCTCTTTCGCCATTTTGTGATTTATGATTTCACATTCGTACTTGCTTTTCGTGCTTGTCTTTGTATCCATATCTATTATTTTTTACACGGCGAAGGCTTTTGCCGAAACGTCGTAGTTTGTCTTGCCTCTTTATAAGTTATGATTATGATTAATGAAGGCCCCGGTATCATTGCAAAGGAATTAAAATCCATATTTGTTCAACCGCCCGTGCCAGTGGAATCATCTGAATTAATATCTCATCTCCCAAACAAAGAAAGGTAGCTGCATTACCCATCATAGTAGTCTCAGCACACGCCAAAAGATATACGGCAAAATACTGGCACAGGAAGTGAACACAGTCATCTGTTCCCCGTCATACGATATCATCATTCATCGTAAGCTATCGGATTATAGTAAAACGATCAAAACGAATGAACCCCCACAGCTCATGGTGTGCACAGAGCACTGAACTCAGTAGCTCCTGCAACAAGTCGAACTTGGAATATGAGGAAACTGCAACAAGGAACACTTTTCAGACACAGCCTTTAACATTTCCTGCCGCCTATCCGCCATATTGACCGTATTCCAATGATGACGTTACGTATACTGCAATAAACACAGAACACACTTGCACACACTGTAGAGGATTTCAGATCAAATGCATGTAATCCGCTTCCTCTTTATACGTTTAGCTGCTTAATACAATTTAATGCTTATTTTACATTTAAAATGTGTAACATAGTTGAAGATAGTCTCCCAATAGGGATCAAGTTAGAATTTAATTTCACGTCCAAAAATTAGGTGGTGATTATAATATAATTAATTACCACAGTGTGTAGTTTCCACTGAGATGGACGTGTGTATTTTCATCAGAGGAACAATTGGTTTATATATCAATTGTGAAGCAATGAACTGTTTACTTATTACATGTTTTTATTCATGACTGTTTCATCCCACGTGTTATTAAAGTTTTAAATTATGATGAACCATGTTTTATGAACTGACTAGGGAAGTAAAGGGTTGTCACTGACGCAATTATGTTGGCCTTTACGAATACCTATCTTTACGACACATATTACCATTGCAGGTGTATGTCGGGGGCTCACAATAGAACCAGAGGGATAAAGGTCTCTTGGTCAAAGCAGTCGCCTCGACATGTGAGACTTAGGATTTCTATTTCACCCCCGATAGAAAAAAATCATTTATGTCCACCGCGGGTTTCGAACACTGAACGCCAGCTTTTCACGCACCTCGCGTAATCCCTTCGTATTCCTACGAATTACAGATGCAGAAATACCTACACAGTCGACATCCCCAGCAACCAAATCTTGTACAGTCTTAACCTAAGATGGGTTATTGAGTCTCTATAAGTTTGACCATTTAGTAATAAAACGTAATCGCTACTTCAGGTCCTTGAAAAGAACAGAAGAGCCGTCTTCGCTACCAAAATGAAACTGAGATCTAGACATGTTCGTCCTTATGGTACAAGTCTTGCAAGATGATTCTTGAGAAACCTTTTAGTCAGTACGGTATATCTATCGCAACCTATATATTTATATCATCAACTCTAATGTCTTACAACGAGCCAAATTCCCATCCATCATGGCAACACTTTGGAGTCGTAGACCAAGGTGGCTGTGCCATGAAAGAAGAATGGAAAACATTTGTATTTCCAAACAAATATTGTATGGCGAATTTAAGGATGGAAAGAGACCAAAGGTCAGACCAGTGGTGAAATGTTTGTAAGGCTTCCTTGAGAGAACTCTCTATCAGTGAAAGAAACTGGAAGATCTGGCTGCACATCGTAGCACACGGAAAACAAACATCAAAAATGGCACAGCAGCTTTCGAAGCCGTGCTGATGTCAAATTCAGAAGACAAAAGCACAGGAGAAAGGCGATCAGGACAGGCAGCACAACATCTTGTTGGTTTTCTGGCCGGAACTGTCGATCAAATATTGACAGATTCAGCCACGAGAGAAGCTGTTCAGCAAAGCAGCATCCAGCATAAGACACTAATATTTTTACAAAACTACTGACTTATCATGATTGCTTGCTGCCAACGGTCTGTCAAGATGCCAAAGGTCTCATATATAATATCATCATCATCATCATCGAATGCCCTCTCCGCAATGGTTGGCTACCATGGATCGCCATTCTACTCTGTTTCTTGCTTTGATGGTGCAGGCTGTCATAGGTTGACTTGTCCATCTTTTGATGTTATTCGTCTATGTTAGTCTTGGTCAGCCTCTGTCTCTTTTACCTTGTATTTTTTCTTCCAATATTACTTTCAGTAGGCTGTTGTGTCTTTTAACATGCCCCAACAATTTTATTTGTCTTGTCTTAATTGTATTTAGTAGTTCTCTTTTTATTTTCAGTTGTTTTAAAACTTCATCGTTTGTTCTCTTTTCTTTCCATCCAATTCTACCTATTCTTCTATAAACCCACATTTCAAAGGCTTCAATTTTCTGTTCTGTTTTCTTGTCTAATGTCCATGTTTCTGCACCATACAGGAATATTGAGAAGATGTAACATTTTGCCATTCTTAGTTTCAGCCTGCTGATATTTGTTTTGTTGTTAGTATATTTTTCATGGCATTAAAATTACTTTTTGCTATACCTATTCTTTTGTTTATTTCAATGTTACATTTTCCATCATTGGTTATAGTATGTCCCAGGTAGTTGTAGCTCTGGACTGTCTCCAGATGTATTCCCTCAACTGTGATATTTAATTGTAGGTCTTGAGAATTTTCTTTGTTTATGATCATAATTTTAGTCTTTTTGATATTCATATCTAGTCCATATTTTTTGCTTATGTTTATCACATTAAGCAATTGTTGTAGGTCTTTAGGATTTTCTGCTAGTAGAACAGTATCATCAGCATATCTTAGGTTATTGATTATTTTTCCATTAATTTTTAGGCCCGGCATCTCTGAGATGTTTTTAAAGATTTGCTCAGTGTATAGATTGAACAAGTCTGGTGATAGGATGCATCCTTGTCTTAGTCCTCTTTTTATGTCCATGGGTGTAGAGTTCTCCTTGTTACATTTTATTATTGCTGTTTGCTCCCATAGTCGTATGTCTGTGTCGTCTAGATTTATATCCTTTAGGTTAGGCAGTCTATAAGTTGTTGATGGTGTATTCTATCGAAAGCTTTGGTGTAGTCTATGAAGCAGGCAAACATTGGTTTGTTTACTTCTATGTACTTTTCAATCAATGTTCTCATGCTAAATATGGCTTCTTTTGTGCCACTGTTTTTTCTGAATCCAAATTGTTGCTCCTCTAATTCAGTATTGATTTTATTCTGAATCCTTCCCTGTATAACTTTTAGTAGAATTTTTGTTACCTGGCTCAATAGGCTTATTGTTCTGAAATCACTGCATTCAACTGCACCATTCTTTTTAGGCAATGCAATAAAAGTGGATGTTTTTAGTTCATTTCGTATGTATCCTGTATGGTATATGTCATTGCATATGTCTGTGATCACTTCGATGCCAAACTCTTCTAGAGCCTGTATCATCTCTATCTGTATATTGTCAGGCCCTGCTGCTGTTCCCTTTTTCATTGTTTTTATAGCTTTTTCTACTTCAGATTTCAGGATTTTATAGTTATATGTACATTTTATGTTTGGCTTTTTGTCCCTTTCGTCATGACATAATTCTGTTATATATTCTTGCCATCTATCTATTATATCTTTGTTGTCTGTTAGCATTCTTCCCTCTTTGTTTGCAATACAACCGTTTCCTGCAGCTTTTTTGTCTTTATTAGTCATTGTCTTTATTTCTGTGTGCATCTCTCTTAAGTTTTGTTTCCTTTCCATAGTTTCGACTTCTAGACATCTTTGGTTGAGCCAGTCTTCTTTGCCTTTTTGCACATTCTCCGTATTTCATTGTCTATATCCTTGTATCTGGCAGTGTTTTTCGCTTGTCTTCTTTCTTCCATTTTTTCTAAGATTTTGTCAGTTATCCATTTTTGTTTTTTGTTGCTTTCCTTTTTGAGCAAGGTGTTGCAGGATTCTTGCATGCTGTTTTTTATGCATTGCCATTTTGTTGTGACTTCTTCCTCATGATTTTCTCTTCTGTACTGCTCAACCCCTCTCTCTTCTAGCATCTTCTGATATGTGTTCTTTACTTGTACAGTATAAGTTTCTTTTACATCTTTCTGGTTTAACGCTGTTATATCTATTGGTGTTGCTGAATTAGTTTTTTGTTTGTTTCTCTTTAATTTGATTTTCATTTTAATCATTATAGGATTGTGATCTGAATTAATATCTGCTCCTGGTTAGGTTTTGGCTTTCTTGACGCTGTTTCGGAATCTGTCTTTTATCATTATGTAATCTATTTGATTCCTCTTCCTGTCTCCAGGGCTTTTCCATGTGTATAATTTCCTTTTCTCTTGCTCAAAGAAAGTGTTGCATATTATCAGTCTGTTTTCTTCACAAAATTGTATTAATCTTTCTCCTCTGTTATTCCTTTTTTTTAAACCATGATTTCCTATAATGGCCTTATATTTACCTTTTCCTACTTTAGCGTTCATGTAACCCATTATAATCAAGGTGTCTGATGATTTCACTTGCTTCATAACTGTGTTTAGATCTTCATAGTATGCCTCTATTTGTTCGTCTGTATAGTCTTGAGTAGGTGCGTATGTCTGTATTATTGCTAGGTTTTGCCTTCATTTTTAATAGTATAATCCTATCGTTGTATGTTCAGTGGGTATTTATATATTTTTGTAGCACTCGTTTTATTAGTATGCCTACCCCTCATTGATGTTCTGTTGTGTTACCTGAATATATAAATGTATATTTATCGTCTTGTATGTAACCACTTTCCTTCCATCTTGTTTCTGATATGCCTAAGATGTCTATGTTTAATCGCTCTGCTTCTATCATTAGATTTTCTAATTTTCCTTGTTGGTATAAGGTCCTAACATTCCATGTAGTTATTTTTAATTCGTTCTTAAAACAATAGTTAGAATTTCTCTCCATGGCCTTCTTTGGAGTGTTACATGATGAGGCTCCAATCTCTTTCACGGTGGTCTGCCATATTCGTCTTTCGTGTTCTGAATATGCCTCATGTGTACTACACACTTTGCTGTTTTCGCTTTCTGGGCCGTTGATCATTTTCGATTCATCCGCCCCATCCACCTACACAGACTTTTTATATTCGGGTTGAACATACCCGGCGGCGCCATTTTTTGTCGAACCATGTGCTTGCCTATTGAACCGCGAACACACGACACAAAGAAGAATATATAATATATATATTATACCTATATCTCACCAGCCGAAGTTCTGAAGGGGTTTTCCCGAAACCGCTTGTGACGTCTTGAGCTATGCAAGCTATACACGGCTGACGTCATTGTACCCACAACCGCCTCTGTTAGTAATGTTGAAAATGTCTCATGTTTTTGGTGATCCTTTGCAATGGACAAGCTTGATAGATATAAGTGGCTTTGATTTATCTTATAAACATAATTCCCTGAATATCTGGTGTCATGGACTCAAAAGTAAAAGTAAAGTACCCCCGTCACGCCAAGTGGCGTATAGGAATATGGTGTTAGTGACCATAAATTTTACAGACATGTAGAAAACCATACACGTGATAATATAAGTTGGTGCAAGAAAGGTACTATACTACTACAGGGTAATGCAGTTTAGCTGATCCAACTACAAATTGGGTCATTCTACTATAATAATTGATGGAATACTGTCACAAATTGGGCTCGTTTTACTAATAATTGATGGAATGCTGTCACAAATTGGGGTCGTTCTACTAATAATTGATGGAATACTGTCGCAAATTGGGGTAGTCCTGCTACAAATTAATGACACACTGTCACACATTGTGGTCGTTCTACTAACATTTAATGGCACACTGTCACACATTGAGGTTGTTCTACTAGAAATTCGATGGCACATTTCCACAAAGTGAGGATGTTCTATTAATAATTGATGGCACACTGTCACACATTGGGTTGTTCTACTACAAATTAATATATTTGCACGTAAAATAAAAAGTAAAGTAGCCCCGTCACGCCAAGTGGCGTATAGGGAAATATGGTGTTAGTGACCCTATATCTTACAGACCTTCAGCACATGATTTTTGGGGTAATGTGGTCAGTATTACGCCCGTGCTGCTTTACTTTCCCAGAAAAAAATCCGGTACCCATTTAAGGCTGGGTGAACCCGGAAGCCGTCGGTTGGGATCGAACCCTACCCCTTGTCCGTGGTAGTCCAGTTCACTAACCACTGAGCTATCGCGGCTCCCATATTTACACGTATCATAGATATATGCTAGAAGAACGTTTTCCCTCGTCTATGCTATCTCTCTCTCTCTCTCCTCTCTCTCTCTCTCTCTCTCTCTCATCTCTCTTCATCGTGTGTCCCTCACTAAACCTGGACTGAATGTAGGTCGGGGAATTGAAGTGTGGAACCGGGAAGGAGAAAAGAAGTGGGGCAATCCCGGATGTCAAGCATAGGAAGGCACTAATTTAAGCAAACGAAAGATAACGAGCCTTGAACTGACCTTTGCACTTTGGGTTTTGTTTTTCTTTAAAGTAGACCTGCCTCGCGGTTTAGGAAACAATAACTTAAGCTAATCAGGTATTGTGTACACCTGACTGTTGCATACTGAGAATTACCTGCAGAGGCACGTTCAGCATTTCCCGCAGAAAACTTCCGACAGCTTTTAAACGTGAACACAAGTAGTAGCAATGTTAACTTTTCCAGTTCATGCTTTGTTACTTGGCTAGAATTATCGAAGTAAAACAATTCTTGTCGTCAACACGATCTACAGCTTTCTGATCAACAAACTTTTTGAACTGTGGAATAACAGGCTGCAAAATGAAACTGAGCCTTATCTATTACATCACATTCATGATACTGCTTGGGACGACTGCAGCTAAACAGCCAGGTAAGCTACCCATTTTTATAGATTAATGTTTACTCTATACCTTTGTATTTTATATATACTTTAAGGTTATTGGGTGAATGTCCATCCTTTTCAGATTTTTTTTGAACAATTAGATTGCTTTGGTGATAATTCATTCATTAATTGAGTGTCGTCTCCACATCGAAGGTTGACTACAATGGAGCGTCATTCTCTTACTTTGATGGTGCAGGTTGTCAGAGGCTGACTTTTTATCTTTTGATGTTACTCGTCCATGTTAGTCTTGGTCTGTCTTTGTCTCTTTTGCCTTGTATTTTCCCTTCCAAGATTACTACAGATAGCCTGTTGTGTCTTTTAACATGCCCCAAAAATCTAATTTATCTTATCTGAATTGTGTTTAGTAGTGATATTTTCATTTTTAGTTGTTTTAAAACTTCATCGTTTGTTTTATTTTTTTTTTTTCCATCCAATTCTTCTACAAATCCACATTTCAAAGGCTTCAGTTTTCTGTTCTGTTTTCTTGCCTAATGTCCATGTTTCTGCACTATACAGGAATGTTAAGAAGATATACGATTTTGCTATTCTTAGTTTTAGTCCTGGTGTTATTTATTTTGATATTAGTATATTTTTCATGGCATTAACATTACTTTTTGCCATTCCTATTCTTTTGTTTATTTCATGCTCGTTAACCATTTAAATAATATTGCAAGAGTTACGTTTCTTTCCGTCATGTCATCAGATATTAGTGCCCATGTTTGTCACTCAGCATCATCGCCACATTTATGAGTAATATGTTCAGCGTTACGCCAGGCCGACTTAGTAAAACATATCAGGTACTAATTTCAAAGGTCTGGTGAACTATGAAGCCGTATCGGTCTGAAAAAAATCGTCACAATTGAGAACTGAACCCAAACCTACCCGCTCCGTAGACGAACAATGGTATAACCGCTTTCACTACAGTCGCTTTAACATTTGTTCTAACTTGTTTATTAGATTGCCTGTAGCTCTTATAACAATTTAGTTCTATGCGTTCTTGTTACATTTTCAAGTAACATTGTAACTGCTTTAATCCATTTGTATTGATCGTTAAAGCTGATTAGTAATTATGTGGAAAAGGGGTCTGGTCGATATGAAGTGTTTACTGGGAAAGCAGATGTATCTACAATTAACAGCTCACAGGAACACACTGGGAAAAACAGATGTATCTACAATTAACAGCTTGCAGGAACACACTGGAAAAACAGATGAATCTACAATTAACAGCTTGCAGGAACACACTGGGAAAAACAGATGAATCTACAATTAACAGCTTACAGGAACACACTGGGAAAAACAGATGAATCTACAATTAACAGCTTACAGGAACACACTGGGAAAAACAGATGAATCTACAATTAACAGCTTACAGGAACACACTGGGAAAAGCAGATGTATCTACACTACAATTAACAGCTCACAGGAACACACTGGGAAAACAGATGAATCTACAATTAACAGCTTACAGGAACACTCATTCTGTAAAAAAAAACTTCGAGATATGCTGGGATGGTGTGTGGAGCGGATGATAAAGAGAACTATTCAGCCCATTGGGAGCCGCGATAGCTCAGTGGTTAGTGAACTGCACTACAAAGGACAAGAGGTAGGGTTCGAAGCCAACCGACGACTTCCGGTTCACCCAGCCTTTAATGGGTACCGGATTTTTTTCTGGGAAAGTAAAGTGGCACGGGCGTAATACCGACCACATTACCACAAAAATCATGTGCCGAAGGTCTGTAAAATTTATGGTCACTAACACCATATTCCCTATACGCCACTTGGCGTGACGGGGGCACTTTACTCTTTTTTTTTTTTTACATTCAGTCCAAAAGTTAAAGCTAAGGAACACTGCCAACTCGGATAACTTTTTTTTTTCTATTTCTGTTGTTGATTATTTGTAATTTTTTCCCGAGTGTTATAAACATACCTTTTCCTCTGAAATGATACGTTGATTATCGCCTCGGAAGTTTCCTTCTATAATAATATTCATTTATTATTATTTGTCTCCTGCATTCACCACAATCCGTCTGAACGAATCTGTCTCTAGTCAGATCTTCCACAGAATGTTGCATTCACCACGGCCCGTCTGAATCTGTCTCTAGTCAGATCTTCCACAGAATGTTGCATTCACCACGGCCCGTCTGAATCTGTCTCTAGTCAGATCTCCCACAGAACGATGTATTCACCACAATCCGTCTGAACGAATTTGTCTCTAGTCAGATCTTCCACAGAACGTTGCATTCACCACAGCCTGTCTGACGGAATCTGCCTCTAGTCAGATCTCCCACAGAACGTTGCATTCACCTCAGCCCGTCTGACGGAATCTGTCTCTAGTCAGATCTCCCACAGAACGTTAAGACTGAGTGAGATGTACTAAGCTCAGGACATCTTCATCCATCAATGATGCCGCTTTGATATGAAAACAATTAGCCGTCTAGTGTACAAATGGAATCTGTAACAGATTTACTAACTTTCCAATGCGATGATTTTTTTAATTATAGAATTGTGAGTAGTGTTAAATGAATTATACTTAATTACATTAGTCATTCAAATGTTCTTAAAATAAATGCTGCACCCAGAGGATATAGCGTTTTGACTAGTGAAAAGGACTCCAGGAGCGCCAACGGTTCACGCGTTAGGACAACAAAATAAAAGAGATAAAAAATCCCCGTCACGCTATGTGACGAATAGGAAAAATGATGTCAGTAACCATGCTGTTTATAGAGCTTTGTCAGTCATTTATGGTGTAATGTGGTCAGTACTACGCCCGTGCCGTATTTCTTTACCAGGAAAATTATCTACCCGCTTAAAACAGGGTGACCGTGAAAGCCATCGATGAAGATAGATTCAAACTTCTTGTCTTTAGTAGTTCAGTTCACTAACCACTGAGCTACCAGCCCGACCTCAGGTCCTAGTCCAGTTCACTAACCACTGAGCTACCAGCCCCGACCTCATGTCCTAGTCCAGTTCACTAACCACTGAGCTACCAGCCCCGACCTCATGTCCTAGTCCAGTTCACTAACCACTGAGCTACCAGCCCCGACCTCATGTCCTAGTCCAGTTCACTAACCACTGAGCTACCAGCCCGACCTCATGTCCTAGTCCAGTTCACTAACCACTGAGCTATCAGCCCGACCTCATGTCCTAGTCCAGTTCACTAACCACTGAGCTACCAGCCCGACCTCAGGTCCTAGTCCAGTTCACTAACCACTGAGCTACCAGCCCGACCTCATGTCCTAGTCCAGTTCACTAACCACTGAGCTACCAGCCCGACCTCAATTCCTAGTTCAGTTCACTAACCACTGAGCTACCAGCCCGACCTCATGTCCTAGTCCCGTTCACTAACCACTGAGCTACCAGCCCGACCTCATGTCCTAGTCCAGTTCACTAACCACTGAGCTACCAGCCCGACCTCAATTCCTAGTTCAGTTCACTAACCACTGAGCTACCAGCCCGACCTCATGTTCTAGTCCCGTTCACTAACCACTGAGCTACCACAGCCCGACCTCATGTCCTAGTCCCGTTCACTAACCACTGAGCTACCACAGCCCGACCTCATGTCCTAGTCCCGTTCACTAACCACTGAGCTACTACAGCCCGACCTCATGTCCTAGTCCCGTTCACTAACCACTGAGCTACCACAGCCTGACCTCATGTCCTAGTCCAGTTCACTAACCACTGAGCTACCACAGCCTGACCTCATGTCCTAGTCCAGTTCACTAACCACTGAGCTACCACAGCCCGACCTCATGTCCTAGTCCCGTTCACTAACCACTGAGCTACCACAGCCCGGTCTCATGTCCTAGTCCCGTTCACTAACCACTGAGCTACCACAGCCCGACCTCATGTCCCAGTCCCGTTCACTAACCACTGAGCTACCACAGCCCGACCTCATGTCCTAGTCCAGTTCACTAACCACTGAGCTACCACAGCCCGACCTCATGTCCTAGTTCAGTTCATGACGCGACAATGAGATGAGTTCACTTTGATGAATTTGTAAACTTTCAATAAAGGTATTTATGTGATTAAAGAAAACACATTTTCGTGGTTTTATGGGGAAATTATTCCCAAATCTCAAAACTTAATTGTCAGTTTTTTCTTGAAAATTTCGATTTGATAAATATAATACTAAAATATCGAATTATATATATATTAGGGAGCCGCGATAGCTCAGTGGTTAGTGAACTGAACTACAAAGGACAAGAGGTAGGGTTCGATCTCAACCGACGGCTTCCGGGTTCATCCAGCCTTAAATGAGTACCGGATGTTTCTGGAAGAGTAAAGCGGCACGGGCGTAATACCGACCACATTACCCCAAAAATCATGTAATGAGGGTCTGTACAATTTATGGTCACTATACGCCACTTGGCGTTACGGGGGCTCTTTACTTTACTTACTATATATATATATATATATATATATATAGCAATCTAAGGCAATAAATACATCATCAAGTACCGGGCCTAGTGGCGTAGGTGATCATGTCTCTCCACAACTTTCGATCTCGACAGTTCTTTATCATTTCTGTTGTTGACGTTTTGCCAAGCCATTCTCTTAAGCTGTCTGGTATCTTTTCTCTTTGTTTCTCTCTATCTCTTCGTCCCTCAATTTTTCCAGTTGTTACAATATATTCCAGTTGTTCTCTTCTCATTACATGGCCAAAAAATGATGATTGTTTATATATATAAACATCATGTCTGTACAATTTATGGTCACTAACACCATATTCCCTATACGCCACTTGGCGTGACAGGGGCTCTTTACTTTTGTACTTTTATATTCGATCTATAACAACCATTCCACAAGTGTAAGTACACTAGAGTTTCAGAGGCTTGATATATCAAGATTCTCTAGTTTATATATCAAGATTCTCTAGTTTGATATAACAAGATTCTCTAGTTTTATAAGACAGAATTCAGGTAACCATTTTTATTGAAATAAAAAGCCACACACACGCACGCACGCACACACATAACCGTGGCTTTATAATGTATTTTTGGAATTTTGTAATCTTATAGTTGAGGTTATTGAGGTTATTGAGGTAATGGCTGTATCGTTGATAACAAAAACAAACTATTACAATATACATCACATTTTGCGTTTCTTGTAATCTGGACTCGCCTTTCCCCTAAGCCTACTATAGCTCTACAAGTAATTTTTAACCCAGGCAGCCCTTCACTTCCCCCCCTCCCCCCACCTCCTGCGTCCTTTAGCACGAACCTTGGTAAAATATCGCAACATGCTGCCCATCTCTCCATCTTTCTTTTTCTCTTGCCATCACTTTTGTTTACTGTACCTGGCAGTACAGATTTCTTAACCTTTTTTTTTTTTTAGCAACATAGCCCTTGTAGAAATGAAGTCTCCAGGCACGTACACCTGAGTGTTTGAGCTGCACATGCCACGTTATATGGGCTGCCATGCTGTCAGTTTTAATTAGCGTCAAATTCGACATCTCCCTCCCACTCTCTCTCTCTCTCTTTCTCTTACCATCCCATATTCAGTAGCAAGGGGATCAATGCACAGTGAAGCTGTTTTAACAACAAGTTGCCTACAACGCCATAGGCGTAATGAATATACGGTTTAGTGACCATATGTTTTTTTCCAAGACAATCGGTAATGAAGTCAGATATATCTCTAATTACACAGACACAATAAAAGAATGTATGTTAATAATAGCTGTCTTGAGTGTATCTCGATGGGGAAAGAGGAGAGGCGGAGAGGTGGATAACAATTTTTTTTTTTTTGCTAATGGAAGTCAAATTCCTACCATTCAGATTAACAAACGAGATGCGCATATAACGTGGGCTCTGCAGCTGTGCTCCAGCAGCAAGTAAAAGACAGATTTATTGGATACCTGTAGCACATCAATAAATGAAAGAATGTAAGGCTAGGAAGATGGGTGGTACGTGGGTTTTTATGGGTAGTACATGTATATGGATAGTATATGGGTAGTACACGGGTAGTACAATGGTAGTATGTGTGTTTTCATGGTTAGTACATGGGTGTATATTTTCTCTTCGCTTTACTCGATGAGAAATTCTTGATTATTTCTATTATTTTCCGTCGATTGTTTGAACTTAGGACAGTCTTGATGTTTCCTTCTCCATCCTTCAGATTCGTTAAAAAATGTGAATGTTTGCAGCGCTCAAATATATCTGCCTTGCTTTATTTGTATCATGATCATCATATTTCTAGTTGGGCAAGTAGCTTCATCTCACTGCCATTGTTAGTGGTATCGCCTTGCCAGCTAATCTATTTGTTCTTTCGTCACCTTCAACACCAGTGGGGAACAAACAAGAACGTAACATTGTAGATCTTTGAACTCTTTAGGGTTCGAGCCAGTGCCTGCAAATGAAACCTATCTGGATTTTGTGGATCAAATTCATCGAGCCACTCAGCACACGTGTCCGGTTAGCGCAATCGATAGGCGGTTTGGCTTACCACGGCAACAGCTGGGGTTCGTACCCTGGCGAGGACACCTGGGTTTTACTAATTCCCTAAAAATTAGTGGGAGCCGCGATAGCTCAGTGGTTAGTGAACTGGACTACTACGGACAAGGGGTAGGGTTCGATCCCAACCGACGGCTCCGGGTTCACCCAGCCTTAAATGGTACCGGATTTTTTCTGAGAAAGTAAAACAGCACGGGCGTAATACCGACCACATTACCCCAAAAATCATGTGCTGAAGGTCTGTAAAATATAGGGTCACTAACACCATATTTCCCTATACGCCACTTGGCGTGACGGGGGTACTTTACTTTTACTTTTACTCAGCACACAGACATTAATGAACGGACATTTATGAACGGAGTATAGTTACACCTGCTTCCAATGAAAACAAAAATAAATTAATTTACGAGTAAGTAATTCTGAATCACTTGACAGTCGCAGCTACTGAAGTTATTTTCAAGGCTAAGTGGTCTGTCAGGACCAGAGACTAATAGCTGACTACTGGCGTCTGATACAGCGTCTGCAGGCGTGGTAATCATGTCTCTCCACAACTTTCTGTCTCAACAATTGTTTATAAATACAACTATTAACTTTTCTACAAGCGTACTCTTAGTGTTAGTAACTTTCGCTTTGTTTTTATCTATTTCTTTTCCTTTCAGTTGTAACAAAATATTCAAATTGGTTCTTACTCATTTCATGTTTGCAATAATATTCTTATGTAAAACCCTGGCCTAATTACAACGCCTTCTTTTATTCTTTAAGCCGTGCATTTATTTTCTTAGTATTCTTCTATTATATAAAATAACATATGTTGGCCCTCCATGATGTTCTTATCTTCTGATCGATCGTCAAAGATTCACCTCCATGTGTCAGGACTGACTCCACTTAGCAATGAAGACCACTCTTTCTTACTCTCATTTACAAAGATATGCTGTGTAATACCTTGTTCACCCTTTGGAGTGCAGCCTTTGTCTGAGCTGTTGCAAGGATGGCGACATCCGTCACGCTTCGAGAAATGCTGGTACGGGCGGTGAAGCGGATATGATGATGCCGCGACTGCAATGAAATTGATTCCATGAATAGAATAGAATAGAGTAGAATAGAGTAGAATAGAATAGAATAGAATGGAATATAATAGAATAGAGTAGAATAGAATAGAATAGAGTAGGATAGAATAGAATAGAGTAGAATGGAATAGAATAGAATAGAATAGAATAGAATAGAATAGAATAGAATAGAATAGAATAGAGTAGAATAGAATAGAATAGAGTAGAATGGAATATAATAGAATAGAGTAGAATAGAATAGAATAGAATAGAATAGAGTAGAATAGAATAGAGTAGAATGGAATATAATAGAATAGAATAGAATAGAGTAGGATGGAATATAATAGAATAGAGTAGAATAGAATAGAATAGAGTAGGATATAATAGAATAGAGTAGAATGGAATAGAATAGAATAGAGTAGAATATAATAGAATAGAGTAGAATGGAATATAATAGAATAGAGTAGAATAGAATAGAATAGAGTAGGATAGAATAGAATAGAACAGAATAGAATAGAGTAGAATAGAGTAGAATGGAATATAATAGAATAGAGTAGAATAGAGTAGAATTGAGTAGAATAGAGTAGGATAGAATAGAATAGAATAGAATAGAATAGAATAGAATAGAATAGAATAGAAGAGCATTTTCATGATCCTCATCTCTGCCGTACATCCACCGCTTTAAGTCTTGTTCCTGTCTCATGATAGTAGATTCCATGACCAGAGCTTGCAGTAGAAGGCAATTTGATCATCAGCCGAAACCGTTTAGCATGTTTACCGCCGGCCCTTTTAACTTACTGACACTCTAAGATGGCGGGTTCGCCTGATCCCAGACGTTGGCTTCTTGCTGCATTTCGAATCCGTAGACCTGCGAAACGTCCTGTTTAAATATTTAGTCATGTAGTCAGATGAATTGAGTTATTTGCGGGTCATCATCATTGCACTCCGAACATGTCCATAGGTGCTCAGATCCCCTCCTCAGCAATTCCCTCAGTGTCCAGCGACTGACGACTCCAGTTCTATGTTGGTTGATAAGTCTTCTTACACGGCCACCAAGTTTCTCATTTCTGGCTGTGCCCATCTTAACTCCCATTTCCATCATCCGAAGAAGTGACGTTGATCTGTGTTTGTCGAAGTCCTGTGCTCTTCCCACATCTCGGAGTGCATTGATGATGTCCGCCCGATCCATTGGTTGCCCGTCCTCAACGACATCGAGCTAGCCAACCTGTCCGCTCTTTCATTTCCCCATACTCCCGCATGTCCAGGGACAAAGACAAAGGTGACCTTACGTATTTAGTCAGATGAATGTTCATATATATCATCATCATCAAGTACCGGGCCTACTGGCGTAGGTGATCATGTCTCTCCACAACTTTCGATCTCGGCAGCTATTTATTATTTCTGTTGTTGACTTTCTTCCAAGCCATTCTCTTAAGCTGTCTGTTATTTTTTCTCTTTGCTTCCTTCTATCTCTTCGTCCCTCAATGTTCCCAGTTGTTACAATATATTCCAGTTGTTCTCTTCTCATTACATGGCCAAAAAATGATGATTGTTTCTTCCTAATATTGGAAATTAGATCTATATATATATATATAAAGCTGTAAAGCTGGATGAAACGTAGAAAGATAAATATAAAATGGTATCAATATCATCATGTGCCAAGCCGTTTGGTGTAGGCAATCATGTCCTTTCACAATTTTCTGCCCACAGTGCATCGTATCAATTCTGTTGTTGACAGTTTTCCATATCATGACACCAAGCTATATAGTATCCTATCCCTTTGTTGTCTATCTTTCCCTGTATTTTGCCAGTTGTAACCAAGTACTCCAACTTTCTTCTTCTCACGATGCGCCCAAAATATGATTGATTCTTTTTAATATTTTTATGATTATTTTTGTGTGTTGGCCCTGAGAGTTTCCTCGTTGGTTTTTTAGCTATTCAGGAATTCTCAACATAAAATAAAATATATAGCCGCTTTATAAGAAATAAATCTTTACAAAAGTATAAACGTTTCACCCACAGTTTATCATTTTTGTACTGTTTTCTTTTTAGTGAAGCTTTTTTTTTTATTTTTCATGAACATATAGCAAGACTAAACTACCAACAACCTACTGGTTAAAACTATATCATGCACGAAACCTACTGACTGAATCTTGTTCCCAGCTGTCCACAAATACCTGTCACGATCCTACCATGCTTGAAAGCCCTGTGTGTTGTTTGTATCTAAGTATTTGGAGCCCCAAATAAGATGGCACTATCAGGTTGCACGTAAATACTTTACTGCCCATTTGACAAATACGAGTAAATGTCCGCCCACATAACATTCAAGTTATTATTAACTGCCTAAATACCATCATCGCAGATTAGCTGAGTTGGGGGAGGGGAATGACAAAGTGGTTTTTAGGTTAAACTTCGACCTCTGGACTCGAAGCTCCAGGGTTTGAATCACGCCATAGGCAGTAAGCATTTTTTAAAAAAATATTCCTGGTTTCTTCTTGATTTTACTCTCCTCCGATCTCTGGGTAGTGAGATCCGATGTTTAGCCCTCTCTGGGTAGTGAGATCCGATGTTTAGCCCTCTCTGGGTAGTAAAATCCGATGTTTAGCTCTCTCTTGGTAGTGAGATCCGATGTTTAACCCTCTCTAGGTAGTGAGATCCGATGTTTAGCCCTCTCTGGGTAGTGAGATTCGATGTTTAACCCTCTCTGGGTAGTGAGATTCGATGTTTAACCCTCTCTGGGTAGTGAGATCCGATGTTTAGCCCTCTCGGATAAGAACGAAAAACAGTAGGTATTGTGTGCACTCTGCACACGTTAATGAACACTTGACAGATGGAAATTGATAAGAGTAGGAAAAAAGATATGACGGCGCCCCCGGGCAAAATTAATATCCGAAACGTTAAAGCTCTCGACGATAAAAGTATTACAGTATCTCTGAAGTCGGAGAATATCTGCCTGTGTTACTCATATTTGGGAACTTTGTTAACCTCAGATGGTAGATGTACAACAGAGGTGAGATGGTAGACGTACAAAAGAGGTGAGATGGTAGATGTACAACAGAGGTGAGATGGTAGATGTGCAACAGAGGTGAAAATGTATATGTGCAACAGAGGTGAGATGGTAGATGTACAACAGAGGTGGGATGGTAGATGTACAACAGAGGTGAGATGGTAGATGTACAACAGAGGTGAGATGGTAGATGTACAACAGAGGTGAGATGGTAGATGTACAACAGAGGTGAGATGGTTGATGTACAACAGAGGTGAGATGGTAGATGTACAACAGAGGTGAGATGGTAGATGTACAACAGAGGTGAGATGGTAGATGTACAACAGAGGTGAGATGGTAGATGTACAACAGAGGTGAGATGCAGAATTGCTCAGGCAAAAGCAGCTTTCCAAAAAATGAGGAAGATACTATGCAATCCATTTTCGACAATAGAAACAAGAAAAAAGTTCTTAAATGTTATGTAGAGTCTGTCTTAACAAATGGATGCGAATCATGGACAATAGGACAACAGACAAGAAATCACTGGAGTCTGTAGAAATGTGGTTTTACAGAAGAATGTTGAGAATACTATAGGCAGCTAAGAAGAGTAATGAAAATGTTCTGAAAGAGGCCAAAGCAAAAAGAGAGTTAATTTCCAATATTAGGAAGAAACAATCATCATTTTTGGCCATGTAATGAGAAGAGAACAATTGGAATATATTGTAACAACTGGGAAAATTGAGGGACGAAGAGATAGAGGGAAGCAAAGGGAAAAAAATACCAGACAGCTTAAGAAAATGGCATGGCAGAAGGTCAACAACAAAAATGATAAATAACTGTCGAGATCGAAAGTTGTGGAGAGACATGATCACCTACGCCTGCAGGCCCGGTACTTCATGATGATGATTGTGGTGGACATCTGAAAACACAGCTGCCAGTGTGAAATATAGGAACAAGTTATATTCACGCAAAATTCAGTCCCTCTTGACTTCGCTAAAGAGCTGGCGAATTCAAACAACAACAATCAAACAAACGGGGCACTGGTTGGTCTCTAGGCACGACGCCGGAGACAGAGAGGTTGTGGGTTCAAATCCCTGCTGAACCATTTGGGATTTTTATTTATAATTTCTCTCTGCGGTAACCTCCCATGGTCTCAGCAGGGAGACCCGGCTTGAAACGTCAATTACTCATCGACGAAAAAAACATATGAGTACTTCCGAAGACGAAGCTATCTGCCTGTGCGGCGAGGGACACCTGTGCACACGGCTGCCAGGGAAAAATTGCTTAACACGCAAAATTCAATTCAGTTCCTTGTCTCTAGGGACTTCGTCAGAGGTGAAAGATGGCGAACGCAAAAAAAAAAAAAAGAAAAAAAAAAACTTGCTCTTCTTCTGTGATCATGGCTCTTTCAGACTAGGATTCCGGACTCTCTCACAGCTGTCTGTTTAAGTGATTCGGATGCCCCGTATAGTTTCTCTTCCAGGGAGGTGGGTGTGGTCCACACTGTACTTATAAGGTCTGTGTACTGGGGGCAATCCTGTAAAACATGTTTTGTTGTCATGTTGCCCAGTGTGCAGTGGCACTGGCTGGTAGTACCAATTTTGAGTTTAGTGAACATGTGGTTTCTCATTTTGTTGTAGCCCGTGCGGAGGCGAAGTATGATGACTTGATCCCTCACATAGTTGGAGGTATCCATCCCTCTCGTCGTCATTTGGGTGTTCTTGTTAAGAAAAGAACTGAGAGTGCCTCTCCTCTCATTTCTTAAAGAATCTTTGCCTATATGGCGAGATAGCTACATCTGAGCACATATCTACTGGTGTGATAAATAGGAGAAAATTGATAAATTCAGTCTCTCTCTCCCCCCCCCCCCCCCCACTCTTTTCTGGACTTCGCTATACAGCTGGTGTTAGCAAACAAAGAAAACAAAACATTTACTGTTAATTTAATGAATGTCTCACAGGTTACTTCTGGCATGTCACGGATTTTCACTATGACCACACCTACTGGACCACACAGCTGTCCTGCAACGAGAAAGTGCCGCATCCAGGCAAGTATGGCGACTACTGGTGCGATTCTCCTTGGCTGCTGGTGCAAGACACAATCTCCAGTATGGCTCTCTTGAAGCGGGACGTGGACTTTATTGTTTGGACTGGGTAAGAGAGGGAAGCAGAGAACGTGGGATTTAGAGAGATAATAGAAGATAGAGAAAGTTGAGAAAGGAAGAGAGAGAGAGAGAGAGAGAGATGAAGGAGTTAAAGAACGTGCGATAATAGAACGTTGAGAAAGTTGGGGAAGGAAGAGAGCGAAATAGAGAGAGAGAGAGAAGAGGGAGAGAGAGAATGTGAGATAATAGAACGTTGAGAAAGTTGGGGAAGGAAGAGAGCGAAATAGAGAGAGAGAGAGAGAGAGAGAGAGAAAAGAGGGAGAGAGAGAATGTGAGATAATAGAACGTTGAGAAAGTTGGGGAAGGAAGAGAGCGAAATAGAGAGAGAGAGAGAGAGAGAGAGAGAGAGAGAAAATGTGAGATAATAGAACGTTGAGAAAGTTGGGGAAGGAAGAGAGCGAAATAGAGAGAGAGAGAGAGAGAGAGAGAGAGAGAGAAAAGAGGGAGAGAGAGAATGTGAGATAATAGAACGTTGAGAAAGTTGGGGAAGGAAGAGAGCGAAAGAGAGAGAGAGAGAGAGAGAGAGAGAGAGAGAAGAGGGAGAGAGAGAATGTGAGATAATAAAACGTTGAGAAAGTTGGGGAAGGAAGAGAGCGAAATAGAGAGAGAGAGAGAGAGAGAGAAAAGAGGGAGAGAGAGAGAGAGAGAGAGAGAGAGAGAGAGAGAGAGAAAAGAGGGAGAGAGAGAATGTGAGATAATAAAACGTTGAGAAAGTTGGGGACGGAAGAGAGGGAAATATATATATATAAAGAGAGAGAGAGCGAGAGAGAGAGAAGAGGGAGGGAGAGAACGTGAGATAATAGAAAGTTGAGAAAGTTTGGGAAGGAAGAGTTGGAAATAGAGAGAGAGGGAGAGAGAGAGAGATAAGAGGGAGGGAGAGAACGTGAGATAATAGAAAGTTGAGAAAGTTTGGGAAGGAAGAGTGGGAAATAGAGAGAGAGAAAGAGAGAGAGAGATAAGAGGGAGGGAGAGAACGTGAGACAATAGAAAGTTGAGAAAGTTTGGAAGGAAGAGTGGGAAATAGAGAGAGAGAGAGAGAGAGAGAGAGAGATAAGAGGGAGGGAGAGAACGTGAGATAATAGAACATTGAGAAAGTTGGGATGGAAGAGAGGGAAATAGAGAGAGAGAAAAAAGAGGGAGGGAGAGAACGTGAGATAATAGAACATTGAGAAAGTTGGAGACTGAAGAGAGGGAAATAGAGAGAGAGAGAGAGAGAGAAAAGGGAGGGAGAACGTGAGATAATAGAACATTGAGAAAGTTGGGGACGAAAGAGGGAGAGAGAGAGAGAGAGAGAGAGAGAGAAGAGGGAGGGAGAGAACGTGAGATAATAGAAAGTTGAGAAAGTTTGGGAAGGAAGAGTGGGAAATAGAGAGAGAGAGAGGGAGAGAGAGAGAGAGAGAAGAGGGAGGGAGGGAGAGAACGTGAGATAATAGAACACTGAGAAAGTTGGGGACGGAAGAGAGGGAAATAGAGAGAGAGAAAAAAGAGGGAGGGAGAGAACGTGAGATAATAGAACATTGAGAAAGTTGGAGACTGAAGAGAGGGAAATAGAGAGAGAGAGAGAGAGAGAGAGAGAGAGAGAGAGAAAGGGAGGGAGAGAACGTGAGATAATAGAACATTGAGAAAGTTGGGGACGAAAGAGAGAGAGAGAGAGAGAGAGAGAGAGAGAGAGAGAGAGAGGGAGGGAGAGAGCGTGAGATAATAGAACATTGAGAAAGTTGTGGGAGGAAGAGAAGGAAAGAGAGATAGAGAGAAAGAGGGAGGAGAGAACGTGATATAATAGAATATTGAGAAAGTTGGGGAAGGAAGAGAGGGAAAGAGAGAGAGAGAGAGAGAGAGAGAGAGAGAGAGAGAGAGATAAAGAGGGAGGGAGAGAAAACGTGAGATAATAGAACATTGAGAAAGTTGAGACGGAAGAGAGGGAAATAGAGAGAGATAGAGAAAGAAGGAGGGAGAGAACGTGCGATAATAGAACATTGAGAAGGTTGAGGAAGGAAGAGAGGGAAAGAGAGCGTGATGGAGAGAGAGAGAGAGAGAGAGAGAGAGAGAGAGAGAAATGACAGAGGGAGAGAACGTGAGATAAGAGAACATTGAGAGATTTGGGGACGAAAGAGAGAGAGAGTGAGAGAGCGAGAGAGAGAAGAGGGAGGGAGCGAGAGAAGGTGAGATAATAGAACATTGACAAAGTTGGAGACGGAAGCTATGGAAATAGAGAGAGAGAGAGAGAGAGAGAGAGAGTAAAAGAGGGAGACAGAGAACAAGAAAGATAGTGAAAACATAAGAAGAAAAAGAGGAAATTGAGAGTATGTGTATATGAGAGAGAATAAGGGTGGGAATTAGTAATAAAAGAGACAGACTGAATGAGAAACTTATGAAAGAAGAACATGTATGGTAATTATAATGATAGATGTCGGTCTACAGTTAGTGTTTTGATACATTAGATTAATTGTGTATTAAATCCTGAAAATAACAGAAACAAGAAGCAAATACAAGTACAAAGTGCATGCAACGATGAACGAAACACTGTGGTCAAATGATGTCATAGAGGATAAAAAAACAACCACGAACTAAAATCATTAACAATAAAAAACATTAATTAATCTATGAAGGAGATTGTTATCTCTCCATTTGTCATGAAAAACATGTCCTGGTCTATTTGTGTTCTTATTATCTGTGACACTTGCAGAGTCCTAATGGTCGCGGACAGAGCTCTAATGGTAACGGATTAACAGAGACCTAATAGTCGCAGACTAACAGAGACCTAATGGTCGCGGACAGAGCCCTAATGGTAACGAACTAACAGAGCTCTAATAGTCGCAGACTAACAGAGACCTAATGGTCGCGGACTAGCAGAGACCTAATGGTCGCGGACTAACAGTGACCTAATGGTCGCGAAGTAACAGTGACCTAATAGTCGCGGATTAACAGAGCCCTAAAGGTCACGGACTAACAGAGCTCTAATGTTCGTGGATTAACAGCCCTAATGGCTGTGGACTATTAGAACCCTAAAGGTCACGGACTAACATATTTCTAATGGTCGTGGACTGACAGAGCCCTAAAGGTCACGGACTAACAGAGCCCTAATGGTCGTGGACTAACAGAGCCCTAATGGTCGTGGACTAACAGAGCCCTAAAGGTCACGGACTAACAGAGCTCTAATGTTCGTGGATTAACAGCCCTAATGGCTGTGGACTAACAGAGCCCTATTGGTCGTGGACTAACAGAGCCCTATTGGTCGTGGACTAACAGAGCCCTATTGGTCGTGGACTAACAGAGCCCTATTCATCGCGGACTAAATGAGCAGTCGTGGCCAACTTGTTCTGTTACATCTCGCAGGGCAGAAACAAAATCCGTTTACTCTGCCTAGATTTGCATAACGGTGACAGTGATGACACTGAATTAGTTATAAAGGACTAATAAAATATACATTCGTAATCACAAAAATATTTCAGAGGAGGAAGAGAAATAGTCATGATAATATCTGTTAGACGATCAATGTAGGAATGTTGCCAATTTTATTTTATTGGTGTTAGATTGTATCGGTTTTATCAATGCCTTTTTTTAGGAAATGAGAAAGCGGATCATTTGGCAAAGGAAGGTGCAACAGGCACACAACCAGATGCATCGGTTACATACCGTCATAAGAAACAGATAATCAAATCAATCAGAGGGCCACACGCCCGAAATCAGGACGCTTTTCGTAATATGAATAGATGTGAACAAGTTATCATTATACGCCTCAGAACAGGACTTAATCGACTCCATAGTCACATGTATACAAAATTCAAGATCGGCACCTCAACTACTTGCACATGTGGACAGGCGCCCAGACTGCTGAACTCATACTTCAAGACTGCACTGAATATAGTAGACTGAGGAAAATCCATTGGCCCATAGATACAACACTACAGACAAAACTATATGGGCCACTGCAAGAATTACAAAAGACAGTAAAGTTTATACAGAAATGACATTGCAGATATAGACAATATTTCAGGCGTACCAAAGGTACATAGGCAGATCAAAACCTATTTATTTAGCATTTTTCTATAGTTGTTAACAAAAATAATTGCACAAAGATCACTGATCTTGGAAACAACTTTCATCTGGGAACAAATATTGTCAAAAACATCAGTCACTTCACAATCATTGTTGGTCCAGCTATGATAATATGCTCCAGCATTTGTGTATGTTGCACGCAAGTCTGGCATTTCTCTTGAAACTCGGTGGACAAAAGTCTGTGAGTGACTGCAAAATGTATAAATGCCAACTTATTTACTAGCTTAGGGATACTTGAAACCATGATGGTCAAGCATTTTTTACTCAGTTACATCTGGCTTGTTCTTCATTACTTACGCTTACAGGGGGTGGGGGGATGTATGGGACACGGATGTATATATTGAGAGACTGATGAGTCTGAAAAAGGGGTGTGGTCAATACGAAATGCTTAAAGGACAAACTTGTATCAACAATCAAAACCTTACAGGAGCATCCGTCTGCGCACGCTTCGAGGAATGCTGGGACTGGCGGTTTAGAGGCAATGAGGTTGTTCCGACTGTCATGAAAATAATTTCACGAATAGACTAAAATAGAATCGGTCACAGCATAAACAATTTGAAATATGCGGACGGCACAGTCTTAATAGTAGAGACAGAGAGTGAACTACCAGAAATGATGGACATAATAGTAAAAGAAAGCAACAAGAAAGATCTCAGTCTGAATAGTAAGAAAACAGAAAAGTAATGGTCATATCGAAGAAACAGCTACCACCATGCAGTATAAAAATAAACAGAACAAATCTGAAACAACTGCAGAGTGTCAAATACTTGGGCACAATAATAACATCATATGGAATATGCACCACAGCAGAATAGCTCAGGGTGTCCGGTTAGCGCAATCGATAGGCGGTTGGCTTACCACGGCAACAGCCGGGGTTCGTACCCTGGCGAGGACACCTGGGTTTTACTAATTCCTTAAAAATTAGTAGGAGCCGCGATAGCTCAGTGGTTAGTGAACTGGACTACTACGGACAAGGGGTAGGGTTCGATCCCAACCGACGGCTCCGGGTTCACCCAGCCTTAAATGGGTACCGGATTTTTTCTGGGAAAGTAAAAGCAGCACGGGCGTAATACCGACCACATTACCCCAAAAATCATGTGCTGAAGGTCTGTAAAATATAGGGTCACTAACACCATATTTCCCTATACGCCACTCGGCGTGACGGGGGGTACTTTACTTTTTTTTTTAGAATAGCTCAGGCCAAAATAACATTTCAGAAAATGAAATACGTCTTATGCAACAAATCTATGTCAATAGAAGTGAGAAATAGAGTTCATCGGTGCTAAATAAAACTAATTCTGGTCTATGGAGCTAATAATGGACAAACAGATGAAAAGACGATTAGAGGCCACAGAGATGGGATTTCTCAGAAGAATGTTGAAAGTACCTTGGGCAGCTAAAAAGACCAACGAGGAAATTCTCAAAGAGGTCAACACAAAAAGGGAGTTCCTAAAAAACATCAGAAAGAAACAATCAACATTTTTTCGGGCACATCATGGGAAGAGGAAAGTTGGAATACTTGGTTACAACTGGCAAAATACAGGGAATGAGAGATCGCCGATGACAAAGAGGGGAAATTCTAGACAGCTTAATGTCATGGCATGGAAACATTCAAGACAACAGAATTGATACGGTGCACGGAGGATAGAAGATTGTGGAAGGACATGCTCGCTTACGCCAAACGGTATGTTACATGATGATGATGATGATGGGTATGGAGTAGAATCTGGGTCGATGATGAGCAGCGAAGACTTGTCAGTATATTACAGGTTGTACACTCACAGTTCGGGCTGATTTTATAAGAAATATATCCACCAATAGCAATGCTTCCTTGATCCCTTCACAAACTAGTAAGGGGACTATGTGGTCTAAAGGTAAGATGTCCACCTCTGGACAAGAAGGTCCCGGCTTCGATCCCACCATCTTACCACGAAAAGCCAAACACTAGGGAACACTGTAAACTCAGCTAACCAAAAAAATTAGCTATCGTGGACAATGTCTTTCACGCAGGTGTTTTCATGACTATAGCATAGGGCTGTGATCACAGCTCGGAAATACATCGTGTATCTGTATTTTTCCTATTAAGACACGTATCTCCCGGATAGGCAAGGGCTGAATACTTGCGTTACAGACAAACATTTAGGACGAAACAGCACGAATAGTAGTTTTCAGAGGTTTAAACTGGAGGCAAATAATAATAAACGAATATTATTACAGAGGGAAACTTCCGAGGCGATAATTAGCGAATCAATTCAGAGGAGCTTCTGTCCATATATTGTTCTTTGTTTTTTTTCTGTTGTTGATTATTTGTCATTTTTTTCTGAGTGCTGTAAGCATACCTCTGAACTGATTCGCTGATTATCGCCTCGGAAGTTTCCCTCTATAATAATTAATATTCATTTTTTATTATTTGTCTTCGATATCACCAAACTGATATGGGAATTTTGAAAAATCGAATTCATGATTTCTTCGTGGCTTTACCTTTCCCTGGTCTCTGGGTAGTGAAATCTGATGTCCATCTAAAGTCTGAGAATATCTGCCTGCATGGAGCGTAACACATGGGCACACGGATACCAATGTGTAAAAATAGGAAACAAATTAATATTCACGTAAATTTCCTTCCTTCGGGACTTCGCTAGATATATAAAGCTGGCTCAGGCACATAGCAAAAAAGTAGAATACACTCAGCAGCATTACAAAGGACACTTTTCTGACATCATCTTGGATTAAATCAGCCCTGATATTTTCATCACTGTTTTCATTAATTATCACAGACAAATCACTCACTTGGATATTCTCATAGGCAGTTGATGTGAGTCACAACAATAATTATTTTGAAACTTCCGGTATATGGTGGATAGGCGGCGGGAACATGAAAAATGTTCATTGTTGCAGTTTCCTCATATTCCAAGTCCGGCTTGTTGCAGGAGCTACTGAGTTAAGTGCTCTGTGCACACCGTGAGCTGTGTGTCTCATCCGCTTTGATCATATTTCGATATTCCAATTGTTTACGATGAATGATGATATCGTATGACAGGGAACAGTTGGCTGTGTTCACTTTCTGCGCAGTTTCGTCTTATGACTTATGTCTTTTGGCGTGTGCTGAATCTGCAACGATGGGGAATACAGTTACTTTTCTTTGTTTGGGAGATGAGATATTAATTCGGATGATTACGCTGGCATGGGCGGTTGAGCAATTATGGATTTTAATTCGTTTGCAGTGATACCGGGGCCTTCCATAACCAAATAACCAAATAACCAAATAATTATTTTATCAGCTACATTTCTGGTTTATATATTTGCTCAACGGATACAAGATAACGGATACAAATAAGACAAATAACCATCACCGAGATGAAATGTGTTAGACGAATGACAGGAAACAGCCTGAGAGGTAAGATCAGAAATAAAGTACTAAAGTGAAAAAAATGAATAATCCCCGCTATTGAATACATAAGAAACAATAGACAAAAGGGTTCCGCGACGTGATAAGATGTGAAATATCAAACCCTAACACAATGGGCCTTTTTTAAACGAGAAAACGAGACTACAGGCTGACCACGAAAAAGATGGGTTGGTGGAATAATAGAAACACTAAGAAACATAACAGCAAGAGATGTCAACAGAAGAGCAAAAGACCGCAAATTATATCTTCTTTATACGCTGAAAGGCAAATGAGGAAGGAAAGAAGAAGAAACAGGGAAGATACAAGATAATTAGATCCTGATAACTGACGGTAAATCCTGTATCTGCTCTCAAGGTTATCATCCTGGAAATTCCCCAGAAGTATAAATGTGGCATTTGTAACAGTAAATACATATTTGACATCACATACATATCATGACACTCGCTGAACGTCTTAGATCGTAAATGTGTTTCTGGTGAGCTTCCCTGCTGCACCTGGCAAGTTCTTCATGACAAAAACATTTCCAGATATTTTAGTTGTTGATGGCTTGTTGACGATATGGTGTTTGCAAATGGCTGCGCTTAATTTGCTTAAACAACAAATCTGCTTTTAATATTTACACGGCATGCCACTATCTTACCACATCTTTGATCAAATCTGCTCTTGCATTGTTGCCAACAGTGCATAGAACAGCAATGTTGAATCCATTGAAAATTGGCAAAGCCAGTGCAGTCTTTTTGTCTGTCTGTGCTCGAAAGATACAAAGACTTGATATTCAATCTTCTTGTCTTCTTCTATCCTTCCTCTATTGCCGTTGGCGTCGAGGGGAGATATAATCTGCGATTCTTTGCTCTTCTGTTGGCCTCTTCTGGTGTTATCCTTCCAAGTGACTCTAGTATCCCCTTTATCCATCTCTTTCTCGGTCTTCCTCTTAATCTGACGTTTTCGTAGCGTTTGTTTATGGCTCTTTGAGTCATTGTTAGTTCTTTTTGTCTTGTTATGTGGCCGAACCAATTTATCTGTTGTTTCCCCAGGTCAGTGTTTCTTACTCTGTCCCATAAGCTGTTTCCTGTCATTCTTCTGACACATTTCATTTTGGTGGTCGTTATCTTTCTTATTGTTCTAAGAGTCCAGCGTCCAATTCTGGCACTGATAACTCAGAGTTGGTAGAAAAATTGATTTGTATATTGCCCTTTTTGCTTCCGTAATTATTGCTTTGTTTTTCAATAGTGTTGATACTTGGCCTATAACTTGGCTTGCTTTGTTACACCTTATATCTATCTCGGTCTCTTGGTTATTGTTTTGTGTTAACGTGCTACCCAGATACTAACAATTGTCTACTTTGATTGTTTCTCCAGTATTTTGGCTCTGAGCACTGTTGCTCATTGATATTCAAAGTTGGTGCCAATTTGGCCAGACTGTTGCTCTAAGAGGAATGAGGCTGTTTTAAATGAGCGAAGATTGCAAGTTCATCATGCTCATGAATAACATCATCGAGATCCTGTTGATGTTGATTGGGTTGTATTGAGAAGTGATTAACAAATGGGAGAACAAAACGAATGTTTCTTTCTTGTAGGCGTTCACCAGATGGCTACTAAAGGAAAGAATAGCACGCTTTGCCATCCTCCCTTAAAAGGACATTAAGGTTACGCAGATGCGTTGTGTCGTGGTTTATTTGCGTCTTTCGGTCAAACACATCCGACATCAGCAAGACATTTTGGAGTTCAGAATTGCTTTCTATCTTTGATCCCTGCTAGCTTGGCTGGACAGGATAGTTTGTTTCCATGAACACCGCTGGGGGGTGGAACAGGGTCTTGATCAGCTGTTGTTCGTCGATCCTGACACGTGCAGTCAGCTATAGGACCCGACCACACTCAGCTCATTTGCTGAACGGGCGCCTTGGCTCCCAAATGAATCGTTGTTCTCTGTCTTTCTGCTGAACCGAATTTCTCCACTCATTTAAGAACATAAACACTATCTTTTAGTACATACGTTTTACCTGTGCCACCTGAGATTATCAAAGGAACCGCCATCTGCTGTTAGGAGTTCATTTAAGGCGCTGCAATTTACAACTCTATTGTCTGAAATAACAACAAGCACTGTGAACCCACAGTTGTGGAAATATTAATAACTTGAAATCTTAGTTTGTTGTGCACATCATTAGAAGCCATCCTGTTTATGGGAGCCAAATTTTACACCTCCTGGTAGTTTAAAAAAAAAAAAAACATGATATAAAATAAAAGTTGTTACAGTGGTAGTTGCTTCCAAGGAATTGCGAATCATTTCAGAAGAAAAAGTATGTTTACAGCGGAGTACGGTTGATTATTTGTGATTTCCTCCCCCCCCCCACGAGATACCAAACGCTCAATCCTGCTTCGGACCATATACTTCTTCTTCATCTTTCCTTCCTCATTTGCCTTTCAGCGTCGAGGGGAGATATAATTTGCGGTCTTTTGCTCTTCTGTTCGCTTCTGCTGCTGTTATGTTTATCTGTGCTTCTAATATTCCATCGATCTATCTTTTTCGTGGTCGACCCTTGGGTCTGGTGTTCTCACAACGTTTGCTGAAGGCTCGTTGTATTGTGTTTTGATCTTACTGCCTTGTCACGCGGCCAAACAATTTTATTTGTTGTTTCCTTATACATTTTATGGCGGGGGCTATTCGTATCTGTTTTCTCAGTTCTTCATTTCTGATCTTATCTCTCAGACTGTTTCCTGTCATTTGTCTAAAACATTTAATCTCAGTAGAGGTTATTTTTCTTATTGTTCTTGCATCTAGGGTCCAGGTCTGGCATTGATAGCACAACGCCGAGATGAAGATTGTACCATATACTGTTCTTTGTTTCTGTAGTTGATTATTTGTAATTTTTTTCGAATACCATAAACATACCTCTTCCTGTAAAATGATTCGCTGATCTATCGCCTCGGAAGTTCCCCTGTATAAATAATAATAATATTAATGTATTATTATTTGTCTCATTCAAGGGAATTGACAGCTTTCACCATTAGTCTGCAGAGAATTAGAAAAAATGTGCAAGGATGGCGACGGATGGAGAGACCTTGTCCGTGATCTATGCCATAATAAGGGATTTAACGGGTTTGATGAATTGATTTGATTACCGCCTTTTGATGAAGCGATCTGTACAGTGTCACAGTAAAAACAGACATAATAACTAGGCACTCGGACTAAAAACACAAAGAAATTATAATCACAGTAATTCACCTGAACTCGTATTTAAACATTGATCTTTCAGGGACAGCGTGGCTCATATTTCAGACAAGGATTTGACTTTACAGACCAACTTGAATATTATTGAGAACATCACAACAGCTCTCAATACCAGCTTTAGTGGCGTTCCTGTGTATGCGTCGCTAGGCAACCATGACTTTTTTCCCAGCGGCCAAGCTGAGTGCAGCGGAAGTGATGATTTCTACATGAAGGTTGTCCAAATATGGGAAGACTGGATAAAGAACCAATCACAAATTGAGCAGTTTAAAGATGGTATGTATTTGATGTTATTGAAACCAAAATTTGATTCCTTAAGCATTTGTAATGATAATAATTAATCAAGTAGGCTAAAAAAAGTGACACTGACCTCAAGAAACGCTAACACTGAACACTGATAAGAGAGGCAAAGTTAGTGGGCATCATATCCTTTACCGAGACAGGGAGCCTCATCCAGAACAAGTAACAAGGCAATATACTATACTGTGTGTCCTTTGCAAAGTCTGACAGCTCTGGAATGATAAAGCAGATAAGGTTTTTTTTTTATTTTTGTCCTATGTGTCATCTTCAGCCTGAGAGGAACTGACTAACTAACTGACTGACTGATTAACTGACTGACTGATTAACTGACCGACTGATTAACTCACTAACTGATTAACTGACTAACTGATTAACTGACTAACTGATTAACTGACTGACTGATTAACTGACTAACTGACTGACTGATTAACTGACTGACTAACTGACTGATTGATTAACTGACTGACTGATTAGCTGACTAACTGATTAACTGACTGACTGATTAACTGACTGACTTTTTAACTGACTGACTGATTAACTGACTGACTGACTAACTGACTGATTAACTGACTGAATGATTAACTGATTCACTGATTAACTGACTGACTGATTAACTGATTAACTGACTGACTGACTAACTAACTGACTGATTGACTGACTGACTGACTAACTGGCTGATTAACTGACTGACATTAACTAAATGACTGATTAACTGACTGTTTAACTGACTGACTGGTTAACTGCCTGATCAACTGACTGACTGACTAACTAACTGACTAATTAACTGACTAACTGACTGATTAACTGACTGATTAACTGACTGACTGATTAACTGACTGACTGATTAACTGACTGACTATTTAACTGACTGGCTGACTGATTAACTGACTGATTAACTGACTGATTAACTGACTGACTGACTAACTGACTGACTGATTAACTGACTGACTGATTAACTAACTGACTGATTAACTAACTGATTGATTAACTGACTGACTGACTAATTAACTAACTAGCTAAACCCTGAAATCAGAGAATATCTGCCTTGATAGTGAGGGACACCTGAGCACAAGGCCGCCATCACGCAAAATTCAATCTCTTGGGACTTTGTTACAGAAATAAATCTGGCGAACACAAGCAAGCAACATACCTAGCTGACTGACTGACTGATTGACTGACTGACCGACAGGTTAAGCGTTTGTGGAGTGACAGATTACTTTAGGTAATTTTGTCATTGTCCACCATGAATTTAGATCACCTTTATCTTTGTTGTTCACTTAATCAGTGTACTTCAGTGCATTTATATCAGTGCATTTTTCTTCACCTTGTGGTCCAGTGCATATGAGGCATATTCAGAACATGAAAGACGAATATGGTAGACCACCGTGAAAGAGATTGGAGCATCATCACGTAACATTCCAAAGAAAGCCATAGAGAGAAATTCTAACTATTGTTTTAGGCTAACATGGACGAGTAACATCAACAGATGGACAGGTTAACCTATGACAATCTGCACCATGAAAGCAAGAGACAGAGTGGAATGGCGCTCCATGGTAGCCAACCTTCGATGCTGAGATGGCATTCAGTGATGATGATGTGGTCCAGTGCATGGGTTTTAAGCACTCATTTGATAGAATGCTTCTCAACATTTATATTTTCCTTGACCTTTCTGTAAGACAACAGTTATTTGTAGTCAGACGATCAGCCTAAAACACAGAGCTAGTGTTTTATTTTAATCAGAATGTTATTTTGAAACTTAATAATATGTACCATGACCACAATGATTATGACAGAGACAGATGGCGAGATTTGATAAAATATCTTTAAAAGAAAACTGCTAGAACAAAAATTCAGATAAGAGAAGGTGTATTTTGGTCTACGCCCTATGGGCCGGCTACGGCTCGAAAGGTCAATAGATAGATAGATGGCCACAATGTAAAGCTCTCATTCTTTTCTTAAAATTCTTGATTATGAGGGTAAAAGAAAGAGTCCAGCTTAGAGAAAGACTAATAAAGAAAAGTACCTAAGTGAGAGACACCAACAGCAGGCATTAGCTCCCTTGCCAAGGTTGAGAGGCTCTCCCAGAACAGGAACATATGGTGAGGTACAATGTGAGTCCTGTGCAAGGTTTGATACTTAATAGTAAAGATCGTTGAAAATCTCTGCCACATCTGCTGCTGTGGCTTGAAAGGACAATGGATGGATTTATAGATGAAGCATCGTTGAGGTATATTTAATGTGACAATAAGAGATTCAACATGAAAGGATGAAATCAGGAAAAGAGTAGGAGTAACAACACCAATTTTGTCTTTCAACTACAGACAACAAATTAAATGGTTTGGATATGTGATTGAAGATGACACAGATTTGAAAGATGTATCGTCTCAATAGGCCTTCAGCAGGAACAAACAAACAACTGCAGCTTCACATTTTTATGCATTAATTTTTTATTTCACTTTATCTCAATCTATCTATCTATTGACCTTTCGAGCCGTAACCGGCCCATAGGGCGTAGACCAAGATACACCTTCTCCTATATGAATTTTTGTTCTAGCAGTTTTCTTTTAAAGATATTTTATCAAATCTCGCCATCTGTCTCTGTTCTGTGCAAGCAGTTCTATCTCATTGAGGGAGCCGATTCCTGCTGCTCTTGCCTCTCTCATCAATGTTCTTCTCAGTGTCTCCCTGGGTCTTCCTCTTTTTCTTTTACCTGTTGTTTCCCATATGAGGGCTTGCTTTGCTATTCGATTATTATCTCTTCTCATCACATGTCCAACGTATGACCATCGTCTTTTCTTTATTACTGAAGATATTAGTGGTTGATTGGCGATTTCTCTAATTTCCTCGTTTGTTTTGAATTCGTTCCATTCTATACCAAGTATAGTTTTATCTCAATGCTGAAAGGTAAAATAGGATAGAGGAGGCATTTAAGGTTACTAGATTAATTTTATTTTTTTTATTTTAAGCCAAATTTTACTGAACTAAGGACCAAAAGAAGCCAAAATATATTTATCCTACTCATCATATGAACAGCTTTATATAACTAACCACTGACTGTTTTTTTTTTATTCATTACAAAGGATAAGAAATGAAGATTCTTCAAGTTCTTTCTGTTCTATTTTTTATTTAGTATTCATCTTTAAGTTCTTTATTACCATGTTTATGTTGCACATTTTCTTTCAATTGTATGTGGTGTATAAGATGGTGAATAGATTGGATGTATTCAAGAACATATGTCTCAGTAAAATAATTTGTGTACAAGAGAATGAATCAAATCTAGTGCAGAAGTATGTGAAATGGCCATGCTACCAACAATCTTATCTGTAATTGAGAAAAGAAGGTTGGCAAATGTCAGCTAAGTTATGAGAAGAGATATCAGGAGAATCATGAAGCAAGCCCTCAAATGGGATGTAGCTGGCAAAAGAAAAAGAGGCTGACCCAGATAAACAATGAGAAGAACATTGATAAGAGAAACAATGATTTTGGGCATCAACTCCCTTCCTAAGATTAAACAGGGACTTGTGTTGCAAGACATATTATGGGTGCTGTGCAAAATTGTAGTTAAAACAGTGATGCACAGTCTGACATTGGAGAGTTTTTTAAAATTTATGACATATGTGCCATTTTTTACTCAAAAAGAACTAAGATAGATTCAGTGTCTTTTAATATTGTGAGCAGATTTGAGGAGAAAAAAAGAATAATACAGCAATAATAAATTAATGAAGCCTTTCTAAATGAAACATCTTCACTGTCTGTACTTACAAATATAATTGCTTTTTTATTGGAGAAGCGGTGCTCTTTATTCACGATTATGTATTACTATAATTAGCTCATTACTTTCTGTCTTGATTCTTTTTTTCATTTCCCCATTTCCATCACTTATTTTATCATAAATATATGTAGTACAGCCTGATTAATGATCACATATATTCTTATTCCAGGAGGCTTTTACATGGCTCGGGTGGGTTCAAAGATTCGACTTCTGGCCCTCAACACAAACCTTTACTATACCGCTGACAAACTTACTGCACACATACAGGATCCAGCTGGCCAAATGGCATGGATGACAACCCAGCTGAAGGAAGCAAGAGCCAATGGCGAGAAGGTATGATCATTGTAAAAAAACAAGCACAAAGTGCTTTGAAATAACATTCCCTTCTTATGACATGCAAAACAAATATTTTAAAGGAGAATGAAATGTAATTTTAGGGCAACTAACACAAAAGCCAAGAAAAAATAAAATTAATAAGTCAAATTAATTATTTGATTCACCTTAAAACAGCTTGCAGAAAAAAACAACAGAACACAATCAAAATATGTACATAGCCTTCATTGACCACGAAAAAACATTCGACAGAGTAAATAGAGAACAACTGTGGGAGATACTAACAACATACGGAGTAAGCCAACATCTAACCAACCAAATTAAAGGTCTCTACATCAACAGTAGCTGCAGGATCAGAACAGCAGCAGGCTACACAGACCACTTTGAAGTTAGATCAGGTGTAAGACAGGGGTGCTTACAATCCCCTCCCCCCGCCACTGTTTATTACATACATGGACTTTATTTCTGCAAGTTAGCCAACCCATCAGAGGCAGAGGAGATCAACGAGCTTTTATTTGCAGATGATCAGGCACTAATACATGAAACAATAGAAGACCTACAAGAATACTTAAATAGACTCAATATATTCAGCTTCTGCAGCCTTCATGAGTGGCAGCTGATTTTGTTAATTTCTCATGAGATGAATGGATCACTTTATCTTCTGTATTTTCTTTTTAAACAGGGTATAGTTTATCTTATTTGACCACTCTTAATTCTATCTAAAAAAACGTCTATAATCAAGAGAAGGAAGGTAATCATATTTTGGTATGTGATGAAAAGAGACAACAAGAAAAATCTCAAAGCAGGTCCTCAAATGGGAGCCAGATTGTACAAGTAAAAGAGGCCAATCTAGAGAAACACTAAAAAGAACACTGAGGCGAGAGTCAACATCAGCAGGCATCAGTCCCTTGTCAAGATCGTACAATTAGCCCCCAGAACAAGGACTTGTGGCAAGATACAATGTAGTTCCTGTGCAAGCTCTAATGCTTGAAAGCAAAGATCGTTTGACACAAAGAGTCTAGAATTTCTGCCCTGTGTGCCGTATTCGGCTCAAAGGGACTATAGATAGATAGAATTCTATCTCATCCGGTAAAATTAATTGTTTTTTCTCATGCTTCTTATCCATAATTTGTGATTTTCCTGTATTACACTTTAGGTAGGAACATTGAAAACAGAGAGAATTCTAGAAATATAGAATACAACTTTTAGCATTTTTGTAACAGGAAGATATCCACAGGAACAGGGTACAATACTATCAAGAATACATGTATACATATATTGCAGCAGTATATTTATGATATAATTATAGGTTATGTTTTTAATCTGTTATCATGCCAGCATGTGAACTGTTGTCCATCTATTTAGAAATAACCGATTAAATTATTTTTTACACCATTATGGTAATTAACAATATTTTTCCAACTTATTTAGGTTATTGTGACTGGACATGTTCCTCCAGGACTAGCAACTCCAGGACTGGTTGACTGGTTCTACCCCATACACAAATCCCAGTTTGTGAGCATCTTGCTGGAGTATTCTGATGTCATTGTGGCCACTCACTTTGGGCATGACCATTCAGATGGGTTCAAAATCATACAGAATGAAAATGGTAATGATAGAGAGGTAGAATTTTGTGGGATTGTAAACAATGTGATAGACTGTGGATGGTGTGGTAGGCAAACAAGATGGTAATATGGTTGTTCTGTTATAGAGTAGTACCTTTCATTGCCACCAGACATGACACGGTGCTCACAAAATATTTTACTTTAAGTCCCTATTCTAGGTGATCTTTTAAAGTTCAATAAATTAGTAGAAGCCTGCTATTTTTGTCTTTTTTCTCCATGAAATCATTAGAACTAGATGTGAATCTATGTATAAAAATTAAAGTGAAATAATATCAGTTTTTTTCTTTATTGCACAAACATTAAGAAAAAAAAATAATCTCTCATCAGTCTACTTATAAAAATTAAGGCAAAGGCAGATCAATAACACCTCCCGTGTGTTACCGGGGCCTTATTATATGAGAAGTAAAGAATAGTGACACTGTGACCTTCCAGGCATGTTGTAAGAGGCGACTAAGGAGGTTGATCTATGGCTTGACAAGCTGTCATTGTAAAAAGCATTGTTATGGAAACAGAACCATAGATTTTAGAAGCAGTGATCTCTGCAATATGTGCCATTTTGGCACGCAAGGTTTCTGTTTTTGAGATTGTAGTTCTACCCTATGTGCCGTCTTTGGCTCGAAAGGACAATAGATAAATAGAGATCAATTATCTAAATAAGCAATCATCCCACTAAATGGGAACCTTTCACACTTACAAATTGAGGTGGAATCAAATTCAGCCAACTCACAATGTGTTAAAATTAAGGTAAAAAAGATAATTTTTCTATCTACACGTAAAAATTATTGGCAAATTAAATCAGTTATCCCTCTGCATTAAAAAAAAATTAATTAAGCAGTACTGTGCCCATTACAAAAATGTAAAGATGATTAGAGGCCACAGAGATGGGATTTCTCAGAAGAATGTTGAAAGTTCCCTGGACAGTTAAAAAGACCAATGAGGAAGTTCTCAAAGAGGCCAACACAAAAAGGGAGCTCCTAAAAAACATCAGAAAGAAACAATCAACTTTTTTCGGGCACATCATGAGAAGAGGAAAGTTGGAATACTTGGTTACAACTGGAAAAATAAAAGGATAGAGAGATCACGGATGACAAAGAGAGAAAATACTGGATAGCTTAGTGTCATGGCATGGAAAACAGTCAATTACAGAACTGATATGATGCGCTGTAGATAAAAGATTGTGGAAGGATATGATCGCCTATGCCAACCAGTATGGCACACGATGATGATGATGACGTGACACTTCATCAAGAGTTAGATAGGTAGATAATATTACAGAATCTTGCTGCGATGTAATTTACCTGCTTCAACATGCTGTAAACAGTGCTATTGATACCTGAACTGCCCTGTTGTCCTGCTGGCAATATTGGAAGAGAAAAAGGTTAAGGGAGAGCACTTTAAAATAAAACAACTTCACTGCCTTGTGGGTGTTTCTTCTAGTCAAAGACTAGTGGAGTTGATCATAAATAAGCGACTGAAGGCAATGGACAACCACAGCTGTATAGTCATTGGTCACCAAAACTTTATCAAATAAATAATGATGTTAATGGGAATTCCAGTTGAGTCTTCATCCAGTAGAGAGCATAATATATAATATGCAACAGGTGTTATCTGAAAAAATGAAAGTAAAATTACTGAGGGCTTGTATTATCCAGATATGGTTGTGAATCATAGACAATGTTGCAAACAGCAATGAAGAAAGTCGATTCATTTGAAACAAAATGATACACAAAAAAAAAAACCTTATGCTACCTTTGATAATGAAAAAAGAGCAATGAAGACATATTAAAAGACTTAAACATTAAACATAACTGTCTTATAAACACCATTCTACAGAGGAATTTAAAATACTATGGTCATGTCAAAAGACATAGCGGTCTGGAAAGAACAATGATGGAAGACATGATTCCTGGTGATGTATCAGGCACAGACCAAGAAGAAGATGGTTTCAAAATGTCAAAGAAACCTTGAACATGACAATAAAAGAAGTGGGAGACCTGGCTAGAGCAGAGATTCATTCTAATGGGCTGTGATAAGTGCAATGTTATGTAATGGACAGTCAACCCAATAATGATGTATCAAATGTGAAGTTGAAACTCGAGAAAGGAAATAAAAAAAAAACTTCCCTGCAGTCCAGAGTGTGGTCAACTTCTGAATGGACTAAAATTAGGCGGGATGACCAGCTATATATCTCACTGACCAGGCAGTCAGGTGGGAGGACGGAAGGGTTCTAAAGATATGGGTAGGTGGGTACAAGATATGTATAAACTGTGTGTATCTAACTGAGAGTGTGTACAACAAACATGTGTAAAAAAAGAAAGCATGTGCACCTAACCATACATGCGTACACGCTTAAATCCGTATATATTGCCACAAAGCACACTAAAGAAAACCCGAAGGTTTGTAACCTTTAATCATCTTTTTGTTTGCTTGTCTTTTGTCCATGATTTGTGTCCATAGGTCAGAATTGGCTCAATGTACCGTCAATGAACTTTCTTTCTCACTTCTGTTGACAAAGACTTGTTACACAAGATGTTTTTCAGTTTCAGAAATGTTACTTTGGCCTGTACTATTCTGCTTTTTATTCCTGTGGTGCATCACCCATCTGAAGTTATTATTGTGCCAAAGTATATGAGGCTCTTCACTTAATGGATCATTCTGTATGTATACGCTGTTGTAGATGCCAATCAACAGTTTTGTTATTATTTCTATTCCAAATTCTGCCATAGCTTCCACCATGTGAGATTTGTCTTCTTCTTCTCCTGCTTTCACCCATTAAATGAAAAAGAATGTGTTGTGTTGTTAGTTTATGTTAAGCTGTGATATCTGCACCATTTTTTTGGATCATCTCATCCATCTTTGGCGTGTATATTTTTAATTACTTAACAACTTTGTCAGGTCAGCAACCACTTTGGTCTACTCATTTTTCAGCTTTTACCTTCCAAGAAATTAACATGCACAGAATGCATTGGGACCTTCTGTTCTTATCTAAGAGGGCTAGACATTGGATCTCACTACCCAGAGATGGCTAGACATTGGATCTCACTACCCAGAGATGGCTAGACATTGGATCTCACTACCCAGAGATGGCTAGACATTGGATCTCACTACCCAGAGATGGCTAGACATTGGATCTCACTACCCAGAGATGGCTAGACATTGGATCTCACTACCCAGGGATGGCTAGACATTGGATCTCACTACCGAGAGATGGCTAGACATTGGACCTCACTACCCAGAGATGGCTAGACATTGGATCTCACTACCCAGAGATGACTGGACATTGGATCTCACTGTCCAGAGATGGCTAAACATTGGATCTCACTACCCAGAGATGGCTAGACATTGGATCTCACTACCCAGAGATGGCTAGACATTGGATCTCACTACCCAGAGATGGCTAGACATTGGATCTCACTACCCAGAGATGGCTAGACATTGGATCTCACTACCCAGAGATGGCTAGACATTGGATCCCACTACCCAGAGAAGGCTAGACATTGGATCTCACTATGCAGAGGTGGCTAGACATTGGATCTCACTATCCAGAGATGGCTGGACATTGGATCCCACTACCCAGAGAAGGCTAGACATTGGATCTCACTACCCAAAGATTGTGGGAGGATAAAACCATGAAGAAACCATGGATTCAAAGAGAAAAATTCAGGATTTAAACTCAGAACCTTCTTGTCGAGAGGCCATTAACTTAACTCTAGAATTGGTGTAAGATTGTACATTTGTTGACAGTGAGTTTACATGCAAAGTTGTGTACTTTTATAAAATATCACACATTCACAATTACCTTTGTCAAGAAGCAATTCTATTATTATTATTATATTTTTGTCTTCGCATTATATTTTTACCTATGGCAAAGTCGCTACAGACTAGGAACTGAATTTTGTGAGTTAATTAATTTTTTCCCAGGCAACCCATGTGCACAGGAGACCCTTGCTGCACAAGCAGATAACTCTGTCTTCGAAAATGCTCATATTTTTTCAGTTGATGAGTAATTAATGTTTCAAGCTGGGCCTCATTGCTGAGACCAGAGGTGCTTGCCACAGAGAGAAATCATAAATAAAAAAACTGGTTCAGGTGGGAATTAAACACATAACCTCTCTGTCTTGAGACCAGTATCTTGCCTCGAGACCAACCAGGCCCCCCGCCCCCCACACACACACACACTAACAACCCCCCCCCCCCCCCCCCCCCCCCCTCAATCCAATTCTGTTATTTTATTTTGCTTACCCTTCTTTCAATTAAACAATATCAGTCCAAATGATGATTTTTGACTGCTAAAATGTTTGTGTAACACTGAGAAACACCTAATTTTGTTCCTTTTGCTTTTTCTTGTACAATAGGTACACAAGCTGTGACACATTTCACAGCTCCGTCAGTGACTCCATGGAGGTACAAAACCAAAACATTTACCTCTGATCCCCACAATCCTGGTATACGTCTTGTGCAATATGATCGTGTTACTGGGGAGCACTATGATTACGTGCAGTACTTTATCAACCTTACTGATAGTAACAACAGGAATAATGCCACATGGGTAAGCCATTGTTTATTTTAGCGATGCTTTAGTTCAGCTATTTTTTTGGTTCATTTGTGAATGTAATTTTTATATGGTTCTTTTGGGGAGCAGAAGTGCCTGTGACCTGCGCAATAGCAGAGTTGGCGCACCATCAGCTGACCAAGACCTAGCAGTTCTACCTCCTTCATGGTCTCTCCCATTAATGATCTGCGTTAAAACAGGCTGGCTAACAGAAACAAAGAATCACCATGTTCCCTGTAGTGTTGACTATTGCTGATATAGAAGACCCAGTATTGCAGTGCCTCTGGGCTGGACTAGTAGTTTCCCAGCACAGCCTGGGATAGACGAACTCCAACTTCTCCAGTAAGAGCCAGGAATATCAAGAAAGCCATTACGACCCACCACATCAATGAGTCAAAGGGCACCCTGCCCATATCAATTCTTGGCATTCTGTCAAATAAAAAAAATATAGCTCATTTACACTGGAGCCAAGGTAGTGTTCAGTTAACTGACCTATCCAGGGCAAGGACTATCATCAATATAAGCAGACAATGGGTACCAGATTTTTTCTGGGAAAGTAAAGCAGCACTGACGTAATACCGACCACATTATCCCAAAAATCATGTGCTGAAGGTCCGTAAAATTTATGGTTACTAACACCATATTTCCTATACGCCACTTGGCATGATGGGGGGGGGCTCTTTACTTTTTTACTCTTTTTTCTAGCAATAGAGTAGAATCTCAGTGCAGGGGACAAACTCCATTTCTATGAAAAGGTCTCCCTGGAGTGTAATTTCAGAAGCTATTTAATTACTGTGAAGGTGGGAGGAGTCTATTATATTTTTAAAATTTTGGTCCAGACAGCGACATATAGTTGACTTCTTTCAGTTTTTATTGGTCATATGTTCTTTACGTGCTCAACTACGATACAATATATCCATCTTATCATCATTTGATGGAACGAGATGCTTGATCACATCTACCTTGATACCAAGATCGCTGGAAAATATTCATTCACTCCAGATACAAACCAGAAACCTTCTGATTGTGAAGGGAGCACCTTAACCTCAATGTTACGACCGGTCCCCTCTTGTAGCCTCAGTAACCTCATACTGAGGCCTCTTTGAGAACTTCCTCATTGGTCTTTTTAGCTGTCCAGGAAACTTTCAACATTCTTCTGAGAAATCCCATCTCTGTGGCCTCTAATCGTCTTTTCATTTGTTTCTCGGTTATAGGATGGAGAAAAAGAAATAAAAATTTTGCAGGTCCCAAAGATCGTCTGAAGTTAGAAAGAAATGGAGAAGATTGACTCCGCGGTGACCCAACGACCCTCATGGTTATAGGATGAAGATAAAGAAATAAATTTTTGCAGGTCCCAAAGATCGTCTGAATAAGAAAGAGAGAAATGGAGAAGGCTGACTCCGCGGTGACCCAACGACCTTCACAGTTATTGGATGAAGAAACAGAAATACAATTTTATAAAATGTGAAATGTTATTAATTTGACATAAAACATTCAAATCACAATTATTGTTGGTCTCTAGTTAAATAGTTTAATTTATATTTTAACTGAAACAATATATTTTTTCTGTTTTCTAGACCAAGTTGTACTCATTCCAGGAAGAATACAAAGTAAACAACATGAGCTTGTTATCTCTTAGGAACATCTTTTCCCAGATGGCAAAAGATAAAGGGACAGAATACTCTAACAAATATTGCACCAACTCAGTGGTCAGTAATTACCCAATAAATTGCACTGCTGAAGCAAGGGCAGATATCTATTGTGGTGGTTTGTACTATGACTTGAGCAAAGCACAGCAATGCAAGAAGACCTACTTGGCAAGTCAGAACAGTGCTCCATCTCATCACTGGAGGTCAGATATTATAGTTGTGGCCTTTTTGGTTAATATCTTTGTTACAATTCTATGGTAGAGTTCAAACAAAAATTGCACTTTTAAAAAAGAACTGTATGCTCACTATATTGCTGTTTAATTGATACAACTTTTATGATGAGCAGTTTTGTTCTGGCAATGCTTGTGAATTTGTATAACATTTTTGTGTAAGATCCAGTGATTTATAATATTTTGTACTACTTCAGTCTTCTAGAAATTTGCTAGTTTGCATTGTAATTATTTATTTTTTTAATCCTCTGATGTGTATGACAGTTTGTATTGTATTGTAGTTTTGTTTAAACTTCTATTGTCTTTTTCAGGGTGAATCAATGATTTGACTTCTTAATTTGACAATCTTTCTTCCTACATTCATCCTGATTTGTTCATCACTGATATTATTGCTGCTTTTATTTGTATCAAACTAAAGCTATAAACTTTGCTACTCTTTCAGTGTCAATGTCAAGTTGAGGAATTTGCATTTTTCTTAGCTGTTGAATGCATGCATTCCACCAGCAACAAACAAGTTAAAAAGACAATGGTCAAGAACAGCATAAAAAGACACTGGCCAAGAACAGCATAAAAAGACAATGGTTAAGAACAGCATAAAAAGATAATGGCCAAGAACAGCATAAAAAGATAATGGCCAAGAACAGCATAAAAAGATAATGGCCAAGAACAGCATAAAAATACAATGGTCAAGAACAGCATAAAAAGATAATGGCCAAGAACAGCATAAAAATACAATGGTCAAGAACAACATAAAAAGATAATGGCCAAGAACAGCATAAAAAGATAATGGCCAAGAACAGCATAAAAAGACAATGGCACAATGATAATAATAATAATATGGACTTTGGAGTCTTGACAGATGGTTGGTAGCAAGCAATCATGATAAGTTAGTAGTTTGGTAAAACATATTAGTGTCTTATGCTGGATGCTGCTTTGCTCAACAGCTTCTCTCGTGGCTGAATCTGCCAATAATGGACAGACAGGTCCATCCACAGAACAGGCAAGATGTATTCATAGTGCCTGGCCTCATCTCTTCTTCTGTGCTTTTTGTCTTCTGAATTTGATATCCTCACTGCCTCAAAAGTTGCTGTACTATTTTTTATCTTTGTCCTCCATGTGTTACGATCTGCAGCCAGATTTTCTCAGTTTCCTTCACTGATAGAGAATTCGCAGAAAGATGCCCTGCAAACATCCTTACATCTCAGCACTAATTTGCCCTTTGGTCTCTTTCCATCCTTAAGTTTGCCATACAATATTTGTTTAGGATTATTAATATTTGCCATTCTTTTTACATGACCCAGCCACCTTAGTCTACGATTCCAAAGTGTTGCCATAATGGGTCGTTGTAAGACATTAGAGTTGGTCACTCTGTCCTGCTATTTTATGTTCATAAATGCATGAGCTTATTATGCACAGCAAAAGCCACTCCATGTAGGCGAGGAAGCTCAAGTATTATTGACCCAGGCATAACAAGCAAACAGAAATGTTAGTTCCATCCTCGTTAGGACACAGAAGAAGGAAAACACAATGGTATCGTAATAAAAATACAGGTAATGTGGAAAAATATTAATGTATTTGGCAGTATTTTGATAAAGATATACAGAAGTAGATTTTATTTGCATGTTTTGATCAGATAAGTCTTTCTGCTTAAAAAAGTTCTGATGCATGATATTCAGACTAAAATTAGGGTCATACATACATGCAGGGACATACTCAGCAAGTGTGGTCATGTGATGTTAGAATGTCTGAATAGAAAGCAGGGTTTCTTGAAGTGGAAAGAAAGAGCACAGAGAGAGTGAATCTCACTACACAGAACAGAGGCAAAGGTTAGTTCATTGAAAAGTATAGGACAAAAAAATGTTGAGTTGTCAAAGAGAAATGTAGTTTAGATAGAGAAAAGGATAAGATGATTAATCTCTCACACTCAGTTATTTATTAGGGGCGCTGGGCTGTCTTGAGGTAAGATGTCCACCTCTGGACAAGAAGGTCCCAGGTTCGATTCCAACCTTAGACGATGGAAAATGAAAAGAAAAAAAATAGAATCCTTTGTTTCTTCACTTTACCATTTCCTCATCTCTGGGTAGTGAGATTCGATGTCTAGCCCTCTCTGGATAGTGAGATCCAATGTCTAGCTCTCTCTGGGTAGTGAGATGCAATGTCTAGCTCTCTCTGGGTAGTGAGATCTGATGTCTAGCCCTCTCTGGGTAGTGAGATTCGATGTCTAGCCCTCCCTGGTAGTGAGATACGATATTTAGCCCTCTCTGGGTAGTGAGATTCGATGTCTAGCCCTCTCTGGGTAGTGAGATCCGATATTTAGCCCTCTCTGGGTAGTGAGATCCAATGTCTAGCTCTCTCTGGGTAGTGAGATCCGATATTTAGCCCTCTCTGGGTAGTGAGATTCGATGTCTAGCCCTCTCTGGGTCGTGAGATCCAATGTCTAGCCCTCTCTGGGTAGTGAGATCCAATGTCTAGTCCTCTCTGTGTAGTGAGATTCGATGTCTAGCCCTCTCTAGGTAGTGAGATCCAATGTCTAGTCCTCTCTGGGTAGTGAGATCCTGTATCAGGACCTCTTGGATAATGGTGGTAAACAGGAGGTCCCATGTGCAGAATGTGCTCATTAAAGAGTCCTTGGCAGTTGTAAATTGAAATGAGTAGACCAAAAATGGCTGTTGTCTTAGTAAAATTTATAAGAAAAAAATGTACCCAAAACATTGAACCAAAGTAGGACAATATCTGCCTGTATGACAAGGCACACCTGAGCACATGGTGTGGAAAATCATAAAATTCTGTCCCTCAGGACTTTGCTAGAGATATAAAGTTGGCGAATGTAAACAAATAGCAAAAAACAATTTTGTATTCATCTCTTTCTTTTCTCCAGCTGCACCATTCTTTTCTTCTACTATTCTACATTTATTATAATATATTTTTTAGGGGACTGGTTGGTCTCGAAGCAAGATGCCGGTCTCGAGACAGAGAGGTTGTGGTTTCAAATCCCGGCTAAATCCCGGCAGATTTTTATTTATGATTTCTCTCTGGGGCAACCACCCCTGGTCTCAGCAGTGAGGTCCGGCTTGAAACGTCAATTACTCATCGAAGGAAAAAATAAGAGTACCTCCGAAGTCAGAGTTATCTGCCTATGTGGCGAGGTACCCCTGTGCACACGGCTGCCATGGAAAAATGGATTAACACGCAAAATTCAGTTCCTAGTCTCTAGGGACTTCGTCAGAGGTAAAACCTGGCGAACGAAAAAAAAAATATATATTTTTTAGTGATCATTTCTTTACTCCTTCATCATACAATGCCATATTTTTCTCTGTACCTTCTTTTCTACATTTAGAACCAATTCTTTCTGGTATTTCATTCCTATACCATGTGTCTATACACAGAGAGTAGAACAGACCCCCATATCTAATCTGGACATCAGCAAGAATGGTTAAGTACATTTCATGTATTATTGTTTAATTGTCTTATTTGGCCTTATTTAATTTTGTTATTATTTTCTGTCAAAGTTCTTATCTGAGTGAAACATAGATATGTTCTATTCCTGTGTATCCTAATAATAAAGCTGCCAAATACATTATTTCCATTATTTCTCTTTTACTACCAGTTTTATTACACATGACTATGTTCTCAGATGCCTATTTTCATTATCCTTACAGACAACACTCACAGAGGCAGGCACTTAAAGCAACCTAACAAGGTGCACTCAGATTTACCGATAATAGAGCAGCACCCATAACAGTAAAATCAACTAATGATGACAATTTCTAAAACTATTATAGAAGAAAACATATCACTAGAGCTTCTTTTTTTTGTAACAATATTTACAGTTATAAGTTAAAATGAATTTTCTACATATACACATTTTCTTTTTTTAAGTAACACTGAACTTGCTAAAAAAAAACAGACATCAAGTATACAAGTATATTTTATTTTATGTTTCCATAGCACAGCTCACACAAGATAAAACTTAAAACAAGTGGTAGACTCATATTCATGTTATAATTTAATTAATGTAACTTTTAATGCTGAGTTATTGTTTAGGTAATGTTTTTGAATCGGTAAAAAACCTTTAGATAAGAGACTATGATTTATACGCCTTTTGTTTCAATTGGGCCTTCTGGAGATGCTTTATTTTTGTTTTTAATTTCTTAAGGCAGGGCACAAGTAATGCTTATTTTGTTTGGCATTATTTGTAATGCTTTCTTTAATCCCAAATAGTGCTGCTATTTTTACTGCTGTTATTTGTGCCAAGCTGTAGATCTTGCTGCCTTTTTTTTTTAATTGCCAATACCAAGTTTAGGAATTTGCATGTTTTTAAATTGTTGAGTGCATAAATGCCAAATACCAGAGACAAATATATCACACATAGAATTTAAAATCCTGAAAACAATTACTTAAAGCGTCCAAACAATTAATAAAGAAAATGGGCCAAAACACCAAAGACTTCTTGCATGTTACACCCAAAGAGGCATGCAAGTTAATGAGAAACATTTAGTCTGGCTTTTAAGAGCAATGATGATGACAATTAAAAATAATAAATGAAAAAAGTTGCATGGCAAAAGCTTTACCAAGGTGAGAAACAAAACCTATATAAAGCTGTTGCGGTACAACTTTTTCCTTTTTTTAATTTTCATTATTATCATCAACTTTACGGCAGATTTGCATCTCTATGCTTCTTGATGCCTTTACCTATTTACTAGCAATGTGCACGACTGCGCCCGACCGCATGATGTTAATTGTGTCTGCCTGTAGCATGTTTCCACCATTTGTTCTATTGATGCTACTCAGCACAAGTAAGTATCTTTAAAGCAAAAAACTCTGGTTGGCTTATAGATAGCATGTTGGTAGTCTGCTCACAGTATGGAATGTCTTTTGTAATTCTAAGACTACCTACCTACCTACCTACCTACCTACCTACCCTACCTACCTACCTACCTACCTACCTACCTACCTACATACCTACCTACCTACCTACTTACCTACCTACCCACCTACTGACCTACCTACTCACCCACCCACCCACCTACCTATTGACCTTTTGAGCAGCTGCCGGCCTATAGGGCATAGACCCAGATACTCTTTCTCTTTTCTAAATTTTTATTCTAGCAGTTTTCAATCCTTGTAAAGATGTTTTATCCAACCTCACCATTTGTCTCTGTTCTGTACAAACGTCATCATCATCATCAAGTACCGGGCATACTGGCATTGGTGATCATGTCTCTCCACCACTTTCGATCTCGACAGTTCTTTATCATTTCTGTTGTTGACCTTCTGCCAAGCCATTCTCTTAAGCTGTCTGGTATTTTCTCTCTTTGCTTCCCTCTATCTCTTCGTCCCTCAATTTTTCCAGTTGTTACAATATATTCCAGTTATTCTCTTCTCATTACATGGCCAAAAAATGATGATTGTTTCTTCCTAATATTAGAAATTAGCTCTCTTTTTGCTTTGGCCTCTTGCAGGACCTTTTCATGACTCTTCTTAGCTGTCCATGGTATTCTCAACATTCTTCTGTAAAACCACATTTCTACAGACTCCAGTAATTTTCTTGTCCTATTGTCCATGATTCACATCCATATGTTAAGACTGGCTCAACATAACATTTAAGAAGTCATTTTCTTGTTTCTATTGTCAAAAATGGATTGCATAGTATCTTTCTCATTTTTTTGGAAAGCTGCTTTTGCCTGAGCCATTCTGCATCTCACCTATTTTGTACATCTTCCATCTGCGGTTAACAAAGTTCCCAAATATTTAAATTCATTTACCTGTTTTAATATTGTTCCACTTGTCTTTATTCTGCACTAAGGTGATGTCCTTTTCTTTGTTGTTACCATTACTTCTGTCTTTTTGCTATTAAGGCTGAGTCCTTTATTTTTGCTTTCTTTCACTATAATGTCCAACATTTCTTGTAACTCATTTTCACTCTTAGCGATTAATACTGTATCATCAGCGTACCTTAGATTATTTATATTATGACCTCCAATTGTTATTCCAGGCATGCCCCTTATGGATCTTAAAATAATCTCACTATAAATATTAAACAAATCTGGTGACAGCACACAACCTTGTCTAACACCTTGTTTTATTTGTTGAAACATTCCCAAATGGTTTCCAGTTCAGATGACTGCTGTTTGTTGCCAGTACATGTTCTTTATTATTCTTAGATCTTTGCTGTCTACGTTTATGCTTTCTAAAATTTTGATTATTTATTATTTCTTGGTGCTTTACTTTGTCAAATGCTTTGGTATAATCTATGAAACATAGGTATAGATCTGTTTTCACCTCTATTTCTCTTTCTACTAAAGATTTTATGATGTATATGGCATTGTTCGTACTTTTACTTCCAACAAAACCACACTGTTCATCACTAATTAATGGACTGATTTTATTTCGCACTCTACGCATGATGATTCTTAGTAATATCTTAGTACACGCAACTCTATCTCATTGAGGGAGCCGATTATTTTAAGACTACTGTGACAATATTTGTCTAATGTCTATTGTTCCTGCTGAAAGCCTACTGATCCAAAACGTTGATCTGTTTTTTTGCTTTGTTGCTATCGTTGTAAAGCTATATAACCATACCCCCTTTTCCCCCCATTTTTTTCTTTCTTTACTTCCATTTGTGTCGCATGTCCAAAACTCTCAAGCAATGTTTCCTTACTTGCAAAATATCAAATGGAACATAAATGGCATAAGATGAAAAACCTGCAAAACTTTACCAAGAACACCATTTCCCCTCATCACTGAGAGGCACAAGGGAACAAAGAACAGAATGTACAAGAACTATTTTTAAAAAAAAAACAATTTTCATAAAAAAAAATATAAAAAAAATTCATGTATATATTATTGGTATACTTGGCTACAATTAGAGCAAAGTGGAGGAATGCTAATACCTAGGTGGGGGGTGTCGTCTAGAGGTAAGAGGTCTAGTGGTTCGAATGACCGTGAAGCAGATTAATTTATATCATCAAAGACATTTTGTTATTTCAAATTAATTTACAGGTGGACGTAAATGTTCAAACTACTTGTTTAGTTATATATGGAGTCTGATCTATGAGTTAATTCATAATTATTGTGTCAGATGTGTAGTCAAATGTGTGAATTAATTGATGATTGTTGAGTCAGATATGGAGTCTGATCTATGAGTTAATTCATAATTGTTCAGTCTGATATTGAGTCAAATTTGTGAAATAATTATTGAGTCAGATGTCGAGTCAAATGTGTTAATTAATTGCTGAGTCAGATGTTCTTTTTGGGACAATTGACCTTTGTTCTTTACTGAGTCATTTTTGATTTACTTGAATGAATAATTTAACTGTAAATTAGATAACAGTTAAATGTGAATGATATACCAAACTAATTAACCCTTTCTGTTTGTCGCTTTTGTGCAATAAATGCATGATTGTTGATACATTAAAACGCTTTTTTTCGCTCTTTTTATTTTATTTTTTGACATTTGATTTGTTGTTTGTGTTCAACCGATGGTTAAAATAAAATGTTTCTCTCGAACCTCTTTATTGTCCGTCCTTATATGGACATTAAGTGGGCGCAAGATGCATTGTGTTGTTGTCTAATTTGCACTTTTTCAGCCCAACAAGTGCGCCTTCAGCATTTTATTACGAAAAAGTAGGTGCCTTTTAATTTCTGGAAGTCGTGATGGTGGAACAGTGGTAATTATAACTGGTCTTCTGAGGGCAAGAGATCGACAGCTGAAAGTTATATGGAAGTCGTGATGGTGGAACAGTGGTAATTATAACTGGTCTTCTGAGGGCAAGAGATCGACAGCTGAAAGTTATATGGAAGTTGTGATGGTGGAACAGTGGTAATTATAACTGGTCTTCTGAGGGCAAGAGAACGACAGCTGAAAGTTATATGGAAGTTGTGATGGTGGAACAGTGGTAATTATAACTGGTCTTCTGAGGGCAAGAGATCGACAGCTGAAAGTTATATGGAAGTTGTGATGGTGGAACAGTGGTAATTATAACTGGTCTTCTGAGGGCAAGAGATCGACAGCTGAATGTTATATCTGACTGAAGTGATCCCACGGAGGCAACTTCATTTGTTGTATCGAGTCTCCCAGTTTGGCACCAGGGTTCATTTTTTTTCTTCTTGGGAAAAAAAACTAATGCTGTTCACATTTCTCTAAAATGTGTTTATGATAAATTAATATTGATCTGAAATAGTTGGGCACAATAATAAATTCAGATGGAAGATGCACTACAGAAGTAAAAAGCAGAATAGCTCAGACCAAAAAAGCATTTCAGAAAATGAAAAACGTCATATACAACATGTCAATGTCAATAGAAGTGAGAAAGAGAGTTCATCAGTGCTATATAGAACCAATTCTGACCTATGGAAGCGAATCATGGACAGTAGACAAAGAAATGAAAAGACGATTAGAGGCCACAGGGATGGGATTTCTCAGAAGAATGTTGAAAGTTCCCTGTACAGCTAAAAAGATCAATGAGGAAAGTCTCAAAGAGGCCTACACTAAAAGGCAGCTCCTAAAAACATCAGAAAGAAACAATCAAAATTTTTCGGGCACATCATGAGAAGAGCAAAGTTGGAATACTTTGTTACAACTGGCAAAATGAAAGGAAAGAGAGATCGCGGACGACAAAGACAGAAAATACTGGATATCTTGGTATCATGACATGGAAAACAGTTAACAACAGAACTGATACGATGCACTGTGGATAGAAGATTGTGGAAGGACATGATCGCCTACGCCTACCGGTATGGCACATGATGATGATGAATATTGATCTTAGCAGCTTAATCCCTTTATGTTGCAAGGTATGAAAGTGTCTTCCATTCTTTATTCTGATTGTTTATCCCAGTATATTATTTCAGCAACATTATTTAATTAATTTATATTTTAAAAAAAGACGTAGGGGCCTATATGATATCAGATGTTTTACAGTATGACTGTAACTAAAGGTGAATAATTGGTACAGTTGAGCCATGCTTTACAAGGTTAGATTGCAAATAACATTTTATGTCTCTGTACGTTGTTGCACCTGTGCCAGTGTTCATTTTAAGATAAATTTATGTCAGCTGATTTCATTGATCAGTTTGGATAGCAAACAGCCAATCAGCATTCTATCTATTTATCTATTGACATTTCCAGCCGTAGCCGGCCCATAGGGCATAGACCCAGATACTCCTTCTCTTATCTAAATTTTATTCTGGTAGTTTTAAACCCTTCTACAGATATTTTAACAAATCTTGCCATTTGTCTCTGTTCTGTGCAAGCAACTCTATCTCATTGAGTGAGCCGATTCCTGCTGCTCTTGCCTCTCTGATCAATGTTCTTCTCAGAGTCTCTCTGGGTAGGCCTCTTTTCCTCTTATCTGTTGTTTCCCACATGAGGGCTTGCTTTGTTATTATTGACAGAAATGTGATTTTTATTCATTTATTTTCGTTAATGATAGAGCTTGCTTTACTCTTTTATTTTGCAGTTCTTTTAGGCCAAGTTATATCTGGGTCACCGTTTATTTTGTTTACTTGTTATGCTTATTAGTCTGGTGTAGGTGTTTTTCAAGCAGATGTTATGTAATTGTAATTTCAATAAATTACTTGCCAATTTTGTCAAACTACTTGTTTTTGTTATTTACAAAAAAACAGCGTGTTTATGTTCACAGAAATAAAAAAAAATGAGTAAAATAGTTAATGCTTATTTTAGTTAAGGTGATTCACTTCATTTTATATTTTAAATATTTTGGATTATTTGAGAAATCTTGTTTTTGTATTTAAAACCATGATCATTATGCTCAGCCATTGCCCATTGGCTGTAAGATATCTCTAATGTCTTACAGGATGTCACATAAATTGTTTGAGCTGTCTCCATAGCTGCAGTGAACGTGAGTGGGTCAATATTGTGGTATACCACCTATTCAGTGTGATTACTACTTTGCTGGTCTCTCCAGAAATGGAGGACATAACAATAACCCATGTCGGAGAACGTTTATAGAAAGGGAATGCAAGAATTATTTTAACTGATGTATTATTTAAGCGTTCTTAAATGTTATGTAGAGTCAGTCTTGACATATGGATGCGAATCATGGACAACAGACAAGAACATTACTGGAGTCTGTAGAAATGTGGTTTTGCAGAAGAATGTTGAGAGTACCATGGACAGGTAAGAAGAGTAGTGAAAATGTTATGAGACAGGTCAAAGCAAAAAGAGAGCTAATTTCCAATATTAGGAAGAGACAATCATAATTTGTTGGCCATGTAATGAGAAGAGAACAACTGGAATATATTGTAACAACTGGAACAATTGAGGGACGAAGAGATAGAGGGAAGCAGAGAGAAAAAATAACAGACAGCTTAAGAGAATGGCTTGGCAGAATGTCAACAACAGAAATGATAAATAGCTGCCGAGATCGAAAATTGTGGAGAGACATGATCACCTACGCCAGTAGGCACGCTACATGATGATGATGATTATTTAAGCATTCCAATTGTTTACGATGGATGATGATATCCTATGACAAGGAACAGTTGTCTGTGTTCACTTTCTGTGCGGTTTCGTCTTATGTCTTTTGGCGTGTGCTGAGACTGCTATGATGGGGAATAGGGACTACAGCTCCCTCTCTTTGTTTTGGAGATGAAATAGTAATTCGGATGATTCCACTGGCACGGACGGTTGAGCAATTATGTATTTTAATTCGTTTGCAGTGATACCGGGGCCTTCCATAACCATAACCATTATTTAATCATGTCCCTAAAGAAGGCTTCAATATATATAATTTTATATATTGAAAATACTGAAGTATCGATTAACATTTAACACCATTCCAGTGCCAACTGACATCGCACAGGGCTCTCATTGCACCTTCGTGTAAGTTCCTGTACAGGTTAAGCTTCGTAATCTCAATACGAGAGTAGATGGTTGTTATCCATGACTATCTTGTAATTTTTTTTCCCGTCTTTGAGGTGGGCCTCTTATTTTTTGTCAATAATTGTCTCTCATTTAAGAGACTCTTGTCTTGTCTCTCCTGTAATAGCTTTTTTTTTGCATTAGCAACTTTTTTATAACATCATTTCACTAACATCAAGATGTGTTTAATTTTGCAATGTTTGACAAGTCAAAATATATATATGATGTCAAATACATGCTTTTACATTTATTATCAAATGAATACTTAATTTTTTATCTGAAATTCGATTTTCCGATTCTCCAAGTGAAAAGCACGTAACACTGTCCTCTCAGCACGTAACTCTGTCTACCAATCGCATGACGCTGTCTTCCAATAGCATAACTCTGTCTTCCTTGTCATCTTTCTCTTGGTATTGTGCCCTATAGAATAGTCATTAGTTCTTGTAAAATGTTAATACCATTTTAATATTTGTTCTTTTAATCATCGATGGATTTTCTGTATTTTTCATGGATCGCTGAAATTTCTTGCTCGCTTCCTTATTGTTGATGTGATCTATATAAGAAACCCGCCAGATCTCTCTACACCACTTCATTTCCAGAGCCTGTACTCTTCTTTTAATTTCAAGTTTACAAAAGCTACTTTCTTTATTTTGTTTCTCTGACTGTTCTAAAGGTAATCATCACTATCATGATGCGGACGCTGATCATAGCCTGTCTCCTTGTGATAGCCGTGTCTTCCGATGACTTTACTGACTGCGTGGATGACTGCGGAATGAAGCATGTCTGCGACACGGAGATTATGTCTCAACTAACGTCTGCCTGCAAGAAGCAAGAGAAATGTATCTTGAAATGCTATCAGCAAAGACGAAGCGGCCATCGATGGAGCAGACGATAGATCTTACAAACACTTACTGACACCATTATTGGGCAGTGCAAGAACTTTCCAAGAAATGCACAGAAAATCTGCAAATTTTTACTAAACTATTTCTTTATCTATGCAAACTTTAATACAATTGCTGATTTCTCACTGTGCTTTCTATTTCATATGTTTTTAAACATTTATTTTTTATTTTACTTATTGCAAAGCTGATTACTTGTTGTGCATTTTTTAAAATATAAACCACAATTTTAGTAATGAACTTAATTAGTTAATGTGAAGCTAATGAACACTTTAAAAAATTAACTTGAAGGATTTCAACCCATATCAAAGAAACATAATTAGGAACATCTATAAATAATACTATACTTTAACTGATCTTGCATAGATGGACAGGTCAGCCTATGACAACCTGCACCATCAAATCAAAAGATAGAGCAGAGTGACAGCACCATGGTAGCCAACCTGCGATGCAGAGACGGCACTCAATGAAAACCTTGCCTAGATGGACAGGTCAGCCTGTGACAACCTGGATCATCAAATCAAGAGACAGAGCAGAATGACGCTCCATTGTAGCCAACCTGCGACGCGGAGACGGCACTCAATGAAAATGAAAATCTTGCCTAGATGGACAGGTCAGCCTGTGACAACCTGGATCATCAAATCAAGAGACAGAGCAGAATGACACTCCATGGTAGCCAAGCTGCGATGCGCAGACGGCGCTCAATGAAAATCTTGCACAGATGGACAGGTCAGCTATGACAAGCATACAGCGATAATAAACAAAAAAATGTGTTGCCCACCTGGAGAGAAAACTAATCTCAACCTGAGGTTTTACCCCATAATCTAAACATACTCAACACATAACTCGTTACATAAAAGACCTATGCTAAAAGTGTTTATAACATTTTTGTTACATAATCACTGTTTCTATAAAAAACTGCAATATTTCAAAATGAAAGTGCGTCATTCATCAACATCAAGTACCGGGCTGCTGGCATAGGTGATCATGTTTCTCCACAACTTTTGATCACTACAGTTATTTATAATTTCTGTTGTTGACCTTCTACCTAGCCATTCTCTTAAGCTGTCTGGTATCTTTTCTCTTTGCTTCCCTTTATCTTTTCGTCCCTCAATTTTCCCAGTTGTTACAATATATTCCAGTTGTTCTCTTTTCATTACATGGCCAGAAATGATGATTGTTTCTTCCTAATATTGGGAATTAGCTCTCTTTTTGCTTTGACTCCTATCAGAACGTTATCATTAATCTTCTTAGCTGTCCATGGTCATTCACTCTGGCTTAAAGTCTTAATGAATCTCATATGTCACTGTATCAACCGTCGTGGAAGATGTTTAAGATTGAAGGATTGTAATAGCATGACTGAAGGGTCGTAATAGCATGATTGAAGGGTCGTAATAGCATGATTGAAAGATTGTATTAGCATGATTGAAAGATTGTAATAGCATGATTGAAAGATTGTAATAGCATGATTGAAGGATTGTAATAGCAATATTGAAAGATTGTAATAGCATGATTGAAAGATTGTAATAGCATGATTGAAGGATTGTAATAGCATGATTGAAGGATTGTAATAGCATGATTGAAAGATTGTAATAGCAAGATTGAAAGATTGTAATAGCATGATTGAAGGATTGTAATAGCAACTTTGAAGGATTGTAATAGCATGATTGAAGGATTGTAACAGCAAGATTGAAAGATTGCAATAGCGTGATTGAAGGATTGTAATAGCATGATTGAAAGATTGTAATAACATTTTTTTGGTTTAAACTAGAAGATCTTTATGCTTACCTTGATTTAATTCTCAGACCACAAAAAGTAGTTATGTTGATTATACTGACATACATATGCAAATGTGAAAATATGAAACGTTCAATATATTTACCAAAGAAATATAGAAGAATACAATGATAAACATACGTATATGAAGATAGCTCATAGATTCGTCATATGAGACAGTGCTTGACACTGAAATGTTAAAAACAGGTAGAGAGAAATTAATTGTTGATACATATATTAGAATATATTTTTTATGACAATGACAAAGGAATTAAACATATGACATATACCTAGCTTTATGAGACAAAGTAATTGAACATTTCATGTCCAAATCAAGTTTTTTTGATAATGGCAAGGTAATGTAAAATTTGACAAATCCACAATTTTAGGTCAAACATGAACGAAACGAGCTTTTGAAATAATCATGGTTCTCTAGGATAAGAACACAATAATGAAGTACTTGACTTGAAATACGTTTCTCTAGGACAATTGAGTTATTGAGTTATTGAGTTATTTGCGGGTCATCATCATTGCACTCCGAACATGTCCATAGGTGCTCAGATCCCCTCCTCAGCAATTCCCTCAGTGTCCAACGACTGACGACTCCAGTTCTATGTTGGTTGATAAGTCTTCTTACACGGCCACCAAGTTTCTCATTTCTTGCCGTGCCCATCTTAACTCCCATTTCCATCATCCGAAGAAGTGACGTTGATCTGTGTTTGTCGAAGTCCTGTGCTCTTTCCACATCTCGGAGGGCATTGATGATGTCCGACCGATCCATTGGTTGCCCGTCCTCAACGACAGCGCAGCTAGCCAACCTGTCCGCTCTCTCATTTCCCCGTACTCCCGCATGTCCAGGGACATAGACAAAGGTGACCCTACGTATTTTGGATTTTTGCAACGACTCTACCCATTGCATGCGTACAGAGCCCGGCTCCACTTTTTTTTATCGTGCTCATCGAATCACTCAGTATACATGCGTGGATGTAGTCTTGTGACTCTAACCATTTGAATGCCTTGGTCACTGCCATCGCCTCCATTGTCATGCTACTCGTGGTCATGGCGTATGCATCACTGTCTTCCTTGGCTGTTCTGCCTGCCGAGCTTGCTGTAAATGCCCATGCACTTCTTTCGTGTCGTCTTACAGATCCGTCTGTATAGATGACTGCATCTTTCTCATCGGTGTTATCGCAGATGAGACCGTTGACCTCAGCATTAACCACGACCGGGTTCTGTTCCTTACTTTTTCTGTCGAGTGTGACAATACATGAGAAAGTCCCCTTGAATGACGTAGGCACCGGTATCCACTCCTCACCAACGCTGATATTGGTAAGCCCACAGACTTGTTTGATGACATCTTCTGATCGGCCCACCCATGATTTGCCTCTTTTTAGCCTGGTACCTTTCTCTGTGTTGAGCACGTGGTGCAATGGATGCTCTGTATCTGTACTAATCTTCAGGTATGCTCGTGCTCTCCAGATCTTGATTCTGTCATCCATGGTTGGAAAGTCAAGAAGATACCTCATTGCTACACAGGGAGTGTCCCTCGTACATCCCAGGATAATGCGCGTGGCTTCATTTTGTATTTTCTCCAGCCTATCAATTTGAGTCGTACTGACAGTAAGAATTGCCAGGACATACTCGATTGGTGCGAGAACTAATCCCTGGAACAGAAGAGTAAGTAGCCTCTGCTCGATGTTGGCAACTGCCATGACCTTCAAGGCGGCTAAGCTTGCGGGATTTTGTTATCACATGGTCGACGTGGTCCCGAAAACACAGGCTGCGATCAAACTTAACTCCGAGGTATGTCATCAACTTGTCCCTGGTCACCTCATCAGCTCCCATTCGTACTACCGGTGTGGTCGTATTAACGATATGATTGTTAAGGGAGAACCAAGAAACTGATGCTTTATTAGGATTAACCAAGGCACCTGAAACCCCACACCAGGAAGAAATGCGATCGAGTTCGTCTTGCATTGTGGAGGCGATTCCCCGTCTGTCTCTTCCCTGTCGATATACCAGAATATCAGCAGCAAAAGTCATAGTTCTTCCCCTCCCATCCAGCTGTTGGGCCGTGATCGTTATTGTGTACACGTTAAATAGAACTGGTAACAATGGTGAGCCTTGTGGCAGCCCTGGACAAATGGATGTTGGCTCGGAAGACCAACTTCCACATCTGAGTATCACCTTCCTCTGAAACAGTGCGGCGGCGATCCATCTAATGAGGAAGGGGTTCACCGCCTGTTTGAGAAGCATATACATGAAATATTCAAATGGTACCCTGTTGTATGCATCCTCCAGATCTATAGCAACAGCACATGTCTCCTCTCGTCTGTGGAAGCCTTCGAAGACGTCATAGGCAAATACTGCCGCATTGAGCCATGTCTCTTTGTAATATCTATAACCTCCGAGTGTGGATAGGAATACGCGTATCTGTTCAAGGCGACAGGTGAGGACACGGGCAACTATTTTCTCCAGCAGCTTGCCCACAGTGTTCTGCATTGTGATGATTCTGTAGACACTGATCTGAGAATGGTCCTTGTTTGGCTTCGGTAGCGGTAGTAAGTAGCTGTGTAGCCACTCTTCCTTAATCTGGCCACTCCGAATACTGACATTAAACTCATTGGCCAGTGTTGTCAAGTCGTCATCAGCTAAATCGCCTATGTCATCGTACCGAACACCGTCTGGACCAGGAGCAGTGTTGTGTGACCTTTTAAGTGTCGTGCGAATGCTCGGTTGTGATTGTGAGATCTTCTTCCAGCCCTACATCCTTACACAAATTTGACATCGATCCCCGTATCCTCATTCTTACAGCCTCATTTCTTTGGTCCGTCTGCTCAATGTAGCGGGCAAGCAGGGCCTTCCCTTTGCTCTCATCAGATTTGTGCCATATCTGGCCTGTGCTCTGAAAGTCTGATATACCTCTATGTCGTGGTGTGCCATTCATGCACTGATGAAGGCGCCAGAATGGGGCGAGCGATTTTTCTGAACACACTTTTTTTTACAGAAGTCATCCCATTTGGCATCCTTAGCCTGCTTAGCGCATAGTTTAAAGTGCATAATTTTTTGGTCGACCTCTACTTTCAGACGCTTCAAGAGCTCAGGTTGTGATCTACCATACCTTCTGGCTTTCTGCCATGTCTTGAGCGTTTGTCTCTTGCTCCGCCAAGCTTCCTCGACATCTACGTTCCACCAGGATGGCTGCGTCCATCTCTCCTGCCTCATACGAGGGGCGCTCTGTTTCCTATGTCTGATTTTGCTAATGACGTCCTGGTCTGTTTTCTCGTAGTTGAATGTGTGGAGCTTTCTTCACATGCTTTTATTTCCGCCTTTCTCAATTAGGAGGACACATGGATAGTGATCACTTCCGTGGAACCCCAGTGCACTCCACCTGCAAACCGGTGTGAAGGTGGAAGACACCAGTGCCAGGTCTATGACACTATCTGAGTCCCCTGTTCGAGTGGCCATTCTTGTTGCCCTTCCATCATTCAAGCACACTAAATCGGCCGATACCACTGCGTTCTCTAGGTCTTCTCCCTGCTTGTTGGTTATGACGTTACCCCACTGGTTTCCTCTAGCATTAAAGTCTCCGCAGAAAATGACATTCTCTTCATCGAACTCGAAGAGATTCTGCCATTGTTGTGTGTTCACCTTCCTATTACAGGCATACACATTAACAATCACGAAATGAACTGGGGTCTGCACCCTAACCGCATGTACCTGCAATTCTGCATTGCTCCACACAGACATATCAACCTCAGTTGCCACCATATTATTGCGCACAAGGATGGCCTGCCCAAGGTGTCGTCTATTGTAAAAACAATGAAAGCCAGGAGTACTTACTGTCCTGTCACCAAGAAGAGTTTCTTGCAAAACCATTATATTGGCGCCGCACAGTAGCTTATCAAGAATGGGCCGTCGTTGATTTATGGACCCACAATTCCAATATGTAACGCGCACATACTTTAGGCCTAGCCTCTCACACTTCGACAGTTTAGTGCCACCCCTCATGCCCCGTCGTGTTTTCCTTCTTCGATGATGTAGTTTGGGCTGCATCTGAATACTTATACTTACCGTCGTCTTTGATGAACGTCGCTGAACGTCGATGCTTTGGATGGTCCAGACTCACGTGCACTTGCTCAGTCGCACGGCCCAGAACCCGTTCCGCATTATAAACTGGCCAACTCCAGTAACTTGCTCAGCAGCACGTGGAAACACTGTGAGCTTCCTACAAATTAAATGAATTACGCTTCCTTGGTTTTTGTTTGACGAAAGTAGTGGTGAAAGTAGAGTAGGTAGACCAATAGGGAAACTTCAAGAAACTACCAAATGAGAAAGTAGTGGTGAAAGTAGAGTAGGTAGGCCAATAGGGAAACTTCAAGAAACTACCAAATGAGAAAGTAGTGGTGAAAGTAGAGTAGGTAGGCCAATAGGGAAACTTCAAGAAACTACCAAATGAGAAGTTTCCATCACGGGTGTACAGATCCACCAACAACATGGAAAGTTGTGGAAGTTGTACTTTTGATGGTTCCTGCCGCCTATCCACCATATTGGCCGAAAGTTCACGTCCTCCTGAATATGATGATCGTCATATTTTTTTTTTAATTCTCTAGGACAAGCACAGAGTAACTCGATGTTTGGCTTTAACATAGTTTCTCTGGTGGTTATGGTTATGGAAGGCCATGATATCACTGCAAACGAATTAAAATACATAATTGCTCAACTGCCCGTGCCAGGGCAATCATCCGAATTACTAACTCATTTCCCAATTAAAGAAAGGTAACAGTAGTCCCCATCACAGCAGTCTCAGCACACGCCAAAATACATAAGACGAAACCGCACAGAAAGTGAGCACAGCCAACTGTTCCTTGTCATACGATATTATCATTCATCGTAAAAATCGGAATATCGAAACATGATCAAAACGGATGAAACACACAGCTCACGGTGTACACAGATCACTTAACTCAGTAGCTCCTGCAACAAGCCGGACTTGGAATATGATGAAACTGCAACAACTAACACTTTTCATACATAGCTTTTGATGGTTCCTGCCGCCTATCCACCATATTGGCCGAAAGATCACGTCCTCCTGAAAATGATGATCGTCATATTTTTTTTTTAATGCATAGCGCTTTGATGATGTTAGAATATCGTTGTTGACTCCAATTCCGAACATAGCCACACAGATGGTGGTTATATTATTTTAAATAAAGATAACATAAGACATTTATATTTTTTTAAAAAGAAGAAAAAATAAACTCTAGACTGGCCTATTCCTGCGAGATACCGATACTAACATACCAATGGCTGCACGAAGTCAACTCATGCATACACTGGGAACATATATGAACGTCCGTGAAAACGAACCATCATCATCATACCCAAGTACCATGTTTGCTGACGTATGTGATCATGTCCCTCCATAACTTTCGATCTCGACAGTTATTTATCATTTCCGTTGTCGACCTTCTTCCAGGCCATTCTCTTAAGCTGTCTGGTATCTTTTCTCTTTGCTTTCGTCTATCTCTTCGTCCCTCAACTTTCTCAGTTGTCACAATATATATATGTATATATATATATATACAGGGTGTTTTTAAAGTCGCAGTGCAGTGAATATTTCTAATATTCAGTAAATGACGTAATCATCATCTACGTACCACAATTTTGTAAACCACATTTATGAACAAACCGCTGCTTCCTTTAAGGTTTTATTTACGTAAAGGACGGGCACTACGTTTTCACTGTCTCATTGCTTGAAGGAAATGGTGTTGACGATTGAAAACAGGGTATTTCTGGTTGAGCATGTCTTTCGTAATGGCGGTAAATATACGGATGAGGTCATTAGACAATTCGTGAGGAAATTTCCAGACTCACAAGTCCCTCACCGAAATTCTGTTACAAAATTGATCAAAAAGTTTCGTGAAACCGGTAGTGTGGTAGATGCATACCGATCTGGAAGACCTTCAATTTCACAAGACCAAATTATAGAACTCCAAGACAGAATTACAATGAGTCCAAATGCATCTTTAAACCACTTGTCTCAACAGGTGCAAATATCTAAGAGTTCTGTTCACAAGGTTTTAAGAAGTGAACTACACTATCGTCCATACAAATTAACTGAAGTGTCTCAACTCCAAGAAAGAGATTATGAATCCCGTTTAAACTACTGCATGTGGTTTCAGAATTTTATTTATGAACATGACGCTGCCATCCTTGACGTCACTTTTTTCACTGATGAGGCCTGGTTTCATTTATCCGGTTATGTGAACAGTCAGAACAATCGGCTGTGGAGCAGTGAAAACCCCCCATGAATTTCATCAAGTGCCGCTTTACGATCAAAAAGTTGGAGTGTGGTGCTCTATAAGTCGTATGCGGATAATAGGACCTATATTTTTTAATGAAACAATAAATGCAGAACGTTACCGTACTTTAATTCTGGAACCGTTCATAGCACACCTTACAGAACGGGAAATTATGGAATCCTGGTTTCAGCAGGATGGGGCAACAGCACACACAGCCACAACAACACTCAATTATTTAGAAAGCATATTTGCAAATCGCATTATTTCACGTGGAATCTGGCCTGCTCGTTCACCAGATCTAACACCCCCAGATTATTATCTGTGGGGGGCATTGAAGGGGAAAGTTTATGAAAATAATCCGCAGACAATTAATGACCTAAAGACTGAAATAGTAGACAAGATTAAACAAATATCACCAGACATTATTCTGAAGGTTTTCGCAAATATGGAAAGACGAATCACGACATGTCTTGAGGCCCGTGGTGGACATTTTCAACATATGCTTTAGGCACAACTTTATTGTGTTAATACCAACATTACCCATTATAAGCTCGCCGACAGCAGTCAAGTATATTTGAATAATACCATTTATTTTACAATTTGTGTGACGCATTAGTTAACCGCATTTCTGGTGACGTTTTTCTTCCGAGAGTAGAAATTCACTGCACTGCGACTTTAAAAACACCCTGTATATATATATATATATATATATATATATATATATATATATATATATATATATATATATATATATATCCGCATAAGTAGTAAGGAAGGGTGTTTAGAGCAAGGATTTTAACATTTCGTGCAGGTATCGTGCAGCATTGGCATGTATCGTGCAGCACAATCTCGTCGTGCAGCATGGCATGTATCGTGCAATCTCAGGTGACCTCGTTTATCGCGGGTGGTCGGCGCGGGGTGGTCGGTCTTATCTCAAGTGGTCAAGTGGTCGGCCTCGCGGGTGGTCTTATCTCCTTATCTCAAGTGTGTGGAGACCAGTGGTTCTAAAACTTGTAGGTGTGTTTGGAGACCTCTAAAACTTGTATGTTAGTCTAAAACTTGCGGGGGGTCGTGTTATCGTGTGATGGCAACAGGAGGCAAATATGGAGACCAGTGGTTCTAAAACTTGTATGTCAGTCTAAAACTTGCGGGGGGGGGGGGGGGGTCGTGTTATCATGTGATGGAAACCGGAGGCAAAAAAAAGGCAAAGGGGTGTTAGTGCCACGTCGATCATCATCGGGCCACCTCGGTCATCATCATCGGCGCTGGTCGGCGGTCGCTGGTCGTCGCTGGTCGTCGTCGTCGCTGGTCGGCTCGGGCAACATCATCATGTGTAGTGATTAATGGTCGTCGCTGGTCGTCGTCGCTGGTCGGCTCGGGCAACATCATCATGTGTAGTGATTAAATAGTGACACTCTCTCTCTCTTATCATCATCATCATCAAGCCACACCCTCAACAACACCATCATCATCACCAAGCTACACAAATTGACACATCATCATCATCATCATCATCATCATCAAGCCACACCCTCAACAACACCATCATCATCACCAAGCTACACAAATTGACACATCATCATCATCATCATCATCATCAAGCCACACCCTCAACAACACCATCATCATCATCACCAAGCCACACAAATTGACACATCATCAGCATGTGCCACCCTCAACAGCATCATCATGTACCACCCTCAACAACATCATCATCATGTGCCACCCTCAACAACATCATCATCAAGCCACACCCTCAACTCTCTCTCTCTCTCTCTCTCTTTCACGCTAAAGCAAAACAAAAAAGTCGCTCTATATTTCACATATATTTATTAATACAACAAATACACGACACATATGAGAAAATATATATTACTGTCCGATTGGTGATAATTTTAAGCGTCTGGGTTTCCTCCCTCCTGTTTTGGCTGTACTGTCTGTTTGTGTTAAATGTCTATCAAACACAGGGGCGTAGGAAGTTTCATTAGCCTTCACAACACAACCGCTCTCCATTTTGACAAAACCTTGATCAAAGCTGGAATAGGTAATTGGTGCCTCAGCTGAAACACACGGGACATCGATAGTGGCCGCCGGATCTGTCGTCTGATTAACAAGAGCGAGGTTCCCTTGGTTAACAAAAGGAGGGGTCGTGTAGTTGATGAGATTCGGGTTAACAAGAGATGGTGTGTAGTTCTGGTGGTTAACAACAGGTGGCGTGTAGTTGAGCTGGTTAAGGAGAGGTGGCGTGTAGCTGATCTGGTGGTTAACAACAGGTGGCGTGTAGTTGAGGTTAGCATAAGCGGTTAAAATGTCTTCTCGCATATCAACTAAAGCGATAAATTCCTCTCTCGATAGTGTTATCCCAGTCCGGGTAGGAAACTTAAAAAAACTCTCACCGCTATATGTCCTTATATTTATCAACGGTCTGTTACGAAAAACACAAACCGAGACTGCCTTAACGCCATCTTTAGACAACGGAACTACAGTCTCATTTCCGCGTGACATAAATATGCGCTGATCACTGGCATCAAACGAAATTGGCGTATTCAAGCTACACGACTCCATAGTCAAAGCAAAAACAAACACAAGCCACCTGGCAACAGACGCTGGTTATCTATGTGTGTACACTGCTCGGCTGCGGGTTTTTATACCTGCTACGTTTATCGTATCGAGGACCGTCTATTTATAGTAGCTAACGCAATATGTTATCAGGCGAGGTAATATGTTATCAGACGAGGTAATACGTTATCAGTCGTGTTGCGACATGTTCCGTGACTTCGGCAAGGGTCCAAACAGGGTGATATGTGCGAAATATGAGGTGTGTGTAAAATAATTTTATATAGGATGTGGTTTTTTTAAAATAAGTGTTAATTGAAGAAGTGAAACCTGGCGGGCTGACCTAAAATCACTCCTTGTTATTTTTGTGGGTGGTATAATCACTAAAGTTGGTAGCACTTGTGAGGATGGATCCCCGATGGAATCATCCTTTCACAGCTCTGATAGCCGGTCCTACCGGGTGTGGGAAAACGGTATTTGTACAAAAGTTTATACAGAACCTTCACGAGTTAGCTGTCCCCGTACCGGAGGAAGTTATATGGTGTTGTGCGGAATGGCAACCGATATACGAGACTATGAGGTCAGTGAGATTTATCGAGGGTCTACCAGACGTCGATAAATTGGAAGGTGGTAAGAAGAGAAGACTGATCGTCATCGATGACTTGATGTCTGAGACGGACGAGAGGGTAACAAAATTATTCACCAAAGGTAGTCATCACAGAGATATTAGTGTGATGTACATTGTTCAAAACCTATTTGGAAAAAATAAAGAACATCGAACCATAAGTCTCAATACGCACTATTTAGTCCTTTTCAAGAACCCGAGAGATGGGAGTCAAATTATAAATCTGGCCAAACAAATGTACCCAGGACAGGCGGGGTACCTCCAAGATAGTTTTAAGGACGCGACAGCGTCTCCTCACGGTTATTTGCTGATCGATCTTCGTCAGGACACACCCGATAACCTTAGGGTGAGAACAAAAATATTCCCAGGGGAGAGACAAATCGTCTACGTACCAAAGTAGAGAATCATGTGTGATGAATCACTTAGACGGTACGGTGAAATATTGAAATGTATGCGCGCCGCCTCGCCGAGCGGTTTAAGAACCATATTAAAAACAGCCTCTCCCAAACTCATTAACTTTTTGTGCGAGTGTTGTCATAGCATATTAAAAGGTAATGTTAGACTCACGCAGCGACAGAAGTGCGAGCTACGTCGACACAAGCACAAGTTGAGACTTCTCACTAAAAAGAAACCGAATCTTAAGCGGCGGAAAGAGATTCTACAAACCGGTGGGTTCATAGGGGCTTTGCTCCGTCCTATATTAAGTATTCTCGGGGGCGTACTAGGTGCATAACATTGGCCAAAAAAATGATATTGATGGATCCTCGATTCCTCGAGGGTCTTACACAGACTACTAACCCGTCGTATAGCCCTCCTGAGGCAATCGGTGACAACTTGAGAGAATTAGATGAGGAAATGCAACGTATCCTATTCCGAGATGATTTAGCACCCGCCGATAAGGCCAGAGTGTACCAACGTGCCCTGCAACAATATTTAACTAGATTGGAGCAGTATAAACGTCGCTCATTGGGTTCGGTCGATCTCATTCAACACAACACGACAACAGAAAAAACACATTCCCCACCACCACCACCAATCGAAGTATCACCAGCGCAGACCAAGACACCACCAACACCACCAGCAGCCGAAACCCCAAATCTAGGTAATGAAACCACTCCACCCGTAACCACGTATAAACTGAGACCTAAAAAAAGAAAGAGCGGATATCCCAACACCAAAATGGGAACGGTGGAGAAAATTTTGAGACGTCATTACTTTGACCCTAGTCGACCAGGGGCTTATAGTGGTGCAACGGCCCTGCAACGTAACACCAAACTGGGACTCGCAAAGATCAAACAATGGTTGAGTCATCAGGATACCTATACCCTTCATAAACCAATTCGTCGCAGATTTGAAAGGCGTCCCATTATAACGAGTGGCCCCCAACAGCAATATCAGGCAGACCTAATTGATTTGAGACATTTGAAAAACCACAACGACGGCTATTCCTATTTGGTTTCGTGCGTGGACGTTTTCAGTAAATTCGCGTGGTCTGTACCGATACGAACCAAAACGGGGAAATCCTTAGTGGAAGCCGTCGGAAAGATATTTCGCGATGGGAAACCCGCGAGTTTTCAAACGGATAAGGGGTCAGAGTTTCTGAACAGAACATTTCAGAAATTCCTCGCTGACAACAACGTTCACTTTTTCACTACGCAGAACGAAGATATTAAGGCCGCCGTGGTAGAACGCTTTAATAGGACTCTAAAACAACGGATGTGGCGATATTTCACGAAATCCAATAAGCTGTCTTATGTCCGAGTCCTACCCGCCCTACTTCGAAGTTATAACCATTCGTATCACAGAAGTATAAAAATGGCACCGGTCGACGTCAACGCAGACAATCACGAGCAGGTATGGAACACGTTGTATAATAACAAACGCAACTTAAAATTTCAAAGACCCCCGTATAAGCCCGGTGATCGAGTTAGACTGGTCCTGGGCAGAGCCAATTTTAAAAAGGGTTATGCCCCGGCTTGGACGGAGGAACTGTTTTCCATCAGTCGAGTAAATGAAACAAACCCCGTTACATATGTGTTGAAAGACGATAAGGGTGATGAGATAGAGGGGTCATTCTACACACCGGAAATTCAAAAAGTTTGAGACAAGCACGAGTACAGAATCGAGAGTTTCATAACCGAGCGACGCACATCATTCGGGCGAAGAGAGAGTTTAGTCAAATGGTTCGGGTACGATTCCTCATTTAACACTTGGATACCGTCCAAGGACATTGTCAGGTACAAAAACTAGAGATGAGAGCAGAAGAAGAGGAAGAAGTGGAAACTTTTGGCGGAGAGCCCGATTTGCGAGCCGTAAACTCGGGAGTGAGGATAGAGAGCGAACCACGCAGGGGATCGGTGTTTGGGAAACTATCCCCCTATTTAGAACTTGTCTTTATTTGTCAAGTGGTAGTTATATATACCGTTGTCGCGGTTTCGCTGTTCAATCTGACCACCGAAAAGTCAGATGCCAAGGAGGGAAAACTGTGGATAGCCCTACTGACCAGCTGTTTGGGTTACATGCTACCGAATCCAAACTTGGAGAGGCGACGGTGAAACGAGCAAAAAAAAAAAATGAGTTTTTATGTCACCCTACCCAGCAATGCATCTATGGACCTTTTTAAGGACAATAACCCCGGCCACTTTTTCGTTAAACTCCCTCAGACCATTGACATTTCGGCGCAGTATGAGATCGCACTGGTGGAGATACAGTTTCCGCTAAATTATTTCAATGTAATAGAGGGTGATGTCTGGATTCGGTACGAATCTCTCGCTAACGACGATATTTGCGACGCTAGATTTTATTTCAACGTGACATTGGAGCCTGGGTTATACACGAAACCCGATGCGTTCATCGGCGCGTTGAATGCCTCGATCATAAAAGCGGAGGATGAGTCGAACGGGGATGCGAAAGGGAAGAAAATGAGATTCATTTACGCAAAAGAGGTGAATAAAGCCATCTTGAAACTTTACGAAAAAGGAGTCAGTGTTACCATAAGCGACACTTTGAAAAACATGTTAGCCTTCCCCACGACCTCTATATCAGACACGGCTCCCGATATCTTCAGCGTGGGGGTAATGGACTTGGAAAGCGTTGCGAAGAATGTCTACGTCTACTGCGATCTCGTTTCCCCCAGATCGGTCGGGGATGTGATGGTACCTCTCCTAAGGAGCGTGCCTGTTCTCAATAGAAATCACACCTCGGTGTTTCAGATCTACGATAAGCCTCACTACCTACCCCTGAGTAGATTTTCCTTCGATACCGTCGAGATCCTTTTAGCCAACGAACACGGAAAAACCATTCCATTCACCAGCGGAACGTCGGTGCTAACGGTACACTTTCGAGTGAAGAAACATCTCGAGCTGGTATAATGGTGAGACACACCCCCCTTCATCGCGATGTTGAGTTATACGAAGACTTTTACTGTTGTCAGGCGGGTGATGGGATGCCCGTGTTTATAGGAGGTCGAAGTCAGAGCGGTCGGGGAATCGGTAGTTTCTTCGGTGGAATCGGGAGGGCTATTTTACCCTGGTTAAAAACCGGCGGTAAGGCCTTGCTCAGAGAAGGATTGGGGACCGGTCTGCAGGTCGCACAGGACGCATTAGCCGGGAAAAATGTCGGTGAAGCTTTCAAAGACCGAGCTAAGGAGGCCGGTCAGCGGTTGCTACACGGGGCCGTAGACCACCTGCGTGATAACAACCAATCAGGAAGTGGTTTACGACAAATCAGAAAGCGAGTTATGAAGTTACCCCCGCCGGGAGAACCGGTTACGAAGATGATAAAATCGACAGCTAGACAGGTCCCCCTTCATTCGGTGTACAACCAGAAGAAGAAGAAGAAGACGAGGGTGGCAAAGGATATTTTCGACTAATAATGTCCCTCGTTCACCCCAAATCGTGCGAATGTCTTCACTCTGGTTTGGATTTATTTAGCGTTCCACCCACACAGACGTCTCTAGACTCTGGACAGTTTATTGAAATTCGTCCGATCGCAGCCTTGTCGCATAGCGCACCGATAGAGTTTTTCATTTCTGGAAACAGCGAGGAGTATCTAGATCTTTTCAACACGTTTTTGCAGCTGCGGGTCAAGATCACCCTCCCGAATGGTGATAGTGTACCACCCGATGCTGAGGTAGGACCGGTCAACAATTACCTTCACAGTCTATTTTCACAAGTCGACGTATCGTTAAACGACACGTTGGTTACACCGTCGGAGAATACCTATCCTTTTAGAGCGGTGTTTGAGGCTACGCTAAACTACGGGAAGGATGCGAAAACGGGATACTTGACGGCCGCTCTGTTCTACAAAGACACAGCTGGCTACCATGACGATTTGAAAGAAAATGAGGGTTTTAAAACACGGCGCGATTTGACTTCGGGTAGTAAAGAGGTTGAAATGATGGGTCGTTTGCACTCTGATGTCTTTGTGCAGGATCGTTACATGTTAAACAGAGTCGATGTAAAGATAAAACTCACGCCCTCGAAGGATGTGTTCAGCCTCATGACTCACGATAGGTCTGCGGGTTACAAGAGTGTTATCACCTACGCCGCGCTCGTGGTCAGGAAAGCTAAGCTAAACCCCGCGATTTCTCTGGCTCACGAAAAGGCTCTCTTGAGCGGGAATGCTCGGTACCCGATAAAGAGGGTTACCATCAAGACATTTTCCATCGCTAGCGGGATGTTCTCCCACAGTCAAGACAATTTATTTTTGTCTCAAACACCGACCCGTGTAGTGATAGGTCTGATTACGGCCAGTGCGTTTAATGGCGTTTATTCAGCTAACCCGTTCAATTTTCAACACTTTGGTCTGATTTATATGAACCTGACGGTCGACGGGAAATGCATCTCGGGAAAGCCTTTAACTATGGACTTTGAACGAAATCAATACGCGAGAGCTTTTTTCGGCACAAATCTGGCCATGGGTCTGATTGGTAAAGACGCCGGGAATAACGTTGCTTATAGAGAGTTCAAGGACGGATATTGTCTATTTGGTTTTGACCTCTCGTCTAGTCTACTGGACGGCTCCCATTTTGAGCTAGCCACAAGCGGACCCTTGTCGATAGAACTCAAGTTTGCCGCTCCCACAACTACTCCCCTCCAAGTCATCGTCTACGCCGAGTTGAACTCAGTGCTCGAGGTGTCGAAGACAAGGCAGATTCTAACAGACTTCACCGTTTAAGCGAGAGAGAAGATGAACACGATGGAGATTTACAACCTTTTGATGTCGGATATTTTCGTTCGGCGTTGTTCCCTTGTTAGTGTCATTCCACGAAACCACTTACCTCCCAGCATCGACCCAACGGCAACCGCAGCCTTTGTCATAAACACCGACCCGGCACACGAACCCGGTGAGCATTGGGTGGCCCTCTTTTACAACGGGCTCGGTGAATGTGAGTATTTCGATTCCTACGGTTTGCCTCCCAGACATGTGGATATTTTAAACTTTATAGAGCAAAACTCACACGCCCCATTCGTCTACAACCCGCGGGTGTTGCAAGATTTGTTTACCAACACGTGCGGTCTATATTGTGCTTATTATATACTTCTTAAGTGTCGAGGCGCGAAATTTAACAGAATTCTCATGCCTTTTTCAGCGAGACAGCACATAAACGATCGTATTATTTATCGTTTGCTCGCCCCGTGGATAATTCGGCTTCGAGGGGCCCACGGACGCTTAAAATTATCACCAATCGGACAGTAATAAATATTTTCTCATATGTGTTGCGTATTTGTTGTATTAATAAATATATGTGAAATATAGAGCGACTTTTTTGTTTTGCTTTAGCGTGAAAGAGAGAGAGAGAGAGAGTTGAGGGTGTGGCTTGATGATGATGTTGTTGAGGGTGGCACATGATGATGATGTTGTTGAGGGTGGTACATGATGATACTGTTGAGGGTGGCACATGCTGATGATGTGTCAATTTGTGTGGCTTGGTGATGATGATGATGGTGTTGTTGAGGGTGTGGCTTGATGATGATGGTGGCACATGATGATGATGTGTCAATTTGTGTAGCTTGGTGATGATGATGGTGTTGTTGAGGGTGTGGCTTGATGATGATGGTGGCACATGATGATGATGTGTCAATTTGTGTAGCTTGGTGATGATGATGGTGTTGTTGAGGGTGTGGCTTGATGATGATGATGATGATGTGTCAATTTGTGTAGCTTGGTGATGATGATGGTGTTGTTGAGGGTGTGGCTTGATGATGATGATGATAAGAGAGAGAGAGAGCGTCACTATTTAATCACTACACATGATGATGTTGCCCGAGTCGACCAGCGACGACGACGACCAGCGACGACCATTAATCACTACACATGATGATGTTGCCCGAGCCGACCAGCGACGACGACGACCAGCGACGACCAGCGACCGCCGACCAGACGACCATTAATCACTACACATGATGATGTTGCCCGAGCCGACCAGCGACGACGACGACCAGCGACGACCAGCGACCGCCAACCAGCGCCGATGATGATGACCGAGGTGGCCCGATGATGATCGACGTGGCACTAACACCCCTTTGCCTTTTTTATTGCCATCACATGATAACACGACCCCCCGCAAGTTTTAGACTGACATACAAGTTTTAGAACCACTGTGACATACAAGTTTTAGAACCACTGGTCTCCATATTTGCCTCCTGTTGCCATCACACATTGATGATAACACGACCCCTACCCCCTGATGATGATGATGGTGTTGTTGAGGGTGTGGCTTGATGATGATGATGATGATGATGATGTGTCAATTTGTGTAGCTTGGTGATGATGATGGTGTTGTTGAGGGTGTGGCTTGATGATGATGATGATGATGATGTGTCAATTTGTGTAGCTTGGTGATGATGATGGTGTTGTTGAGGGTGTGGCTTGATGATGATGATGATAAGAGAGAGAGAGTGTCACTATTTAATCACTACACATGATGATGTTGCCCGAGCCGACCAGCGACGACGACGACCAGCGACGACCATTAATCACTACACATGATGATGTTGCCCGAGCCGACCAGCGACGACGACGACCAGTGACGACCAGCGACCGCCGACCAGCGCCGATGATGATGACCGAGGTGGCCCGATGATGATCGACGTGGCACTAACACCCCTTTGCCTTTTTTTTTGCCATCACATGATAACACGACCCCCCGCAAGTTTTAGACTGACATACAAGTTTTAGAACCACTGTGACATACAAGTTTTAGAACCACTGGTCTCCATATTTGCCTCCTGTTGCCATCTCACATTGATGATAACACGACCCCTACCCCCTGATGATGATGATGGTGTTGTTGAGGGTGTGGCTTGATGATGATGATGATGATGATGATGTGTCAATTTGTGTAGCTTGGTGATGATGATGGTGTTGTTGAGGGTGTGGCTTGATGATGATGATGATGATGATGATGTGTCAATTTGTGTAGCTTGGTGATGATGATGGTGTTGTTGAGGGTGTGGCTTGATGATGATGATGATAAGAGAGAGAGAGCGTCACTATTTAATCACTACACATGATGATGTTGCCCGAGCCGACCAGCGACGACGACGACCAGCGACGACCATTAATCACTACACATGATGATGTTGCCCGAGCCGACCAGCGACGACGACGACCAGTGACGACCAGCGACCGCCGACCAGCGCCGATGATGATGACCGAGGTGGCCCGATGATGATCGACGTGGCACTAACACCCCTTTGCCTTTTTTTGCCATCACATGATAACACGACCCCCCGCAAGTTTTAGACTGACATGCAAGTTTTAGAACCACTGTGACATACAAGTTTTAGAACCACTGGTCTCCATATTTGCCTCCTGTTGCCATCACACATTGATGATAACACGACCCCCCGCAAGTTTTAGACTGACATACAAGTTTTAGAGGTCTCCAAACACACATACACGTTTTAGAACCACTGGTCTCCACACACTTGAGATAAGGAGATAAGACCACCCGCGAGGCCGACCACTTGACCACTTGAGATAAGACCGACCACCCGCGCCGAGCGATAAACGAGGTCACCTGAGATTGCACGATACATGCCATGCTGCACGACGAGATTGTGCTGCACGATACATGCCAATGCTGCACGATACCTGCACGAAATGTTAAAATCCTTGCTCTAAACACCCTTCCTTACTACTCGCATATTCCCTTCTCATTAAAAGACCAAAAAATGATGATTGTTTCTTCCTAATATTGGAAATTTTTTCTCTTTCCGCTTTAGCTCTTTCATAACATTTTCATTACTTTTCTTAGCTGTCCATGGTATTCTCAACATTGACCATATCTCCACAGCCTCCAGTGATTTTCTTGTTTTCCTACTGTGTTCATGATTAACATCCATATGTTAAGACAGGCTCTACATAACATTTAAGAATTCTTTTTCTTGTTTCTATTATTTAAAATATATTGCATAGTATCTGAGGTTAACATTGTTCCCATATATTTACATTAATTTACCTGTGTTAGTCTTTTTCCACTTGTCTTTATTGTGCACTGCGGATACGAATACCTCAAAACGAATACTTAAACTAAAATACTGACTGTCAAAAACTAAATTTAATCAAATGGTGCCCGAAGAGACTGAATATATAGGGAGGTCAAAAAGTAATGCACACCAATTTTTCCTCGGAAACTATTCGGGCAAAATGTGTGAAATTTTCACAGATTGTAGCTGAATCCCCTTTACACTACCTATTTTTCAACATAATCTCCGTCCAAGCGTATTGCCTTACGCCAACGCGAAACTAGGTCATGAATGCCTCGTTTGTACCAAGTTTTGTCCTGCTCGCGTAGCCATTTTTTAACTGCACGGATCACATCCTCATCATTGTCAAAGTGTGTCCCACGCAGGAATTTTTTGAGTGGTCCAAACAGATGGAAATCTGAGGGAGCCAGATCAGGGCTGTAAGGAGGATGGGGCAGTACAGTCCAACCAAATTTGTTGATTGCTTCCCGTGTTACCAGACTTGTGTGAGGGCGTGCATTGTCATGTTGAAGCAAGAAATCTGCAGATGGCTTATTAGGCCGAACTCTGTGGAACCGATTTTTGAGTTTTGTCAGTGTATTGATGTAAGCTGTCGAGTTGATTGTCTCACCTCTTGTCATTACATCAACAAGAATCACACCATCAATGTCCCAGAAGACAGTGATCATCACCTTTCCGGCTGATAGAGATGTTTTGAATTTTTTTCTTTTTGGTGACTGCGGATGATGCCATTCCATTGACTGCATTTTTGTTTCAGGCTCATAATAATGTGCCCACGTTTCGTCACCGGTAACAATTTTTGACAAAAACATTTCTCCTTCAACACCGAAACGCTCCAACAATTCAGAACAGAATGTTTTCCTTTGAACTCTGTGATCATTTGTTAGGCACCGAGGAACCCATCGAGCGCAAATCTTTGAATATCCGAGAGTTTTAAAAATTGCGATTGCATTTCCCTTGCTGACTGTAAGCTGCAATGCCAATTGCTGACTAGTGATACGCCTATACTTACGAATAATGGCATCAGCCCGGTTTAACATGTCTGTGCTGGTAGCCGAGGCAACACGTCCAGAACGCGGTAAATCATGCAGCTCCACTCGTACACTTTCTGCAGCTTTAATTCTCTGAACCCAGCGACTAACTGTGCTCCTATCGACTGCAGAACATTTGTACACTGCACACAGTCGTTTATGAACGTTTGCCACAGTTTCTTTTTCCGCAACCAGAAATTCTATGATAATTCGCTGTTTGTAACATACATTGTTGACGAGCTCCATTTTAACGGTTCATAGAATGCGTAATATTTATCAGAATGCTGTGCAATTTGGTGCACATAATTGGAACATGTCATATTCAAAGTGTGCAAAATTTCATATTCCTATCTTTATTATTAGCCGAGAAAAAAATTGGTGTGCATTACTTTTTGACCTCCCCTCGTATCTATCTTTCGTTCGCCTGAAGTATTGTCTATAACTGCAATGTCGTTTCCTGTATAAATGTTACCGTCTTTTGTTATTCTTGCAGTGGTCCATTTAATTTTGTCTGTAGTGTTGTATATATGGGATATGTGGGATTTCCCTCAGTCTACTATATTGAGTAGCGGCACGGGCGTAATACCGACCACATTTAATTTTGTCTGTAGTGTTGTATATATGGGATATGTGGGATTTCCCTCAGTCTACTATATTGAGTAGCGGCACGGGCGTAATACCGACCACATTACCCCAAAATCATGTGTTGAAATTCTGCAAAATTTATGGTCATTAATACCATATTCCCTATACGCCACTTGGCGTGACGGGGGCACTTCACCTTTTTTTTTTTTTACTATATTCAGTGCAATCTTGAAATATGTATTCTGCTGTCTGGGGCGCCTGTCCACATGTACATGTAGATGAGGTGCCGATCTTGAATTTTGTATACACGTGACTGTGGAGTCAATTGTGTCCTGTTCTAATGCGTATAATGATAACTTGTTCCCATCTATTCATATTAAGAAAGGCATCCTTATTTGGAGCATTTGATCTTCTGATTGATTTGATTATCTGTATCTTATGATGGTATGTAACAGGCGCATCTGGTTGTGTGCCTGTTGCACCTTCTTTTGAAAGCTGATCTGCTCTCTATTTCCCTGGTATTCCATAGTGAGCTGGGATCCACTGCAAGGTAATCCTGTGGTGTTTGTAGAGTTCAGTCAATAAAGTTTGCAGATGTAGCAACTTTCTGGATTGCAGTGACTGGAGCATTGTTCCTGCATCTGTCAAAAACTCTACAGGCTGTGGGCTAAGATTACTGTTCAGCAGTTTTTCTATTGCCAATTTTATTGCTTGCATTTCTGCATCGTAATTGTGATAATTAAAGGTAAAGGTAAAGTACGAGACATGAACCGGCGTCTTAGCACGCGAGTTTCCACCCATATGTGCTCGGCCGCCTATCCAGAAATGTTCGGATATTTCTGTATAGTGTCGTCTCAAGCATCGAAACTCAGATGCGAAGCGACATTCCTCACCTTCCCAGGATAATACCCTGGTACCCATTTCTGCCAACGGCTGGGTCGACCGTGGGGGTAATTTTTTTTTTTAAATTTCCAACCACGAGTACAATTCACACTGCTCCCAGCGGGAATCGAACACGGGTTGTCCGAACGTCGGTAGTCTAGTCGGGTGGATTTCCCAACTAGGCTACCGAGGCCCCCAATTGTGATAATTTTTCCCTGTTGCTATCTTTTCCATATCCCTAGTGTTATTTTTTGAGTACTCTATGTAGACCCCTGCTCCCACTTTCTTTGCTTTGTATTGATCGAGTCACCGCACAGAGACATTATAAACACCCTATATAACACTTGTTACTACAAGTTTGATAAACTATTCAGAACTTGATTCTCAATTAAAAAATAAAAAAGAATGACTGTCTCTCTATTTTAATGCTTGAGATGTAATTGTCTATCGCTATTTTCATAACAGGATTTTAAGCTGCTTTCATTTTCATATTAGCATTATTAACTGTTTCTTTCTTAACAGTGGGACTTTTAAATTTATCTCTTTTCATACTAAGATTTTAAACTGCTTTAATCTTCATGCTAGTATTTTAAATTGTCTCTCTGGTCATTCTAGGATTTTCAAAAGGTTAACTTTTGATGCTAGAAATATAAACTCTCTCAACTCTCTTAACTCCTACATTTTAATCTCTATCTATTAATGCTAGAAATTTAAAATGCCTATCTCTCATTCTCTTTCTTCTATCTATATCTTAATGTTTAATATTTATAACTGCATCTCTCTTTTTCGCTTTCTCTTAATGTTAGACTTTTAAACTGCCACTCTCCTTCTCCAGTGACATGAATTATGTGCAATTGTCTATCTCCAACTCCTCTCCTTTTTCTACTACAATTTTGAAATTTCAACTGCATAGTATTTTCCTAGTTTTTTGTGTGTATACCTGTCTCTTTCTCTCTAACATTATCTCTTCCAGAATCTCCTCTACCGTTGAATTGTTGATGAAAATGTTAATATAATCGTATATGCTTTAGAAATTACAAGTTGTCTTGCTTTTTTTTTTTATTAAGGGAAGCAACTCCTGTTAGATTAAAAGTTAAGAAATCGTCGATATATTGTATTTGTAATTTGTCAAAAGTTTTATTCATATGCATATTGTTTCCCAGAAAATAATATTCTCATAAAATGTGCAAGGTCTTTAAAACTTTCTATAGGAAATGTGTAATCCTAAAGTATAAAATTAAAAGAAATGTATCTTTCCTTAATTTGTGTTGCAAATATTAATTATTTATAATTTCTCTAAAAAATTAAAAGTTATCTTCCTTTGCTCACAGAAAAGTCAACTTGAGTCTTAAATAAGAAAACGAGGCTGTATAAAGTCCAGTGTAGTGAACATATTTTTTGAAATTGCGTGAAATTGTAAATAAAATGTGTGTTATTCATCTAGATACTACTGCTGTTGGCTGGCTTGTATTAGGTAAAGAAGCTGTTCACGCGATGAATCTGTGTTTACAGCATGTGTTCAAAATATCCAGCACAGGCCTCAATACATTCTGAGACTTGTCTCTTACTATTTTCGAAAACCTTCCTGATCTATATATCTATCTTTCGTTCGCCTGAAGTATTGTCTATAACTGCAATGTCGTTTCCTGTATAAATGTTACCGTCTTTTGTTATTCTTGCAGTGGTCCATTTAATTTTGTCTGTAGTGTTGTATATATGGGATATGTGGGATTTCCCTCAGTCTACTATATTGAGTAGCGGCACGGGCGTAATACCGACCACATTACCCCAAAATCATGTGTTGAAATTCTGCAAAATTTATGGTCATTAATACCATATTCCCTATACGCCACTTGGCGTGACGGGGACACTTCACATTTTTTTTTTTTTACTATATTCAGTGCAATCTTGAAATATGTATTCTGCTGTCTGGAGCGCCTGTCCACATGTACATGTAGTTGAGGTGCCGATCTTGAATTTTGTATACACGTGACTGTGGAGTCAATTGTGTCCTGTTCTAATGCGTATAATGATAACTTGTTCCCATCTATTCATATTAAGAAAGGCATCCTTATTTGGAGCATTTGATCTTCTGATTGATTTGATTATCTGTATCTTATGATGGTATGTAACAGGCGCATCTGGTTGTGTGCCTGTTGCACCTTCTTTTGAAAGCTGATCTGCTCTCTATTTCCCTGGTATTCCATAGTGAGCTGGGATCCACTGCAAGGTAATCCTGTGGTGTTTGTAGAGTTCAGTCAATAAAGTTTGCAGATGTAGCAACTTTCTGGATTGCAGTGACTGGAGCATTGTTCCTGCATCTGTCAAAAACTCTACAGGCTGTGGGCTAAGATACTGTTCAGCAGTTTTTCTATTGCCAATTTTATTGCTTGCATTTCTGCATCTAAAGTACGAGACATGAACCGGCGTCTTAGCACGCGAGTTTCCACCCATATGTGCTCGGCCGCCTATTCAGAAATGTTCGGATATTTCTGTATAGTGTCGTCTCAAGCATCGAAACTCAGATGCGAAGCGCAGGTGGTACCCATTTCTGCCAACGGCTGGGTCGACCAATTTTACAATTCACACTGCTCCCAGCGGGAATCGAACACGGGTTTCCGAACGTCGGTAGTCTATCCCAACTAGGCTAATTGTGATAATTTTTCCCTGTTGCTATCTTTTCCATATCCCTAGTGTTATTTTTTGAGTACTCTATGTAGACCCCTGCTCCCACTTTCTTTGCTTTGTATTGATCGAGTCACCGCACAGAGACATTATAAACACCCTATATAACACTTGTTACTACAAGTTTGATAAACTATTCAGAACTTGATTCTCAATTAAAAAATAAAAAAGAATGACTGTCTCTCTATTTTAATGCTTGAGATGTAATTGTCTATCGCTATTTTCATAACAGGATTTTAAGCTGCTTTCATTTTCATATTAGCATTATTAACTGTTTCTTTCTTAATAGTGGGACTTTTAAATTTATCTCTTTTCATACTAAGATTTTAAACTGCTTTAATCTTCATGCTAGTATTTTAAATTGTCTCTCTGGTCATTCTAGGATTTTCAAAAGGTTAACTTTTGATGCTAGAAATATAAACTCTCTCAACTCTCTTAACTCCTACATTTTAATCTCTATCTATTAATGCTAGAAATTTAAAATGCCTATCTCTCATTCTCTTTCTTCTATCTATATCTTAATGTTTAATATTTATAACTGCATCTCTCTTTTTCGCTTTCTCTTAATGTTAGACTTTTAAACTGCCACTCTCCTTCTCCAGTGACATGAATTATGTGCAATTGTCTATCTCCAACTCCTCTCCTTTTTCTACTACAATTTTGAAATTTCTACTGCATAGTATTTTCCTAGTTTTTTTGTGTGTATACCTCTCTCTTTCTCTCTAACATGATCTCTTCCAGAATCTCTTCTACCGTTGAATTGTTGATGAAAATGTTAATATAATCGTATATGCTTTAGAAATTACAAGTTGTCTTGCTTTTTTTTTATTAAGGGAAGCAACTCCTGTTAGATTAAAAGTTAAGAAATCGTCGATATATTGTATTTGTAATTTGTCAAAAGTTTTATTCATATGCATATTGTTTCCCAGAAAATAATATTCTCATAAAATGTGCAAGGTCTTTAAAATTTTCTATAGGAAATTTGTAATCCTAAAGTATAAAATTAAAAGAAATGTATCTTTCCTTAATTTGTGTTGCAAATATTAATTATTTATAATTTCTCTAAAAAATTAAAAGTTATCTTCCTTTGCTCACAGAAAAGTCAACTTGAGTCTTAAATAAGAAAACGAGGCTGTATAAAGTCCAGTGTAGTGAACATATTTTTTGAAATTGCGTGAAATTGTAAATAAAATGTGTGTTATTCATCTAGATACTACTGTTGTTGGCTGGCTTGTATTAGGTAAAGAAGCTGTTCACGCGATGAATCTGTGTTTACAGCATGTGTTCAAAATATCCAGCACAGGCCTCAATACATTCTGAGACTTGTCTCTTACTATTTTCGAAAACCTTCATGATCTATATATCTATCTTTCGTTCGCCTGAAGTATTGTCTATAACTGCAATGTCGTTTCCTGTATAAATGTTACCGTCTTTTGTTATTCTTGCAGTGGTCCATTTAATTTTGTCTGTAGTGTTGTATATATGGGATATGTGGGATTTCCCTCAGTCTACTATATTGAGTAGCGGCACGGGCGTAATACCGACCACATTACCCCAAAATCATGTGTTGAAGGTCTGTAAAATTTATGGTCATTAATACCATATTCCCTATACGCCACTTGGCGTGACGGGGGCACTACACCTTTTTTTTTTTTTTTACTATATTCAGTGCAATCTTGAAATATGTGTTCTTCTGTCTGGGGCGCCTGTCCACATGTACATGTAGTTGAGGTGCCGATCTTGAATTTTGTATACACGTGACTGTGGAGTCAATTGTGTCCTGTTCTAATGCGTATAATGATAACTTGTTCCCATCTATTCATATTAAGAAAGGCATCCTTATTTGGAGCATTTGATCTTCTGATTGATTTGATTATCTGTATCTTATGATGGTATGTAACAGGCGCATCTGGTTGTGTGCCTGTTGCACCTTCTTTTGAAAGCTGATCTACTCTCTATTTCCCTGGTATTCCATAGTGAGCTGGGATCCACTGCAAGGCAATCCTGTGGTGTTTGTAGAGTTCAGTCAATAAAGTTTGCAGATGTAGCAACTTTCTGGATTGCAGTGACTGGAGCATTGTTCCTGCATCTGTCAAAAACTCTACAGGCTGTGGGCTAAGATTACTGTTCAGCAGTTTTTCTATTGCCAATTTTATTGCTTGCATTTCTGCATCGTAATTGTGATAATTTTTCCCTGTTGCTATCTTTTCCATATCCCTAGTGTTATTTTTTGAGTACTCTATGTAGACCCCTGCTCCCCCTTTCTTTGCTTTGTATTGATCGAGTCACCGCACAGAGACATTATAAACACCCTATATAACACTTGTTACTACAAGTTTGATAAACTATTCAGAACTTGATTCTCAATTAAAAAATAAAAAAAGAATGACTGTCTCTCTATTTTAATGCTTGAGATGTAATTGTCTATCGCTATTTTCATAACAGGATTTTAAGCTGCTTTCATTTTCATATTAGCATTATTAACTGTTTCTTTCTTAATAGTGGGACTTTTAAATTTATCTCTTTTCTTACAAAGATTTTAAACTGCTTTTATCTTCATGCTAGTATTTTAAATTGTCTCTCTGGTCATTCTAGGATTTTCAGAAGGTTAACTTTTGATGCTAGAAATATAAACTCTCTCAACTCTCTTAACTCCTACATTTTAATCTCTATCTATTAATGCTAGAAATTTGAAATGCCTATCTCTCATTCTCTTTCTTCTATCTATATCTTAATGTTTAATATTTATAACTGCATCTCTCTTTTTCGCTTTCTCTTAATGTTAGACTTTTAAACTGCCACTCTCCTTCTCCAGTGACATGAATTATGTGCAATTGTCTATCTCCAACTCCTCTCCTTTTTCTACTACAATTTTGAAATTTCAACTGCATAGTATTTTCCTAGTTTTTTGTGTGTATACCTCTCTCTTTCTCTCTAACATTATCTCTTCCAGAATCTCTTCTACCGTTGAAATGTTGATGAAAATGTTAATATAATCGTATATGCTTTAGAAATTACAAGTTGTCTTGCTTTTTTTTTATTAAGGGAAGCAACTCCTGTTAGATTAAAAGTTAAGAAATCGTCGATATATTGTATTTGTAATTTGTCAAAAGTTTTATTCATATGCATATTGTTTCCCAGAAAATAATATTCTCATAAAATGTGCAAGGTCTTTAAAATTTTCTATAGGAAATTTGTAATCCTAAAGTATAAAATTAAAAGAAATGTATCTTTCCTTAATTTGTGTTGCAAATATTAATTATTTATAATTTCTCTAAAAAATTAAAAGTTATCTTCCTTTGCTCACAGAAAAGTCAACTTGAGTCTTAAATAAGAAAACGAGGCTGTATAAAGTCCAGTGTAGTGAACATATTTTTTGAAATTGCGTGAAATTGTAAATAAAATGTGTGTTATTCATCTAGATACTACTGTTGTTGGCTGGCTTGTATTAGGTAAAGAAGCTGTTCACGCGATGAATCTGTGTTTACAGCATGTGTTCAAAATATCCAGCACAGGCCTCAATACATTCTGAGACTTGTCTCTTACTATTTTCGAAAACCTTCATGATCTATATATCTATCTTTCGTTCGCCTGAAGTATTGTCTATAACTGCAATGTCGTTTCCTGTATAAATGTTACCGTCTTTTGTTATTCTTGCAGTGGTCCATTTAATTTTGTCTGTAGTGTTGTATATATGGGATATGTGGGATTTCCCTCAGTCTACTATATTGAGTAGCGGCACGGGCGTAATACCGACCACATTACCCCAAAATCATGTGTTGAAGGTCTGTAAAATTTATGGTCATTAATACCATATTCCCTATACGCCACTTGGCGTGACGGGGGCACTACACCTTTTTTTTTTTTTTTTACTATATTCAGTGCAATCTTGAAATATGTGTTCTTCTGTCTGGGGCGCCTGTCCACATGTACATGTAGTTGAGGTGCCGATCTTGAATTTTGTATACACGTGACTGTGGAGTCAATTGTGTCCTGTTCTAATGCGTATAATGATAACTTGTTCCCATCTATTCATATTAAGAAAGGCATCCTTATTTGGAGCATTTGATCTTCTGATTGATTTGATTATCTGTATCTTATGATGGTATGTAACAGGCGCATCTGGTTGTGTGCCTGTTGCACCTTCTTTTGAAAGCTGATCTACTCTCTATTTCCCTGGTATTCCATAGTGAGCTGGGATCCACTGCAAGGCAATCCTGTGGTGTTTGTAGAGTTCAGTCAATAAAGTTTGCAGATGTAGCAACTTTCTGGATTGCAGTGACTGGAGCATTGTTCCTGCATCTGTCAAAAACTCTACAGGCTGTGGGCTAAGATTACTGTTCAGCAGTTTTTCTATTGCCAATTTTATTGCTTGCATTTCTGCATCGTAATTGTGATAATTTTTCCCTGTTGCTATCTTTTCCATATCCCTAGTGTTATTTTTTGAGTACTCTATGTAGACCCCTGCTCCCCCTTTCTTTGCTTTGTATTGATCGAGTCACCGCACAGAGACATTATAAACATCCTATATAACACTTGTTACTACAAGTTTGATAAACTATTCAGAACTTGATTCTCAATTAAAAAATAAAAAAAGAATGACTGTCTCTCTATTTTAATGAAAATATAACTCTCTCAACTCTCTTAACTCCTTCATTTTAATCTCGATCTCTATATATTAAAAAAAAAAGTAAAGTACCCCCCGTCACGCCAAGTGGCGTATAGGGAAATATGGTGTTAGTGACCCTATATTTTACAGACCTTCAGCACATGATTTTTGGGGTAATGTGGTCGGTATTACGCCCGTGCTGCTTTTACTTTCCCAGAAAAAATCCGGTACCCATTTTAAGGCTGGGTGAACCCGGAGCCGTCGGTTGGGATCGAACCCTACCCCTTGTCCGTAGTAGTCCAGTTCACTAACCACTGAGCTATCGCGGCTCCTACTAATTTTTAGGGAATTAGTAAAACCCAGGTGTCCTCGCCAGGATTACGAACCCCGGCTGTTGCCGTGGTAAGCCAACCGCCTATCGATTTCGCTAACCGGACACATCTCTATATATTACTGCTAGAAATTTAAACTCTCTCTCTCTCTCTCTCTCTCTCTCTCTCTCTCTCTATTCTATCTATATCTTAATGTTTAATATATTAAACTGCATCTCTTTTTTCTCTCTCTCTCTCTCTCTCTCTCTCTCTCTCTCTCTCTCTCTCTCTTCTATCTATATCTTAATGTTTAATATATTAAACTGCATCTCTTTTTTCCGCTCTCTCTCTCTCTCTCTCTTCTATCTATATATTAATGTTTAATATATTAAACCACATCTCATTTTTCCTCTCTCTCTCTCTCTCTCTCTCCCTCTCCTCTATCTATATCTTAATGTTTAATATATTAAACTGCATTTTTTTCCGCTCTCTCACTCTCTCTCTTAATGTTATGATTTTAAACTGCTCTCTCTCTCTCTCTCTCTCTCTCTCTTAATGTTACGATTTTAAACTAACTCTCTCCCTCTCCCGTGACATGAATTTCGCGTGCCCACGCGATGAGATAGTGATGCAGTGCCACTGGCTCTTGAGTTTAGTAGAACGGTAACAGGCCTCGGCCTTGCCTTGGTACGAGGTCTATGATTTGTCTGTTTTCGAGTAAAAAAATTGCCACAAGCTGGATCGCGGTCTGATCGAGTGTTTCACGGAAGTGGTGGCCTGACTTCATTTATTCGGACAGCGACTATTGTTGTGGCATGCTCACTAATCTTAAGTCAACGGTTTTGTCGTTGACACACAGAGTTATGTTGCTTGTGACGGACGTTACAGTGACTTGGGTGTGTCAATTATGAGCTGCACGCCTTTTGTACAGAGTTCAGCGCGTTCAATATTACACAGTTTTCTATGCATCAAGTAGCACACCATTTTGAGAGAAGAACTCAGCGTGTTCTATGGTAAAGTATGAACGATCGAGATGGACATTTTGTTGGTTGTTAACTGATCAGATATGGAGGTGCCCAGACTGTAGTGAAGCCATTCCGTTCTAAAGTCAAAGCTACACACACACGCGCGCGCGCGCACACACACACACACACACACACACACACACACACACACATATATATATGCCTTTGAAAATGTCTAATTTCACGATCTGTTTTGAAATATTCCATTTTTGAGCCACAAATTTTTTAACCATTTAAGATATAAATAGAAAACTATCTTGTTCAGTCGACACGAGGTGTTCGAGTCTGACTTTCTATTTATGACGGTAGCAATGTGACAAAATGTTAGGCAAGAATAGTAAGTAAAGTACCCCCGTCACGCCAAGTGGCGTATAGGGAAAAATATGGTGCTAGTTTAGTGACCCTATAATTTACAGACCTTCAGCACATGGTTTTTCGGGTAATGTAGTCGGTATTACGCCCGTGCTGCTTTACTTTCCCAGAAAAAATATCCGGTACCCATTTAAGGCTGAGTGAACCCGGAAGCCGTCGGTTGGGATCGAACCCTACCCTTTGTCCTTTGTAGTCCAGTTCACTAATCACTGAGCTATCGCGGCTCCCAAAAAAGTAAGAAAAATAGTCCGTCACGCCAAGTGGCGTATAGGGAATATGGTGTTAGTGACTATAAATTCCATGACATGACACAGTCTTAATAGCAGAGACACGAAATGATAGATATAATAGTAAAAGAAAACAACAATAAAGGTATCAGTTTGAATAGTAAGAAAACAGAAATAATGGTTATATCGAAGAAACAAACACCACCATCATGCAGCATAAAAATAAACAAGACAAATCTGAAACAAGTGCAACGTTTCAAATACTTGGGCACAGTGATAACATCAGATGGAAGATGCAACACAGAAATAAAAAGCAGAATAGCTCAGGCCAAGATAGCATTTCAGAAAATGAAAAATATCTTATGCAACAAATCTATGTCAATAGAAATGATAAAGAGAGTTCATCGATGCTATATAGAATCAATTCTGACCTATGGAAGCGAATCATGGACAATAGACAAACAAATGAAAAGACGATTAGAGGCCACAGAGATGGGATTTCTCAGAAGAATATTGAAAGTTCCCTGGACAGCTAAAAAGACCAATGAAAAAGTTCTCAAAGAGGCCAACATAAAAAGGGAGGTCTTAAAAAACATAAGAAATAGCAATTAACATTTTTTGGGCACATCATGAGAAGAGGAAATTTGGAATAGTTGGTCACAACTAGCAAAATAAAAAGAAAGAGAGATCGCGGACAACAAAGAGAGAAAATACTGGATAGCTTGGTGTCATGTCATGGAAAACAGTCAACAACAGAACTCATACGATGCACTGTGGATAGAAGATTGTGGAAAGACATGATCACCAACGCCAACCGATACGGTACATGTGATGATGATCTATGTTTAGGAATACGCCTATGAAAGTGTTAAAAAGTAAAATTAAACTTCTAGGCTTTCCAAAGACTTCATATTAGACAACCCCGTAGCAAGATTTTGAATAAAAATCACTTTTATGAATTTTACCTGCAGCCAATTTTTTTAAAGATACGCATATAAAATTGTTAGAAAAATAAATTTAACATCTAAGCTTTCCGGAAACTTCACATTAGACAGACCCGTAGCAAAATTTTGAAAAAAAAATCACTTTTATGAATTTTACCCCAGCCTTTTTTATGGATACTATTTGAAAACACTAAAGATAGTAAATTTACACTCTAGGCCTATTTGAAACTTCATATTAGACATCCTCATAGCAAGATTTTGAATAGAAAATCACTTTTATGAATTTTACCCCAGCCATTTTTTATGGATATTCATGTGAAACTGTTTAGAAAATATAAAATTTAACCTCAAGGCTAACATCATACTTTATTTTAGGCATCCCCGTAGCAAAAATTTACTTAAAATAACTTTATGAATTTTACCCCGTGACCAATTTTTAGGGATACGCCTATGAAACAGTTTAAAAAAATAAATATAACATCTAGGTTTTCCCAAAACTTCATATTAGACATCCCGGTAGCAAGATTTTGATTAAAAATGACTTTTATGATTTTTACCCCCAAACATTTTTATGGATACGACTATGAAATCACTAAAGGTAGTACATTTACACTCTAGGTACATTTCAAACTTAATATATCCTCACAGCAAGATTTTGAATAATAAAATCACTTTTATTAATTTTACCCCCAGCCATTATTTTAGGAATACGCCTATGCAATAAAAAAAAAAATACAATTTAACCTCCAGGCTTACCTCAAACTTTAATTAAGGCAACCCCGTAGTAAATTTACTTTAAAATCACTTATATTAATTTTACCCCTCACTATTTTTGAGATACGCCTATTAACTTTTGAACAAAATAAAAGTTAACCTCAAGGTTTACCTCAAACTTTGTTTAAAGGAATCCCTGTAGCAAAAGTGTACTTAAAAACCAATTTTATGAATTTTACCCCTGACCATTTTTTTGGGTATACGACTATGAAATCACTAAAAATAGTAAATTTACACTCTAGGCCTGCTTCAAACTTCATATTAGACATCCTCATAGCAAGGTTTTGAATAAAAAAATCACTTTTATGAATTTACTCCCTCACTATTTTTTAAGGGATACATCTATTAACTGTAAAAAAAAATGTTAACCTCAAGACTTACCTCAAACTTTATTTTAAGCATCCCTATAGCAAAGGTGTACATAAAAACCACTTTATGAATTTTACCCCTGACAATTTTTGAGGGATATACCTATGAAACTGTTAAAAAAATAAAGTTAACATCTAGGCTTACCTCTAACTTTATTTTAGGCATTTTCGTGGAAAAATGTACTTAAAATCATTTTTATAAACGTTTAACCCTTGCTCTTTTTTTAGGGATACGCCTATGAAACTGTTAAAAAAATTAATTTAACCTCTAGTCTTTCTCAAAATTTCAAATTAGACACCCCTGTAGCAAAATTTTGAATAAAACTCACTTTTATTATTTTTACCCCCCCCCCCACCAATTTTATGAATACGACTATGAAAACACTAAAAATAGTAAATTCACACTCTAGGTAAATTTCACAATTAATAATAGACATCCTCATAGCAAGATATTTTTACATAAAAATCACTTATGAATTTTACATCAGCCCATTTTTGAGTGATACGCCTATGAAACTGTAAAAAAAATAAAAATGAACCTCAAGGCTTACATAAAACTTTAATTTAGGCAACCCCGAGCAAATATTTACTTTAAAATAACATTTTATATTTTAACCTCTCACTATTTTTGAGGGATACGCCTATTAACTGTTTAAAAAAATAAAAGTTAACCTCAAGGCTTACCACAAACTTTATTTTAAGCAACCATGTAGCAAAAATGTACATAAAAATCACTTCTATGAATTTTATCCCTGACCATTTCTGAAGGATACGCCTATGATACTGTATTTACCCTCTAGGCTTACCTCAAACTTTATTTTAGGCACCCCGTAGCAAAAAATTATTTTAAATCACTGTTATAAATTTTACCTCCTGACCATTTTTGAGGGATACGCCTTTGAAACTGTTAAATAATAAATTTAACATCTAGGTTTTCCAAAAACTTCATATTCGACATCCTCGTAACAAGATTTTGAATAAAAATCACTTTAATGAATTTTACCCCCAGCCATTTTTTTATAAATACGACTATAAAATCACTAAAAATAGTAAATTTACGCTCTAGGCCTACTTCAAATTTCACATTAGACATCCTCATAGCAAGATAGTGAATAAAAATCACTTTTATGAATTTCACCCACAGCCAATTTTTTTATGGATACGCCTATGAAACTGTTAGAAAAATAAATTTAACCTCTAGGTTTACCTCAAACTTCATATTAGACATCATCGTAGCAAAAATTTACTTAAAAATCACTTTTATGAATTTTTACCCCTTGATAATGTTTTGGGGGATACGCCTATGAAACTTTTAAATAATAAATTTAACATCTAGGTTTTCCAAAAACTTCATATTAGACATCCTCGTAATAAGATTTTGAATAAAAATCACTTTAATGAATTTTACCCCCAGCCATTTTTTATAAATACGACTATAAAATCACTAAAAATAGTAAATTTACGCTCTAGGCCTACTTCAAACTTCACATTAGACATCCTCATAGCAAGATAGTGAATAAAAATCACTTTTATGAATTTCACCCACAGCCAATTTTTTATGGATACGCCTATGAAACTGTTAGAAAAATAAATTTAACCTCTAGGTTTACCTCAAACTTCATATTATACATCATTGGAGCAAAAATGTACTTAAAATAACTTTTATAAATGTTTAAACCTTGATAATTTTTTAGGGATACGCCTATGAAAGTGTTAAAAATTAAATTAAACCTCTAGACTTACCTCAAACTTTATTTTATGCATCCCCGTAGCAACAATTTAATTAAAATCACTTTTATGAATTTTTACTCCTTTCATCATTTTTGATGGAAACGCCAATGAAACTTAAAAAAATTAAAATATAACCTATATGCTTTCACAAAACTTCATATTAGACATCCTCATAGCAAGATTTATAATAAAAAATCACTTTTATGAGTTTTAATCAAAGTCATTTTTGTAAAGATACGCCCATGAAACTGTTAAAATAGATAAATTTAACCTCTAGTCTTTATCAAAACTTCATATTACACACCACCGTAGCAAGATTTTGAATAAAAATCACTTTTGATAGTTTTACGCCCCCCCCCACCCCAGCCATTTTTTTAGTGATACGACTATGAAAACACTAAAAATAGTAAATTTACACTCTTGGTAAATTTCACAATTAATAATAGACTTCCTCATAGTAAGATTTTGAAAAAAAAAAATCACTTTTATAAATTTTACATCATACAATTTTTTTAGGGATACGCCTATGAAACTAAAAAAATCAAATTTAACCTCAATGTTTACCTCAAACTTTAATTTAGGTAACCCCTTAGCAAAAATTTAATTTAAAATCACTTTTTTTTATTTTAGCGCCTCACTATTTTTGAGGGATACGCCTATTAATTGTTTATAAAAATAAAAGTTAACATCAAGGCTTACCTCAAACGTTATTTTAAGCATCCATGTAGCATAAGTGTACATAAAAATCACTTTTATCAATTTTACCATTTTTGAGGGATACGCCTATGAAACTGGTAAAAAAATAAAATTATACCTCCAGGATTACATCAAACTTTATTTTCGGCATACTAGCAGCAACTTTATTTAAAATCACTTTTTTAAATTTTACCCCCTGAACATTTTTGAGGGATACGCTTTGAACCTATTTAAAAAATATAAATTTAACCTCTAGGTTGACCTCAATCTTCATATTAGACATCATCGTAGCAAAAATTTACTTAAAAATCACTTTTATGAATTTTTACCCCTTGAAGATTTTATTTGGGGATATGTCTATGAAACTGTTAAATAATAAATTTAACATCTAGGTTTTCCCAAAACTTTATATTAGACATCTTCGTAGCAAGATTTTGAATAAAAATCATTTTTTTTGAATTTTACCCCCAGCCATTTTTTATAGATACGACTATGAAATCACTAAGAATAGTAAATTTACAATCTAGGCCTACATCAAACTTCATACATGTATTAGATATCCTCATAGCAAGATTTTGAATAAAAATCACTTTTATGAATTTCACTACAGCCATTTTTTAATGGATACGCCTATGAAACCGTTAAAAATTAAATTTAACCTCTATGCTTACCTCAAACTTTAATTTATGGAATCCCGTAAAAAAATGTATTTTCAAATCACATTTTTTTATTTTAACCCCTCATTATTTTTGAAAGATTTGCCCATTAACTGAAAAAAAAAAAATTTAACCTCAAGGCTTACTTCAAAATTTATTTTAAGCATCCCTGTAGCAAAAGTGCACTTAAAAATCACTTTTATGAATTTTATCACTGACCATTTTTAAGGGATACGCCTATGAACCTGTTAAAAATATAAAATGTAACCTCTAGGTTTACCTCAAACTTCATATTATACATAATCGTAGCAAAAATTTACTTGAAAATAACTGTATAAATATATAACCCTTGATCATTTTTTGAGGATACGCCTATGAAACTGTTTAAAAAAAATTAAATTTAACCTCTAGTCTTTCCCAAGATTTCATATTAGACATCCCCGTAGTAAGATTTTGAATAAAAAATCACTTTTATGAATTTTATCCCTAGCCATTTTTTTAGGTTAGGGATACTCACATGAAACTGCTAAACAAATACATTCAACCCCTAGTCTTTCCCAAAACTTCATATTAGACACCCCCGTAGCAAGATTTTGAAGAAAAATCATTTTTATTATTTTTACCCCAAGCCATTTTTTATGGATACGACGATGAAAACACTAAAAATAGTAAATTTACACTCTAGGTAAATTTCACACTAATAATAGACATCCTCATAGCAAGATTTTGAATAAAAAATCAGTTTTATGAATTTTTACCCACTGTCATTTTCTTAGTGATACGCCCGTGAAACTGCTAAACAAATACATTTAACCCCTAGTCTTTCTCAAACCTTCATATTACACACCCCCGTAGCAAGATTTTGAATAAAAATCACATTAATTTTTTTTACCCCCAGCCATTTTTTATGGATAAGACTGTGAAAACACTAAATATAGTAAATTTACACTCTAGGTAAATTTCACACTTATTAATAGACATCATCATAGCAAGATTTTGAATAAAAAATCATTTTTATTAATTTTACCCCTGTCATTTTTTTCAGGGATACGCCTATGAAACTGTTGAAAAATAAAATGTAACCTTATGGCTTACCTCACTTTAATTTAGGCAACCCCGTAGCAAAAAATTACTTTAAAATCACTTTCTAAATTTTAGCCCCTCACTATTTTTGAGGGATACGCCTATTAACTGTTTAAAGAAAATAAAAGTTAACCTCAAGGCTTTATTTTAAGCAACCCTGTAGCAAAAGTGCACATAAAAATTACTTTTATGAATTTTATCCCTGACCATTTCTGAGGGATACGCCTATGAAACTGTTTTTAAAAATGAAAATTAACCTCTAGGCTTACCTCACACTTTATTTTAGGCATCACAGTAGCAAAAAGTTGTTTAAAATCACTTTTATAAATTTTACCTTCTGACCAATTTTGAGGGATACGCCTATGAAACAGTTAAAAATATAAATTTAACCTCTAGGTTTACCTCAAACTTTATATTAGACATCATCGTAGCAAAAATTTACTTAAAAATAACTTTTATGAAATTTTACCCCTTGATAATTTTTTAGGGATACGCCTATGAAACTGTTAAATAATAAATTTAACATTTAGATTTTCCCAAAACTTCATATTAGACATCCTCATAACAAGATTTTGAATAAAATCACTTTTATGAATTTTACCTCCAGCCATTTTTATAGATTCGACTATGAAATCACTAAAAATTGTAAATTTACACTCTAAGCCTACTTCAAACTTCATATTAGACATCCTCATAGCAAGATTTTGAATAAAAATCACTTTTATGATTTTCACCCCGAGCCAAAAATTTACAAATCATTTTAAAAAGAATTCTCCCCCCCACCCCCTCACCATTTTTGATGGATACGCATATAAAACTTAGATGTTTTAAATATAACCTCTAGGCTATCCCAAAACTTCATATTAGACATCCTCATAGCAAGATTTTGAATAACAAATCACTTTTACGAGTTTTTCCCGAGCCATTTTTTTATGGATACGACCATGAAATCACTAAAAATAGTAATTTTACGCGTTAGGTTTTCCCCAAACTTCATACATTTACACAGATGGCTCTGCTACAAACGCCACCAGAAATGAAGGAGGGGGGTGTGTTCTTGAGGCTGAATAACCAAGAAGAGATTACCAAGTCAATAGCTACAGGGAAATTCTCAAACAGCTATAAGTAGAAACTGAAGCCCTCAAAGACGCTGCTAAACTGGTTATCCAACACAAAAATAGCGTGCACAAGATATTAGTGATATTGACTGATACACTGTCAGTCCTAACAGCTCTAAAATCCTCAGGAACAATGAGCTAGATGACTTGAGAACAATCCTTACCAGATGTGCAATAACTTCCAGAGAGTAGTCATCCAGTGGGTACCATCACACTGTAATATACACGGAAACGAACGCGCAGACAAATTAGCTAAAGAGAGAGGAAGATTACCACAAGAGAATCATCTGGTAAGTTACGATGAAGCCAAATCCATCACCAAAGGAAAGTGTCATGAAAAATGGAAACAAGAACACTCAAAGTATAACGAGATGGATGGATACCTCTAACTTTCAAAGAGGGATCAAGTCATCATACTTCGCCTACGCACTGGCCACAATAGAATGAGAAACCACATGTTCACTGAACTCAAAATAGGACCTACCAGCCAATGCCACTGTACACTGGATAACATGACAACAAAACATGTTCTACAGGATTGCCCTCACTTTTACAGACCTGAGAAGGACAATGTGGTCCACACCCACCTCCCTGGAAGAGAAACTATACGGGGCGACTTTGGTTCTTTGGTTATGGAAGGTCCCGGTATCATTGCAAACGAATTAAAATACATAATAGCTCAACCGCCCCTGCCAGTGGAATCATCAGAATTACTAACTCATCTCCCAAACAAAGAAAGGTAGCTGTAGTCACCATCATGGCAGTCTCAGCACACGCCAAAAGACATTAGGCGAAACCGAACAGAAAGTGAACACAGCCAATAACTGTGCAATAACTTCCAGAGAGTGGTCAACCAGTGGGTACCATCACACAGTAATGTACACGGAAACGAACGCGCAGACAAATTAACTAAAAAGAGAGGAAGATTACCATCATAAGAGAGTCAGGAGTCATAGATTTAAAGAGAAATGATCGTAGAAGAAGAAGAAACAAACGGACACAGCAGAGATTGCCAAAGCTTTCGAGTATTACTACCGGAAGCTCTATACACAAGAAGACACACGGGAAGACGTAAAAGACAAATGTATGCAACACACAAAGTTATTGACGGAGACAGACAACCAATCATTGAACGCTGAGATAACACCGCTGATTTGACGACCTCAGTGAGAGCCATGCAAAAGAACAAAACGCCTTGGCCGGATCGACTCACAGTAGAGTCTTATCTACATTTTCTCACCCCAGGCCCAATGCTTGTGCGGGTCGCCGCTGAATCATTCGTCAAAGGACAGCTCTCTGTGAGCATGAATGCGTAATACATTTCACTACAGATGCCCGACACAGTAGGGACCAACAATAACAGCATTACAACACATAATAGAAGCTCAACGAGCCAAGTGAATGAACTAATAAAAAAATTGCCGCCGTAGTGGTTACTCATCAAGCCAGCTATCAAAAATATTGAAACAGTGTTGTCAAAGTATATCAAGAAAATACGAATTATATTAACAGTATAAAGGCTGATATTGTATCTAACTTACGAAGTAAATCAAGTAGCAAAGAAGTTTAATGCAAGGAATAAGCAAGTTATATATATAGTCAAGTTAACTGATCACGGGAAATTGGAAAAATCTAATTCAAGAAGCAGAACGGATAAACATAGATATTTTAGGCATATCAGAGACAAGATGGAAAGAATGTGGGTACATATAGGACGAAAAATATACTTTATAAACTCAGGAAACACAACAGAACATCAAAGAGGGGTAGGAATACTAATAAAAAGAGAGCTACAAAAATATATAAGTACCCACTGGGCATACAATGATAGGATTATACTACTCAAGATGAAAGCAAAACCATTCGGCATAGCAATAATACAGACATATGCACCTTCGCACCCAAATCTTCGGACATCTCGATTGCAATGGGTGACATGAACGCTAAAGTAGGAAAAGGCAGATGTAAGACCATTATAGGAAACCATGGTTTAGGAAAAAACGAAATGACAGAGGAGAAAGATTAATACAATTCTGTGAAGAAAATAGGCTAATAATATGCAACACCTACTTTGAGCAAGAGAAAAGAACACTATACACATGGAAAAGCCCTGGAGATAAGAAGAGGAATAAAATAGATTAGATAATGATAAAAGAAAGGTTCCGTAACAGCGTAAAGAACGCCAAAACCTATCCAGGAGCAGATATTAATTCAGATCACAATCCTGTAATGATTAAAATGAAAATCAAACTAAAGAGAAAGAAGCAAAAGTCTAATTCATCAACAATACCACCAGATATAACAGCTTTAAATCAAAAAGATATTAAAGATACCTATTCAATACAAGTAAAGAAAACATATCAGAAGCTGCTAGAAGAATCCAGATGAAAAAGTAACAACCAAATGGCAATGCATAAAGAAAATCATACAAGAAACCTGTGACACCTTACACAAAAAAAGAAAAGAACAAAAAACAAAAATGGATAACTGACAACATCTTAGAGAAAAATGGGAGAAAGGAGACAGGCGAAGAACACTGCCCAATACAATAAAATAAATAATGAAATACGCAAAATGTACAAAAAGGTAAAAGAAGACTGGCTCAGCCAAAAATGTATAGAAATAGAAACTATGGAAAGCAAACAAGACTTAAGAGGAATGCACATAGAAATAAACCAATATATGCCTTCTTCATAAACTACACCAAAGCTTTTGACGGAGTACACCACAAACAACATATAGAATGCCTAAAAGAGATACTTCTAGAAGACATGGACATACGACTAATATGTAATCTATACTGGGAGCAAACAGCAAAAATAAAATATAACAAAGAGAACTCTACACCCATTGATATAAAAAGGAGAGTAAGACAGGGATGCATCCTATCACTAAGCATGTTCAATCTATACACTGAGCAAATCTTTAAAAACATCTGAGAGATGCCAGGCCTACACATTAATGGAAAGATAATCAATAACCTAAGATATGCTGATAATACTGTACTACTAGCTGAAATTGTGGAAAATTCTGAAGCAATATGGTTTACCATCAAAATTCATAAATATTATCAAAGACATGTATGATGGTTACACATGTGCAGTTCGAACAGAGGAAGGACTGAGCGAATGTTTCCCAATAGAAACTGGGGTTAAACAAGGATGTATTTTATCGCCCTTGCTATTTGGAATTGTTATGGACTTCATAATGAACAAATGCTGCACTGGTAATAAAGGCATCGAATGGATACAAGGAGACCATTTGGAGGACCTCGACTTTGCTTATGACATAGTTCTCATCAACAGTCAGATAAAAACGATGCAGGAAAACACAAATGAACTATCATCAATAGCCATCAAAATTGGGCTTGAGATCAATCATGAAAAGACTAGAGTCATGAAAAGTTTAATTCGAACAAGTGACAAAACATACATGGAAAACAAACCAGTAGAAGAGATCGATCACTTTATCTATCTTGGAAGTCACATTGATCGAGAAGGGGATACGAGTAAATAAATTAGAATCAGAATGGCTAAAGCAGCAATGTCTTTCAGAAGCCTTGAAAAGTTGTGGAAATCAAAACTCATCAGCACAAACACAAAACTTAGGCTATTCAAATCAAATGTACTATCAACCCTTACGTATGCGTGTGAAAGCTGGAAAACAACAAGAGATATAGAAACAAAGTTGAACGCATTCGAAAATAAATGTCTAAGGAAAATACTTGGTATAGCATGGAACGAATTCAAAACAAACGAGGAAATTAGAGAAATCGCCAAACAACCACTAATATCTTCAGTAATAAAGAAAAGACGATGGTCATATGTTGGACATGTGATGAGAAGAGATAATAACCGAATAGCAAAGCAAGCCATCATGTGGGAAACAACAGGTAAATGAAAAAGAGGAAGACCCAGGGAGACACTGAGAAGAACATTGATGAGAGAGGCAAGAGCAGCAGGAATCGGCTCCCTTAATGAGATAGAACTGCTTGCACAGAACAGAGACAGATGGCGAGATTTGATAAAATATCTTTAAAAGAAAACTGCTAGAACAAAAAAACCATATAGGAGAAGGTGTATCTTGGTCTACGCCCGATGGGCCGGTTACGGCTCGAAAGGTCAATAGATAGATAGACTAGCTGAAAATCCTAAAGATCTTCAACAATTACTTAATGAAATAAACATGACAAGCAAAAAATATGGGCTAGATATGAATATAAAAAAAAAATAAAACTATGATCATAAACAAAGACATTTCTCAAGACCTACAATTAAATATCACAGTTGAGGGAATACATCTGGAGACAGTCCAGAGCTACAACTACTAAGATGAAGTCTTAAAACAACTAAAAATGAAAAGAAAACTACTAAACACAATTCAAACAAGACAAATGCGATTTTTGGGCCATGTTAAAAGACACGACAATAAAAGTAATCCTGGAGGAGAAAATACAAGGTAAAAGAGAAAGAGGCAGACCAAGACTAACATGGACGAGTAACATCAAAAGATGGACAAACCAGCCTATGACAACCTGCACCATCAAAGCAAGAGACAGAGCAGAATGGCACTCCATGATAGCCAAACTTCGATGCGGAGATGGCACTCGATGATGATGATGAACTGATCACGGACTCAAAATAGCAAGCTATCGTGAAAGCTCAAGACAAAACATGCTCAAGTTGTTGTGACAAGTCAAATTGATGTCAACAATAAGTTCACAACTAAAGAATTCAAGTTACTTCAGCGCGTCGTGTCACGAGAAACTCCCGAATATTGCAAGACAACAGAACACGTTTAAGATTGAAATCGTCAATTGTCAATTAGCGTACGACAAATCCAGGTTAACTAGGGTACAGTGTGACATTGTGAGATCTTCGAACTTAAAACGTTGTGTCTGGAGAGACATCCGTGTAATCACGTGACCGTGTAAGTGTAACCTACTTCTGGCTTAAGAAACATAAACATCGAGTGTCTTCTTTCATTTTCCAAGGATTATTAAGTATGAATTACTTACTTAGTTAATTATATTTATGAATCGATTGATTGTCCTTTTGAATTGATTGTTGAAATGGAACTTAATGAATTGTTATTGTTTGGCAGAATACACGCGTTATAAAATAGTATTTAATTGAAATGTCATCAAACAGGTCTGAGGATTTACCAATGTTGGCGAAGAGTAGTTTACATGTGCCTACGTCATACAGGGGCACATTCTCGTGTATTTTCACACTCCACAGGAAATGTAGGGAACAGAAGTTAAGGGGATAACCATTCATGTCATTTGTGTAAATGGAAGGGCTGCTGTCCCCAGGATCCCCACCTCACTAGGACTGATGCCCCAGGCTAGGAGCTGCCTAGCTAGTGGAAACTAGCCCAGATTCAACAGCACACAGACGTGCCGATTGCAATCTCGACACTAAGGACATTGGGTGTTACCCTAGTCCGACCACGCATCTTCCACCCCCCCAATTTCTCTGTTCAAACTTTGACATAATGGGAGGTAGCAAAGCAGTACCCAAAGACTACTGTGTCACGTGACGTGACACAGTCTGTGTTTCTAGAGCAGGAAACACGGCTTTGCACCTAGGACAAGGTTTATAAGCCTTGCGTCTTAGTCAAAGAGAAAAATTGGGCAGTTGGTTTATAAATATTCACTAGAATTTCATAAACCCGGCCACTGAAAACTACATACAAAATAGTTAATTATATAAATCTCTCGCTATTGTAACTTTTTAAGAGTACCACAATTTTGAATATCATTTGAAAAAAATATATTTTCTTAAAAAATGTTTATGTTTAAATATACAAAAACATATTAGGCAATGTGTCTTACAATGCACTAATATTAAATCTTATCAATCAAAGTGTATGTGCCTTTAATTTATGATGCAACTAAAAATATTACTTTTATATGAATTTTTTAAAGTATTATTTTCCTTGCTTATGAAGGGAAGCCACTGCAAAGGTGTAAAGTACAAGTTATTGTTCCTAGGGGTAATTCCTTTAAACTTTTAGACAGTTAATAATATTCTCTAAAGCATTAATCATTAGGCATGTTCAGCAATGCATATAGATTTAAATAATACGATAAATATATGTGCTTCTAAGTTTTGTGCAAATTATATGTGATTAATTTGTTTTTAAATGGTAGTAATTTAAAATTATCAACTATGCATAAAATTCAATTAGTACTCAGAACTCAAAATAGCGTTTGATTTAAACAATACATTACTCATCAGACATGTTTAGCAATGCATATAGACTAAAATTAATGTGATAAATAAATGTGCATATATGTTTTGTGCAAATTATATGAAATTAATTTGTTTAAAATGGTAGGATTAAAAAATTATCCAGTGTGCATACAATTCAATTAAAACTCCTCGATTGATTTCAAGATGGTAATATGGCGGTAATTTTCAAGATGGTGGCTGTGTAAGTAAACAAGATATTTCATTTTCGACTTTTCCCCATAAAATGCAAGGTAGATGGTCAAAATCAAATAATATTTTCAGAAATTTAGAGGCCATATCATTTCAGGTTCTCTAACAAAATAAATCAGAATATCCTCAAGTAGTGAATACGATGAGCCATATTAACAATGATATCACAGTTCGAGTTACTTCAACTTCAATTTAAACTGAAAATGAAAAATAAAAAAAAATTAAGTAAGCTTTCTGCAGGTAAAAATTATATATTAATACGATTATAATGTCATTCTAATATTACAAATAATAGTAATTACTCTAAGTTACAAAATTGTTATTTTAGGTTAATAAAATGAAATGAAATTAGTAATATAACAGCTCTCTTACTGACACATTTTATTTTGCAGTCAAGTTAAAAGAGAAATTCTAGTTAAAATGGATTAGAAGTTGTACCTTATAGACATACTAAATTATAGTTAGAATGTAAATAAAAGAGAAACCTTTCTTTAAAAAATTAAAGATATAATAATTTTAGTACAAAACAGTAAATCAAAATGTTCCTTTGTTTGTTGAATAAAAACAGACAGTACTTTAATTTATTTACTAATTCTAATCTTTGTGTTCTTTTTGTATTACAGTTTCTCACAAATGTATTTGGTTTGACAATCTTCAATGGATTGATTTATATCTATCTATTGACCTTTCGAGCCGTAACCGGCCCATAGGGCGTAGACCAAGATACACCTTCTCCTATATGAATTTTTGTTCTAGCAGTTTTCTTTTAAAGATATTTTATTAAATCTCGCCATCTGTCTCTGTTCTGTGCAAGCAGTTCTATCTCATTGAGGGAGCCGATTCCTGCTGCTCTTGCCTCTCTCATCAATGTTCTTCTCAGTGTCTCCCTGGGTCTTCCTCTTTTTCTTTTACCTGTTGTTTCCCATATGAGGGCTTGCTTTGCTATTCGATTATTATCTCTTCTCATCACATGTCCAACGTATGACCATCGTCTTTTCTTTATTACTGAAGATATTAGTGGTTGATTGGCGATTTCTCTAATTTCCTCGTTTGTTTTGAATTCGTTCCATTCTATACCAAGTATTTTCCTTAGACATTTATTTTCGAATGCGTTCAACTTTGTTTCTATATCTCTTGTTGTTTTCCAGCTTTCACACGCATACGTAAGGGTTGATAGTACATTTGATTTGAATAGCCTAAGTTTTGTGTTTGTGCTAATGAGTTTTGATTTCCACAACTTTTCAAGGCTTCTGAAAGACATTGCTGCTTTAGCCAGTCTGATTCTAATTTTCTTTGCTCGTATCCCCTTCTCGATCAATGTGACTTCCAAGATAGATAAAGTGATCGATCTCTTCTACTGGTTTGTTTTCCATGTATATTTTGTCACTTGTTGGAATTAAACTTTTCATGACTTTAGTCTTTTCATGATTGACCTCAAGCCCAATTTTGCTGGCTATTGATGATAGTTCATTTGTGTTTTCCTGCATCGTTTTTATCTGACTGCTGATGAGAACTATGTCATCAGCAAAGTCGAGGTCCTCCAAATGGTCTCCTTGTATCCATTCGATGCCTTTATTACCAGTGCAGCATTTCTTCATTATGAAGTCCATAACAATTCCAAATAACAAGGGCGATAAAATACATCCTTGTTTAACCCCAGTTTCTATTGGGAAACATTCGCTCAGTCCTTCCTCTGTTCGAACTGCACATGTGTAACCATCATACATGTCTTTGATAATATTTATGATTTTTGATGGTAAACCATATTGCTTCAGAATTTTCCACAAAGAATCTCTATGAATACTATCAAATGCTTTTTTGAAGTCGATGAAGTTAAGTACAAAAGGTTTTTGCTTTTCAATATGTTCCTCCAATATAAGTCGTAGAGTGAAAATGTGGTCAAGACAGCTTCTCCCTTTTCTAAACCCAGCCTGTTCTTCACGCATTACTGTATCTATTGAATCCTTTATTCTATTTAGGATGATTTTACAGAATAACTTTGAGGCAACTGACAAAAGTGTCACGCCTCTCCAGTTGTTACAATCTCTAAGATTGCCCTTTTTGGGATCTTAACAATGATTCCTTTTTTCCATTTATGAGGCGTCTTCTCTGTTTTCCAAATGATGTTGAACATTTTTTGGAGATGTATTAAATTATGGCTATCAATTGCCTTGAGGATCTCAGCTGTTAACTTATCCTCTCCAGCAGCCTTGTTATTGGTCATTAGCTTTAAGGTGGTTTCTATTTCACTCAAGGTGAAGTCATCTAAATTTACATCTAATTCTGCTGCTGGTGTTTCAGCTTCAAAATCTATTAAACTGTGAGGTAGTGGACGGTTAAGAATTTCTTTGAAGTGTTCTGCCCAACGGGCTTTTATGTCTGCGCTTGTTGTTAGCATTAATCCAGATTTGTCTAGAATTGGTGTTCCACTGGATGTATAGGTGTTTGTCAGCATCTTTTGTACTGTATAGAGAGTTCTGCTGTCTCCTGTAATTGCAGCTGTCTCTGCTTTCTCTGCCAAGTTGTCTATATAAGCTCTTGTATCTCTTCTTGCCGAACTTTTCACTTTGTTGTCTAATTCTTTGTATGTTGCTTTTGCCAGAACCTTTCCAAGATCTGTCTTTACATTGGATTGATTTAGGACAACATTATTAAAAATAAAATAAAAATCAAATTGTCTTCCATTTGGAGTTTACTGTGAGATGGAGAAACTAAAACAGGATATATCATCATCATCAAGTAGGTGACCATGTCTCTCCACAACGTTTGATCTCGACAGTTATTTATCATTTCTGTTGTTTAGTTTCTGCCAAGCCATTCTCTTAAGCTGTCTGGTATTTGTTCTCTTTGCTTTTCTCTATCACTTTGTTCCTCAATTTTATCTGTTGCTGCAATATATTCCAGCTGCTCACCTCACAATACATGGCCAAAAAAAATTGCTTTTTCCTAACTTTGGAAATTGGAATAGATCTCTATTTACTTTGGCCTCTTTCAGAACGTTTTCATTACCCTTCTTGGCTCTCCATAATATTCTCAATATTCTTCTGTAAAACCACATTTTACAGACTCTAGTGATTTTTGTGTCTGTTGTCCTATAGTCTATGATTCACATCCATATGTTAAGACTGGCTATACATAACATTTAAGAACTCTTTTTCTTGTTTCTATTGTCAAAAATGGATTGCATAGTATATTCCTAATTTTTTGCAAAGCTGCTTTTGCCTGAGCTATTCTGCATCTCACCTCTTTTGTACATCTTCTGTCTGAGGTTAACAAAGTTCCCAAATATTTAAATTCATTTACCTCTTTTAATATTGTTCCACTTGTCTTTATTTTGCACTGAGGTGATGTCTTTTTCTTTGTTGTTACCATTTCCTATGTCTTTTTGCTATTAAGGCTGAGTTCTTTATTTTTGCTTTTTTTTCACTATAATGTCCAACCTTTCTTGTAACTCATCTTCACTCTTAGTGATTAAGACTGTATCATCAGCATACCTTAGATTATCTATATTATAGCCTCCGATTGTTCCAAGTATGCCCCTTATGGATCTCAAAATAATCTCACTATAAATATTAAACAAATCTAGTGACAGCACACAACCTTGCCTAACACCCTGTTTTATTTTTTCGACATTCCCAGTTGATTTCCTGTTCTTCTTGTTGCCAGTACATGTTCTTTATTATTCTTTGATCCAGAAAGATAGGAAATGAACTATTTTGTTTAAAGGTAACAATTTAGAAATTATGCGGTAGGACACTCACCCTGTATGTAAGATCTAATTTCATGAAATAAAATAACATAATTATATTTACATTTGTTTGTATCCTTTTTAGGGTATTATTTATAAGTATTATTTGTTATATTTTATATGCATTATATTATTTATATATTTTCATTTATTTATTATTTAATATATGATAATAAAAAATCTGACAACCACAGCAGTTGTTTACAAGATGCAGTCCCATGTAAACAAGTGACTATTTTCATCTTATCATGAACAAATGCAGAAGTAAGTTCAAAACAAAAATTATATTTTCAGGATCATACAGGGCTATATCATTTTAGGTTCTCTTACAAAATAACTAAGAATATCTTCAACTAGTGATTAAGTTTAATTTTATAAATACATATGTCACAATTCTAGATACTTCATTCTTCATAATGAAAGCATATGGGCATTCATTATTATTATTAATTGTTTATTTGTCATAATTGTCACTTGTAATTTAAAAAAATTAAAATTGAAAAAGTAAAAATCAACATTACAATTATAACATCAATCTTATGTTATTACAATAATTTTTAAGTTACTAATTATTATTTTAAATTCCTAAATGAAATGAAATCAATAATATTAATAGCTCTCTCACTCACACAGTTTGTTGTAGTCACATTAAAGCACAATTCTGCATAAAATGGATTAGATGTTATATGTTATAGACACACTAACTAAGTTATAGTTAGATATCTGTTGTGTCTTAGACATACTGACTAAGTTATAGTTAGATAGATGTTATATGTTATAGACATACTGACTAAGTTATAGTTAGATAGATCTTATATGTTATAGACAAACTAAGTTATAGTTAGATAGAAGTTATATGTTATAAACATACTAAGTTATAGTTAGATAGATGTTTTTTGTTATAGATAAACTAAGTTATAGTAAAATAGGAGTTATATGTCATAAACATACTGACTAAGTTATAGTTAGATAGAAGTTTTATGTTATAAACATACTGACTTAAGTTATAGTTAGGGTATAAATAATGGAGAAAACTTTTGTAAAATGTTAGGATATAATCATCATCATTCTCAAGTACCATGTCTGCTGGCGTAGGGGATCATGTCTCTCCACATCTCTTGATCTTAACAGTTATTTGTCATTTTTGTTGTTGACCTTCTGCCAAGCCATTCGTTAAACTATCTGGTTTCTTCTTTTTTCTTTCTTTCCCTCTGTCCATGCATCCTTTAATTTTCTCAGGTGTCACAATATATTCCAGCTGTTCCCTTCTGATTATATGTCTCCCCCCCCCCAAAAAAAAAAAAAAAATGATTGTTTCTTCCTAATATTGGAAATTTGCTATATGTTTAGCTTTGGCTGCTTTCAGAAACATTTCATTACTCTTCTTTGTCATCCATGGTATTCTCGACAATCTTCTGTAAAATCACATCTCTACAGCATCCAGCAATTTTCTTGCCATTTGTACATGATTCAGATCCATATGGACTGGCTCTACATAATATTTAAGAACTCTTTTTTTTTTTGCTTCTAATGTCAACAATTAATTGTACAGTATTTTCCTATTTTTTTAGAAAGCTGCTTTTGCTTGAGATATAGAACAAATTATTCTATAGAATATTCTCCAAAATTAAATCTCTTAATAAGAGTCTTATTTCCGAACCTTCTTTATATTTGCTGCTGAAGGCTGAAGACATGGCCATGATGGCGTTTGATGTCTATAAACATAAACTTGATAAACGGACTGGAGCCAAGCCACAAAAATTAACGGTTTCTGGTATTTGCCAACGTTTTTTTTCGCGCTTTAATTATTTTATTTTAAATTTATGTATTGTACATTGTCGTGTTTAGTTTGGATTTTGTAATGTATATATTTACCGAGGGATTAAGTTGAGTCATCGTGTATGAGTTAACCTAGACCTAAGTAATTAGTAAGTAACTTACTTACAAAAATAACTTACATACGTTCTTCAGCTGATTTGAATTTCTTGTGTAAATTTTGTGTCAAAATTTATCTTCTTTCATTTTCACAAAACATGTAGCCTCCCAAATTATTTCTGTTTGGATTAACGTTCCCGTGCCTTTATTCGGCTGCTCTCGAATTCGAATCTCTCACTCTGTCACTCTGAATCTCATGAATCTGTCATTATTATGATTATTGTTAGTCACCCCTAGCCCCTAGGTCTGAAATACTTAATAATATTTTAAAAGCCTACATCTTACAACTAACCCTAAACCTAAATTTTGTTGTAAAAATAATATTAAATTAAAAAAAATTAGAAACATTTATCTATCTATCTTTCGTTCGCTCGAAGTATTGTCTACTATATCTGATCAGCAATGTCGTTTCCTCTTTCCTGTATGTATTTTTAAAATTTTACTGTTTTTTGTAATTCTTGCAGTGGCCCATATAGTTTTGTCTGTAGTGTTGTATCTATGGGCCAATGGATTTTCCTCAGTCTACTATATTCAGTGCAGTCTTGAAGTATGTGTTCAGCAGTCTGGGGTGCCTGTCCACATGTACAAGTAGTTGATCTGCCGATCTTGAATTTTGTATACATTTATACATGTGACTATGGAGTCGGTTGTGTCCTGTTCTTAGGCGTATAATGATAACTTGTTCATATCTATTCATATTATGAAAGGCATCCTGATTTGGGGCTTGTGGTCCTCTGATTGATTTGATTATCTGTTTCTTATGATGGTATGTAACTGGTGTATCTAGTTGTGTGCCTGTTGAACCTTCCTTTGCCAACTGATCTGCATTCTCATTTCCTGGTATTCCACAGTGAGACGGGATCCACTGCAGGGCAACCCTGTGGTGCTTGCAGAGTTCAGTCAATAAGGTCTGCAGATGTGGTAATTTTCTGGATTGTAGTGCCTGGAGTACTGATCTTGCATCTGTCAAAAACACTACAGGCTGTGGGCTAAGATTACTGTTCAGCAGTTTTTCTATTGCCAACTTTATTGCTTGTATTTCTGCATCATAATTGTGACAATATTTCCCTGTTGCTATTTTATTCATATCCCTAGTGTTATTTGGGTACTCTATTATGCACCTGCTCCCCCATTCTTTACTGCATTCTGTGCTGATCTATCTGTGTACACACGGATCCATAGGTCTTGTGGGTATTCTTCATCCAGAAAACTGAGAGTTATTATTTTTCGCTGTTGACTATTCTGTTCCTCTTTGTCAACTATTCCTTTCACTTCTGTCCATATTTGAACTGATAATCCTGATTCATCTGTCCAGGGAGTCTGTTCTGGTATGGGCAGAAGGGGGTTAACAACTCTTGGCATGTCTGGTGTTTGTCTTCTAATATGCTTGGCTTGGTGGATAAAACTGCTTCTCTTAAGTCGTCCCAATGCAAGATTTTGGAATCGGTCCTTCATTGGATGTCTCGACATGCATACAAATTTTTCTGCCTGTATCAGCACCTTTGTGTCTCTCCGTTCTCTCAGTGCTGGTATCCTCCACAATTTCTCCATCTCCAATATTGGTGTTGATTTCATTGCTCCTGTGATGACCCTAAGTGCCTGGTTTTTTGCCCTAAACCTAAATTTTGTTGTAAAAATAATATTAAATTTTAAAAAATTAGAAACATTTATCTATCTATCTATCTTTCGTTCGCTCGAAGTATTGTCTATATCAGCAATGTCGTTTCCGGTTGGTTAGTCACCCCTAGGTCTGAAATACTTAATAATTTTTTAATAGCCTACATTCTTACAACTAACCATAACGGTCTAACCCTAAACCTAAATTTTGTTGTAAAAATAATATTAAATTAAAAAAAATTAGAAACATTTATAATTCAAGTATGTCGGGTTAGTGAGGGGGAGATCACTAATTTAACAGAAATAATTTAGGACACTAAACACGACCTTTACTGTTTATGTTATTATATATTATATGGTAACACTAATATATTGGTAATTTGATTAAGAGTGCCTACAATTCATTAAATTATCAGTATTATTCATTATAATATATAGGTGTAAAATAAATAAAAATGCAAAGTAGTGATATCATCATGTGCCATACTGGTTGGCGTAGGTGATCATGTCCCTCCACAATCTTCTATCTACAGTGCATCGTATCCGTTCTGTTATTGACTGTTTTCCATGCCATGACGCCAAGCTATCCAGTATTTTCTCACTTTGTCGTCCGCGATCTCTCTTTCCTTTTATTTTGCCAGTTGTAACCAAGTATTCCAACTTTCCTCTTCTCATGATGTGCTCGAAAAATGTTGATTGCTTCTTTTTGATGTTTTTTAAGAGCTCCCTTTTTGTGTTGGCCTCTTTGAGAACTTCCTCATTGGTCTTTTTAGCTGTCCAGGGAACTTTCAACATTCTTCTGAGAAATCCCATCTCTGTGGCCTCTAATCGTCTTTTCATTTGTTTGTCTACTGTCCATGATTCGCTTCCATAGGTCAGAATTGGTTCTATATAGCACCGATGAACTCTCTTTCTCATTTTTATTGACATAGATTTGTTGCATAAGATATTTTTCATTTTCTGAAATGCTATTTTAGCCTGAGCTGTTCTGCTTTTTATTTCTGTGATGCATCTCCCATCTGATGTTATTAATGTGCCCAAGTATTTGAAATGTTGCACTTGTTTCAGATTTGTCTCGTTTATTTTTATGCTGCATGATGGTGATGATTGTTTCTTTGATATAACCATTACTTCATTCATTAGTGATATAGATTATTATAATAAAACATATCATTTGATGATGACATAAAATTTCAGTCCTTTTATTTCAGAAAATAAGCCAAAAAATTTTTCTGAATTCTTTCATTACATGGAGTCTCGGAGGCTGAATGGTTAGCGTGCTTCCTGATGAGAAGGGCATGGGTTTGATCCGCAGAAGTGGTAGTTTGATTTTTTTTTACCAACAAGGCTCCTGGATTTACTCAGCCTCTAGCAATGGGTAGCAGAGATTTTTCTGGGAAGTAAAGGTGGCTTTGTGTTATACCGACCACATCACCTGAAAATGTGCTGTGATCATAGAAAAATATTGTTACTAAAACCAAATTCCCCATACTTCTAGCAAAGCAGGGGAGGGAAATTTTAAAATAAAAGTATATTTTATTATAGAGTATAGACTATAATAGATAATAGGCCTTATATATGCTGGATCATAGTCAGTCCTTTTTATTGAAACTGAAAGCAAAAAAAAATTATCAGAACTCTATCATTACTTCTGATAAAACGAGACCCTCACAACATACCAGACCTATGTTTCTGTCGATCATAAAGCTGTACCGGGCACCGCAGATGAATGCATTTGTCTTCACTCTAAAATAAATAAAATACTGCTCATTTTGAGAGGGATGTAAAGAATAATTATTGTCATAACTTTTCTTAGATGTATCCCTTCTGTTGGTTTTATTCTTTAAATGTTTCCCGTGTTTGGGAAAATATTGTAAGTTGCGATTTTGAGACTCGACTTGCATTTTCATAACCATGGCATCAGTTGGAAAGTGGTACCCACCCAATCAGCAAATCAACTAAAATATCAGTGACAAACAGCTGTGAAAAATGTGGTCACTAGCATGACAATCCCTTGAAGTGTGGAGGGCATCCATTATTTTTCTTATTACTCTTTCAAATTTTTGTTACAGGTACACATTTACAACCATCTAGCATGGATATGACATGGATCACGGAGTCAAACTCTGAGCTGAGAGATTATTCTAAGCAAGTCTGTTTCGTATGGTCCTTTCTGTGCTGAGATCCCAGAGAATGAGGATATGACCTTCAAGTCTGTGAGGTTCAATGACTTTGACAACAGTGGAGAGGCGACTACATGAATGAGTTGACGTCAACATTAAACATGTTGGTAAGTCTGTAGAACAGATACTGTCCTATCCATGGAATCATTGTAGTGGGGGTTCTTTGCATCCATTCCACCAGTCAAAAAATAGACTTAATACAAGGATGCCATGGGGCATATTTCTTCAACAAACACTTTTCAAGCCATCCTATTTCTTACCATTCTCTTAAGGTTGTTGCATGTCTTCTCCATAATCCTCTGCCTTTCAGCTTCCTGTGCCAGTTTTGATGGCCTCAACCATGACCGATCAGATCTGACACCATGAGCCAGCTATGATTCCCTCAGCCATGACTGATCAGATCTGACACCATGAGCCAGCTTTGACGGCCTCAGCCATGACCAATCAGATCTGACACCATGAGCCAGCTATGATTCCCTCACCCGTGACCAATCAGATCCTAATATGACACAAATTAAGCCCTTCCCCTGATAAAATTTCAGAAGTTTCAAACTTACATTCAGCGTTGCTGTCTATGCAGCTTTCATTATCTTTTCCCGCCTTTCCACTATAAAAATAGTTATTGTTTATGTAACGCCACTGACATTGCAGTGTCTGTTGTTTCAGTTTATCTCGCAAATTTACTAAAATAACAATTGCTATCCTTATAACCCAGTGTTTATGATTGTCGCTTTTACCGGCACTGCGAGCACAAAAATATAGTTCTATTCCAAGACAAATTGCACAAAATTGAAACAGTAAAATAAAATTATGGCTTTCACGTTTACTCATAGAAATTATAAAATAATATTATTGTATAAACAAATATAGGTGTTCAGTGTTAATATGAGAGATTAAATGTCGTGAATTAAGCTGATCTTAAATTATTATTAAATCACTTTTGGTCACCTGTGTAGCGAGTATAAAAACTCAAAAAGGTTCCCTCCATGCCTTGCTAGACATTTGGGGAATATGGTGTTAGTGACCACATTTTTCTATGACTACGGCACATTTTTAGGCAATGTGGTCGGTATACTGCCAGGCCTCCTTTACTTCCCAGAAAGAACTCTGGTATACATTTTTAGAGGCTGGGTGATCCCTGGAGCCTTGTCAGTCCAAAATAAAATCTGACACTGCTGAGGATCAAACCTGGACCATTCTGGTCAGGAAGTGAGCACACTAATCACTCAGCCACCAAGGTTCCACAAAATCATAGACCTACTTCAAATACAAATTTAACAAAATTGAAATGGCTAAAAAAATGATGACTTTCACATTTACTCACAGAAATTATCAAATTATATTATTGTATAAACAAATATAGCTGTTCAGTGTTAATATGAAAGATTAAATGTCGCGAATTAAGCTGATCATAAAATATTATTAAATCACTTATGGTCACCTGCGTAACAAGTATAAAAACACAAAAAGTAAGGGTTCCCTCCATGCCTTGCTAGACATTTGGGGAATATGGTGTTAGTGACCACATTTTTCTATGACCACGGCACATTTTTTGGCGATGTGGTCAGTATCCTGCCAGGCCGCCTTTACTTCCCAGAAAGATCTCTGGTATCTATTTTTAGAGGCTGGGTGACTCCCAGAGCCTTGTCAGTCCAAAATAAAATTCGCCACTACTGGTATCAAACCTGGACCATTCTGGTCAGGAAGTGAGCACACTAACCACTCAACCACCAAGGCTCCACAAAAACATAGACCTACTCCAAATACAGGAGCCGTGATAGCTTAGTGGTTAGTGAACTGGACTACAAAGGAAAAGAGGTAGGATTTGATCCCAACCGACGGCTTCCGGGTTCTATCTATCTATCTATTGTCCTTTCGAGCCGAAGACGGCACATAGGGCAGAACCATAATCTCAAAAACAGAAACCTTGTGTGCCAAAGTGGCACATATTGCAGAGATCACTGCTCTAAAATGTATGGCGCTGTTTCCATAACAATACTTTTTACAATGACTTCCGGTTTCACTCAGCCTTAAATGGGTACCGGGTTTTTTCTGGGAAAGTAAAGCGGCACAGGCGTAATACTGACCACATTACCCCAAAAATAATATGCTCAAGGTCTGTAAAATTTATGGTCACTAACATCATATTATCTATCCGCCACTTGGCGTGACGGAGGCTCTTTACTTTTGCTGACTCCAAATACAAATTCTTCAAAATTGAAACTGCCAAAAAAATTATGACTTTCACTTCTACAAACAGAAATTATGAATTTGTATTTCTGTATAAATAAATATAGGTATTCAATGTTAATTAGAGAAATTAAATGTGAATTAGGCGGATCGTAATATAAAATATATAGTCATGGTGTAATTTTTTCTGGGAGTGGCAGACTAGACAAACATTCTGGTCAGACTTTGCAGAAGGGAATTCTGTATTTGACGTCACGGCTGAATAAAACTACTGTGGAGGTTTTAAGAGCAGCAATTCAGATGTGGACAATTTGTCGCTCGCAAATATTTCCCTCTGTCGATCCTGACGCATGCAGTCAGCTGTGGGTCACTTTCCATACTTAGGTCAGTTGCTGGATCAACGTCTTGGGCCCTGTTGACGAATGTAATGTAGAAGTATTAAAGAAAATGAGATGGGGGTGGGCACCAAGTTGCTCATCCAGTAACTGAGTTGAGAGCAGATAGTTCCTGCATCAGGATCAGCACACGACAGAGCTGATTAAGATCCTACTCCGCCCCCAGTAGTGTTTGTAGAAATGCATAGGTAAGTGTTGATAATACCTTTGAGTTGAATATTCTAAATTTGGTTTTATTGTTTTGTATTTTTTATTCCCATATTTTGTCCAGGAGATTCATGTATATCTTACGTGTATCTTAGAGAAGATTATTGTTTGATGTGTATCTTACAGAAGATTCCAGTGACGTTGTGTATACCATCAAGGACATGACCACAATGTTGAGGCAGCTGAGACTGAAGCAGAACTCCCTGTTGCATGTCGCTGTTGTTCATGGGACAATGGAGGTATATATTAGATAAACAGAAATAAAGTTGGTGTATTTAACTCTAAATAAAATCTTTAGGCAATAACAACCTCTTCACAATACAAATTTCTTGGAATTGGACACATGCCAGTTCAGGACACATTCTTTAGCTGAAATGACCTAAGTCAGAATGACACAAACTAAGCCCTTCCCCTGATAAAAATTCAGAAGTTTCTAACTTACATTTAGGATTGCTGTCTATGCAACTTTCATGATCTTTTCCCGCCTTTCTGCTATAAAAATAGTTATTGTTTATGTAACGCCGCAGACATTGCAGTGTCTGTTGTTTTGGTTGATCCTGCAAATTTGCTAAAGTAACAATTGCCATCCTTATAACTCAGTGTTTATGATTGTCACCTTTACCGGCCCTGTGAGCACAACTATATAGTTCAACTTCCAAGACAAATTGCACAAAATTGAAACAGTAAAAAAAAATGATGACTTTCACTTTTACTCACAGAAATTATCAAATTATATTATTGTATAAACAAATATAGCTGTTCAGTGTTAATATGAAAGATTAAATGTCGCGAATTAAGCTGATCATAAAATATTATTAAATCACTTATGGTCATCTGCGTAACAAGTATAAAAACACAAAAAGTAAGGGTTCCCTCCATGCCTTGCTAGACATTTGGGGAATATGGTGTTAGTGACCACATTTTTCTATGACCACAATTTTTGGCGATGTGGTCAGTATCCTGCCAGGCCGCCTTTACTTCCCAGAAAGATCTCTGGTATCTATTTTTAGAGGCTGGGTGACTCCCAGAGCCTTGTCAGTCCAAAATAAAATTCGCCACTACTGGTATCAAACCTGGACCATTCTGGTCAGGAAGTGAGCACACTAACCACTCAACCACCAAGGCTCCACAAAAACATAGACCTACTCCAAATACAGGAGCCGTGATAGCTTAGTGGTTAGTGAACTGGACTACAAAGGAAAAGAGGTAGGATTTGATCCCAACCAACGGCTTCCGGGTTCTATCTATCTATCTATCTATTGTCCTTTCGAGCCGAAGACGGCACATAGGGCAGAACCACAATCTCAAAAACAGAAAGCTTGTGTCCCAAAGTGGCACATATTGCAGAGATCACTGCTCTAAAATGTATGGCGCTGTTTCCATAACAATACTTTTTACAATGACTTCCGGTTTCACTCAGCCTTAAATGGGTACCGGGTTTTTTCTGGGAAAGTAAAGCGGCACAGGCGTAATACTGACCACATTACCCCAAAAATAATATGCTCATGGTCTGTAAAATTTATGGTCACTAACATCATATTATCTATCCGCCACTTGGCGTGACGGAGGCTCTTTATTTTTGCTTTCTCCAAATACAAATTCATCAAAATTGAAACGGCCAAAAAAATTATGACTTTCACTTCTACACACAGAAATTATGAATTTGTATTTCTGTATAAATAAATATAGGTATTCAATGTTAATTAGAGAAATTAAATGTGAATTAGGCGGATCGTAATATAAAATATATAGTCATAGTGTAATTTTTTCTGGGAGTGGCAGACTAGACAAACATTCTGGTCAGACTTTGCAGAAGGGAATTCTGTATTTGACGTCACGGCTGAATAAAACTACTGTGGAGGTTTTAAGAGCAGCAATTCAGATGTGGACAATTTGTCGCTCGCAAATATTTCCCTCTGTCGATCCTGACGCATGCAGTCAGCTGTGGGTCACTTTCCATACTTAGGTCAGTTGCTGGATCAACGTCTTGGGCCCTGTTGACGAATGTAATGTAGAAGTATTAAAGAAAATGAGATGGGGGTGGGCACCAAGTTGCTCATCCAGTAACTGAGTTGAGAGCAGATAGTTCCTGCATCAGGATCAGCACACGACAGAGCTGATTAAGATCCTACTCCGCCCCCCAGTAGTGTTTGTAGAAATGCATAGGTAAGTGTTGATAATACCTTTGAGTTGAATATTCTAAATTTGGTTTTATTGTTTTGTATTTTTTATTCCAATATTTTGTCCAGGAGATTCATGTATATCTTACGTGTATCTTAGAGAAGATTATTGTTTGATGTGTATCTTACAGAAGATTCCAGTGACGTTGTGTATACCATCAAGGACATGACCAGAATGTTGAGGCAGCTGAGACTGAAGCAGAACTCCCTGTTGCATGTCGCTGTTGTTCATGGGACAATGGAGGTATATATTAGATAAACAGAAATAAAGTTGGCGTATTTAACTCTAAATAAAATCTTTAGGTAATAACAACCTCTTCACAATACAATTTTCTTGGAATTGGACACATGCCAGTTCAGGACGCGTTCTTTAGCTGAAATGACCTAAGTCAGAATGACACAAACTAAGCCCTTCCCCTGATAAAAATTCAGAAGTTTTTAGCTTACATTTAGGATTGCTGTCTATGCAGCTTTCATTATCTTTTCCCGCCTTTCTGCTATAAAAATAGTTATTGTTTATGTAACGCCGCAGACATTGCAGTGTCTGTTGTTTTGGTTGATCCTGCAAATTTGCTAAAGTAACAATTGCCATCCTTATAACTCAGTGTTTATGATTGTCACCTTTATTGGCCCTGTGAGCACAACCATATAGTTCAACTTCCAAGACAAATTGCACAAAATTGAAACGGTAAAAAAAAAATGATGACTTTCACTTTTACTCACAGAAATTATCAAATTATATTATTGTATAAACAAATATAGCTGTTCAGTGTTAATATGAAAGATTAAATGTCGCGAATTAAGCTGATCATAAAATATTAGCGGAGAAATATAGAAGGCTCCTTAGCCACCCCATGCACCAAAGAATTTCTGGTTCCGGAATTGTACGACTAAAGAGGAACAACTTCGCTGCAATTGCCAATGAACTAACTACTGGAGACCCAGTTCTTTCCCAAACAATATCGAAACCCTTGGGCCCATCTGATATGTCTCCTCACGGAAAACATAAAATACCAGAACTTCAAGAAAACATAACATGAATCATGAAAAAAGGCACCCAATCAGACACAGAAAGAAAACATGTAGCAGAAAAACATATACACGATACCTACCCACAGGACTCTTGGTCCCACATATACACAGATGGCTCTGCTACAAATGCCACCAGAAATGGAGGGGGAGGTGTGTTCTTGACGCTGACCAATCAGGACGAGATCACCCAGTCAATAGCTACTGGAAAATTCTCAAACAACTTTAAAGAAGAGGCTGAGGCCATCAGAGAAGCTGCAACACTGGCTACTCAACACAAAAATAACATGCACAATATATTGGTGATTCTGACTGATGCACTGTCAGTACTATCAGATCTAAAAAGCCCCAAGAATAATGAACCAGATGACTTGAGAATTACCCTGGACCAACTATGTAATAACTTCCAATGAGTAGTCATTCAGTGGATACCATCACGCTGTAATATACACGGGAACGAACACGCAGACAAATTAGCTAAAGAGGGAGGGAGATTACCACAAGAGAACAATCCGCTCAGTTATGATGAAGCCAAATCCATCCTCAAGGGTCAGTTCCATGAAAAATGGAAACGTGAACACCCAAAGCATAACGAGAGTGACGGATACCACCAACTATCAAGGAGGGATCAAGTCACCATACTTCGTCTACGCACTGGCCACAATAGAATGAGAAATCACATGTTCACCAAATTCAAAATAGGAACTACCAGCCTATGCCACTCACTGTACACTGGACAATATGACTACAAATCATGTTCTACAGGATTGCCCCCAGTACATGGACCTGAGAAGAGCAATGTGGTCCACGCCCACCTCCCTGGAGGAGAAATTATATGGGGCAATCGATTCGCTTAAACAGACAGCTGACTTCATGAGAGAGACTGGAATCCTACTCTGATCGAGTCTTGATCGCAGAGAGAGAAAGAGAGAGAGAGAGTTTATGACAAAACTACAGGGATATGCCCAAACAATGACAGTTGTCAGCACGTATATTTTGGACCCCAGTGTCAGTACTTGGTTCTCGTGTACAAATACGCCCAAAATTCTGAACCTACTTTCCTGTTTGATTAGAACGACACCACATGTAATTCGGACACAAATTCGACATCAGTTGAGGCAACTCTCAATCAATCTTTGCTGTTCTCCTGGTTTAGGATTTATGTAAATGACTTAACAGTTCCGGACAGTTTCATGGCAAAACTAAATGGTTCTGCCTCATGTAGCAATGATTCAAGGTTTGTAGTTAGTCAGCACGAGATTGATGTCTTTTGCTTTGGGGCTGGTCTGATCAACAAGTTATGGATTGCAGGGGCGATAGTTGCAAATATCTGCTCCATCCACATAGGCGGGGGTCGGAATGTGGCTCTCAAACAGAACACAAACCAGGCCGACACTTTTAATTCTTGTTATACAGGAGACAGATGTGGACCAGAGGCCGCAGTAAATGGCAAAACAAGGACCAATCTCTATGATAACGACTGCACACACACAAAACTGAGAAGTGGAAACAGTCCTGTTTACTGGTATCTGAACTTTGCCACGCCCCAGAAGACTTACACCATTCGATTCTATCATCGAGCTAGCACTATGATTCTGGTAAAGAATGCCACTCTAAAGGCTTTCTCTGGCAGTGGCGGCGTAGTGTTCCAGTCTAACGATATATCATACCCTAATGTTTCTATGAACACTATTGTAGTCACCACACAAATGCCAATGGCACACATTAAGACTGAGTTCTCACCGACCATTTTGCAGGCCGGCAGTGAACTGGCGGTGTACAACCAACGCAAACATATACAGACACCTATTGTCTGGACGGGTATTCTTGGTCGTTTTGTGCAGTGTGTAGTGGGTGTAGCAAAAGCTGCGACTTCATCATCGGTACGTGTCACGGCAAATGCTCACATGGGATCTATGGGCACGATTGCTCCAGAACTTGTCTCAGTGTCTGTCCTTTATGTGGGAAAAATCCGGAAAATGCCTACAATGTAAACATCCTGGCTATACCTGTAATGACACTTGTCAGCGATGGTAATTTTGGGCTACAGTGCGGACAGACGTGTTCTGATGGCTGTGACATCATATATGACCCGGAAAGTGCAGACTGCACATGCAAGGAAACGTACTACGGGTCAGACTGCACTCTCAAATGTCCGGACAACTGTTCCAACGACACCTGTGAACAGTCAACCGGGAACTGTGCATGCAAGGGAAAGTTCTACGTGTCAGACTGCATTCTCAAATCTCCGGACAACTGTTTGAACAAAACTTGTGGACAGTTAATCGAAGCCTGCGTCTCGTATGTCGATGATTCACACGTTAAGAAGAGTCTGCAGACTAACCCAAGCATATGGATACCTCAATGTGTTCATGTGCTTGACTTGGCTCATTTCTTTGTGTTTTTCCGTGAAGACATGACTCATATCTTAATGTTTTTCTGTGCTAGTCATGGCTCATATCTTGGTGTGTTTCTGTGCTAGCCATGGCTCAAATCTTAGCTTGTGTGTGTGTGTGTGTGTGTGTGCGTGCGTGCATGCGTGCGCGCTAGTCATGGCTCATATCTAGGTGTGTGTCATGTTAGTCATATCTCATATTTTGGTGTGTGTCATGTTAGTCATATCTCATATTTTGGTGTGTCCGTGTTAATAATGTCTCTTATTTTTATATGCGTCTGAGTTTAGTAATATCTCATAACTTAGTGTGTATCTGTGTTAGTCATGAGTCATATCTTTATGTGTGCATGTCTGGGTTAGTGATATCTCATGTCTTTGTGTGCATGTTTATGTTAGTCATATCTCATATCTTTGTGCGTGCATGTCTGTGTTTGTCACATCTCATATTCTTGTGTGTGCATGGCTATGTAAGTCACATCTCATATCTTTGTGTGTGCTTGCCTATGTTGGTCATATCTTATATCTTTGTGTGTATGTCTATGTTAGGTATGTGTCATATCTTTGTGTGTGCATGTCTAAGTCAGTCATTTCTCATTCATATCTTTATGTGCATGTCTATGTTAGTCATGTGTCATATATCTTGATGTGTGTCGGTGTTAGTCATGTCTCGTATCGCTGTGCACATGTCTGTGTTATTCACATCTCTTATCTTTGTGTGTGCATGTCTGTGTTAGTCACCTCTAGTGACTCGGGCAGATGGTGCTCGTAAACCTGGGAGGGCAGACCATCTAAGGGCAGAATCCCCCTACAGAAAAGACAATCTGCTGCCTTGCAGGAAGATTGGGGACAATCAAAGGCTAAGGAAAGCAAACCTGAAAAAATGCTGGCTGAAATCGGATGAACTGGGCCACTGGCGCAGAACACAGTGCAACGTATTAACAGGTGTTCAGTCAGAGTGGATCTGGCGGACTCTAAATGTGACGTTCTGTCTGTGGGGGCGATCAACACACTTAACCTGACAGCTGACTTCATGTGGGAGTCTGGAATCCTACTCTGACTGAGTCCTGATCGCAGAGAGAGAGAGAGAGATAAAATATTATTAAATCACTTATGGTCACCTGCGTAACAAGTATAAAAACACAAAAAGTAAGGGTTCCCTCCATGCCTTGCTAGACATTTGGGGAGTATGGTGTTAGTGACCACATTTTTCTATGACCACGGCACATTTTTTGGCGATGTGGTCAGTATCCTGCTAGGCCGCCTTTACTTCCCAGAAAGATCTCTGGTATCTCTATTTTTAGAGGCTGGGTGACTCCCATAGCCTTGTCAGTCCAAAATAAAATTCGCCACTACTGGTATCAAACCTGGACCATTCTGGTCAGGAAGTGAGCACACTAACCACTCAACCACCAAGGCTCCACAAAAACATAGACCTACTCCAAATACAGGAGCCATGATAGCTTAGTGGTTAGTGAACTGGACTACAAAGGAAAAGAGGTAGGATTTGATCCCAACCGACGGCTTCCGGGTTCTATCTATCTATCTATTGTCCTTTCGACAAGAGATAGATATAACAGCGGATATTGACACTGTCTATAACAACATCACCGCAGCTATTCTACAATCTGCTAAACAATCCATCCCCCGAGGACGCCGTAATAAATTCAAACCGTTCTGGAATGAAGAACTAGAGTGCATTGTCACGAACTAGAGTTCATTGGCAAGAAGATTAGTCGAGAAACATCCAACCCCCACCAACAAAACAAATTACAACAGATTGACTGCGAAGGTTAAACTACTAAGCGCTAAAGCAAAGAAGGTCACATGGATCACGAAATGTGAAAACCTGGATTTAAGAAAGGAAGGCAAGCAAGCATGGCGTCTTATTTCTAACCTATCAGGGAAAAAAGACGATCGAACATTGTGCCACTTAAGGCGGGTTCGGAAATAATACCAGCTAGTTCACAGAAAGCAGAAACCCTTAACAATTACTTCGCCAGTATCAATAAACAACGAGACAACCAAAGACTAGACTACGCTATCAACAAACTTACCAAAGAAATGGAAAAGCGCCATACAGTAAGCATTGAAGTCTTTGAAAAAGATTTCACCCTTCCAGAGCTAAAAGCTGCCCTTGATAAGTGTAAAAAGGGGAAATCTGCTGGCCCCGATAGACTGACTAACGAACTTATTACTAACCTCTCAATCAAAGAACTTGATGTTATCTTAGAGTTTATCAACATAACGTGGAGAGAGGGTAAGCTGCCGGCTCAGTGGAAGAAAGCAAATATAACACCCTTACTAAAGAAAGGGAAAGATCCCAACGACCTCAGCAGTTACAGACCAATCTCCCTGACCTCTAATCTGGGGAAAATAGCAGAACGAATGGTCAACGAAAGGCTGTACTGGTGGCTTGAGAACACGAAGACACTCAACAATTACCAAGCAGGCTTCAGAAAGAACAAGCGTACCATGGACCAGCTGATAAGACTCACTCAAGAGATAGGTGACTCATTCCAGGAGCAAAAACACGTATTAGCCACATTCATTGACCTGAAACAAGCTTATGACAGAGTCTGGAGAAAAGGTCTTCTATTCAAACTGAAAAAAATGGGAATATCACGACGAATGTACAAGTGGATAAAGGGCTTCTTTTGTAATCGAACAATAAACCCTGGAGGAAGGCCTACCTCAAGGATCAGCCCTAAGTTGCACATTGTTCCTTATGTTTATAAATGACATGCCAGAATATATCACATGTCGTAAGGCACTTTTTGCAGACGACCTCGCCATCTGGGTAAGAGGCAAGAATATTCAAGCCCTTACTCATAACATAAATACGAACCTTACTACCATTGCTGCTTACTGCCAGTTCTGGAAGTTAGAGCCTAGCACTGAGAAGTCAGTCTACAGTATATTTACCCTAAGCAACAAAGTCAAAGGGGAAGAAATAGATGTCCGGATGAGCGGAGAGAAACTAAAATACGACAAATATCCGAGATATCTGGGAGTTGACTTAGACCGAAGGCTATCTCTGAAACAACACATAAACAAGCTGATAGAGAAAACCACAACTAGACTCAGGATCATCAAGCACCTCGCCAGTTGTGAATGGGGGGCAGATCAACAAACACTGCGTCAACTCTATACTGGTTACGTGCGATCAGTAATAGACTATTCACTACCTCTGCAATCTATTGCTAGCAAGACTCTACTCCAAAGCTTAGATAAAATTCAAAATCAAGCCCTGAGATTTATTAGCGGTGCTATGAAATCAACTCCTAATAATGCTTGCGAAATACACAATAACATCGAACCTCTTGGCATTCGAAGAGAACGTGCTGTAGTGGAAACCTACGAGAGATATTTGCGGACGGAACCAACAGGGGAAAATCGCATTATGGTAGAAAAGTGGCGGCAGAAAACCCGGATTAAGAAATCATCCTTTTTAGACCATGCAACTAACTACAGCTCCAAACATCACCTTCCAGCAGACAGACTTCAAGATATGCCCATCCGCCCTGAAGCACTTTGCCGCCAAATAGTTGTCCCCGATGTCAGGACTGAGCTCTCCGACCCCCTAGCAGATAGAAATACTCTACCTCCTATACTCAAAGCCATAGCACTGGAAACCATTGACCAGTATCCACGTAATGCCATCCATGTTTATACTGATGGATCTGCATTCAAGGCCACCCTAAATGCTGGTTACGGTGCTGTTGTCAAGTATCCCTACTCTCACCCAGACGACTACCCCCAAATTTACGGTCCATGCGGAGAATACTGCTCCAATTACTCTGCAGAAATTATAGCTATAGAGAGAGCACTCAGAAGGATATTTGTAAACTTTGAATGTGACACCATCGCACCGGAAGATATTTATATTTTCTCGGATTCTAAATCAGCACTCGAAGCAATTGAAAGCGGACTAACTTCCGAGGTTTCTAATATAAGATCTTTATCCAACCAACTCTCCACTACCTATGGCGTGGCTGTAACCCTACAATGGATCCCTGGTCACATCGGCATTGCGGGAAATGAGAGAGCGGATAGGTTGGCTAAACTGGGAGCATCTCTACCACAGCTTCCTGTTCAAGTTAGCCTCAAAACATGTAAGCAAATTTTGAGAAACAACTACCACGAGGAATGGTTGAATATGTGGGCTTCAGCTAAGACTGGACGCCTACTCTACAGATATCAAACAAAACCAGACCCCCTCGACCCTGTGCGGGAGCTGAGGCGAAGGGACCAGAGCCTGATATTCCAGCTGAGAACAGGCCATGCTCCTACCAATCAACACCTGAGCAGAATAAAAACACAACATGACCCAATCTGCAGACACTGCCGTCAACAATCTGAGACAGTAGATCACCTGCTACTACACTGTCCCCATTTACTAAATCGACGGAGCATGTTACTCCCACTACCTCCAACCATCAATAACACACTGTACTCTTCATCTGTTCAACTGAGAAGGACCTGCGCCTTCATGCGAGAGGCATTAAGCTGTAAAGAGCTCATAGCTCACGGCTAACAAGGGGATTAAGTCAAGTCAAGTCTATCTATCTATTGTCCTTTCGAGCCGAAGACGGCACATAGGGCAGAACCACAATCTCAAAAACAGAAACCTTGTGTGCCAAAGTGGCACATATTGCAGAGATCACTGCTCTAAAATGTATGGCGCTGTTTCCATAACAATACTTTTTACAATGACTTCCGGTTTCACTCAGCCTTAAATGGGTACCGGGTTTTTTCTGGGAAAGTAAAGTGGCACAGGCGTAATACTGACCACATTACCCCAAAAATAATGTGCTCAAGGTCTGTAAAATTTATGGTCACTGACATCATATTATCTATCCGCCACTTGGCGTGACGGAGGCTCTTTACTTTTACTGACTCTAAAACCAAATTCATCAAAATTGAAACGGCCAAAAAAATTATGACTTTCACTTCTACCCACAGAAATTATGAAATTGTATTTCTGTATAAACAAATATAGGTGTTCAATGTTAATGAGATAAAATTTTGTGAATTAGGTGGATCGTAATATAAAATATATAGTGGTGGTGTAATTTTTCTGGGAGTGGCAGAATGACAAACATTCTGGTCAGACATTGTAGGAGGGAATTCTGTATTTGACGTCACGGCTAAATAAAACTATGGTAGAGGTTTTAAAGATTCAGATATGGACTGTTTATTACTCGCAAATTGTTCCCTCCGGTGATTCTGGCACATGCTGTCAGCTGTGGGTTGCTGACCGTATTTAGGTCATTTGCTGGATCAGTGTCTTGGGCTTTGTTGACGAATGTAATGTAGAAGTATTAAAGAAAAAGAGATGGGGGTGGGCACCAAGTTTCTCATCCGGTAACTGAGTTGAGAGCAGAGAATTCCTGCGTCAGGATCAGCAAACAACGGAGCTGATCAAGATCCTACTCCACCCCCCAGTAGTGTTTGTAGAAATAAACTAACCAGTTTGACCAAGCAAACAGGGTAGGCAACCCAGTGCTCAGAAATGCTGTGCTGAGGTCAGATGTTTTAGGTTGAAAAGCACAGATATCAAAGCTTGGCTGTAAAGCTCAAAATAATACATCTATGCCCACTTAAACTTAGATTATGAGACCTATCTGTGAGTGAAATCAGAAAGACTCAAACTATGATCATAAACAAAGATACACCTAGATAGATAAACTTACAAGTGGATATCAAAGTTGAAGGAATAGACCTGTAGACAGTTCAGACCTACAACTACCTTGGACATACTATAACCAGCAATTGAAAATGTAAAACTCAAATAAACAAAATAATAGGAATAGCAAAAAGTAATTTTAATGCCTTGAAAAGTATATTAACATGAAAACAAATAACATCGGGGCTAAAACAAAGAATAGCAAAATGTTATATCTTCTCAATATTCCTGTATCGTGCAGAAACACGGACATCAGATAAGAAAACAGAACAGAAAATTTAAGCCTTTGAAATGTGGATTTATAGAAGAATAGGTAGAATTGGATGGAAAGAAAAGAGAACACAGGATGAAGTTTTAAAACAACTAAACGTAGAGATATAACTCAACTTATAACTTATAACTAAAAAAAAAACGTAGAGAATCTCGCTAAGAAAGCAACACAAAGACTTTAACTAATGAAAAGGCTTTCCAGCACCTTATGGGGAGCAGATAAAGAAACACTTAGAAATCTCTATCTGGGATATGTTCGCTCTGTTTTGGATCATGGTAGCTCGCTCCTAGTGACATGCAGCAAAACAACTAACATGGTACTGGACAAGATACAAAATAATGCATTACGTCTCATCAGCGGTGCAATGAGGTCCACTCCAGTTGCAGCCTGCGAAATCCACTGCAATGTGGAACCTTTAGAGTTGAGGAGAAACAAAGCCGCTATGGTTCTCTATGAAAGACAAAAAAGAATGGAGAAGGACCACCCTAACAGAAAATTAGTAGATACATGGACTCCAAAACAAAGAATTAAGCAGGTGTCAGTATTACAACATGTTAGAAATATACAAAAGAAATTCCATCTACCTGAAAAACAACTACAAACATCAAGAGTCATCAAAGAAATGCCACCAAGTACGAATTATAAAAAACCTGAAATAAATGTAGAGATATGTAACAGAACAGGTAAAAAAGCAGACCCAGTATCAGTAACACTAGCAGCAAGGAAAACAATAGATACTTATCCAGATGACTGGATACATATATACACAGATGGTGCAGCCACTAACGTTACTTCAAAAGCTGGATATGGAATACTAATACATTATCCAGATGGAACAGCAGAAGAAATATGTGGACCTTGTGGTGAAGTCTGTAATAATTATGAAGCAGAAATAACAGCTATTGAAACAACAATTTATCATTTAAATACGATTTTCGATACCACACCATCAAAGAAAACAAACACAGTTATATTTACGGATTCCAAATCGGCTCTGCAAGCACTGGAAAACAACACGAACAAAACAGAACTCACACAGCTTATCAAAGACACAGACAAACTCATTGAAACACATAACATAAGATTGGTAATGCAATGGATCCCAGGACACTCAAATATACCAGGAAATGATAAGGCAGATACATTAGCTAAGAGACACAGATACATACATCCATCACACTGGACACAGCCAAACAAGTCATAAACTCCAACAGTAAGGAGGAGTGGCTGAATGGATGGGCCTTAGGGAAAACAGGGAGAGAGCTTTTTAAATATATGGCAAGACCAAATCCACAAGACAACATCAACAACCTAACAAGAAGAGACCAAACCACCATCTTCAGACTGAGAACAGGACATGTTATGCTAAATAACCACATTAATAGAATACAACGAAACCATACCCCAGTATGTCCACTCTGTAATCACCCACAAGAAACTGTAGAACACCACCTGTTTCAATGTCCAGAGCTCACTGACATCAGAACAACACAACTTTCCCAAAGACCCTCCAAATGGAATACTCTGTACGGAACAACAGCAGAACTTAAAAATATCTGCAGATATTACTACATGGCATTGGGCCGAAGGGCATCAGCTCAAAGGTCACTGGATCCATAACAACAACAACAACAACAAAACAACTAAAAATGAAAAGAGAACTACTAAACACAATTCAAAGAAGACAAATGAGATTTTGGGGGTAAGTTAAAAGTCACAACAACCTACTAAAAGTAAAATATTGGAAGGGAAAATACAAAGTAATAGAGGTAGAACAAGACTAACATGGACGAGTAACATCAAAAGATGGACAAGACAGCCTGTGACAACCTGCACCATCAAAGCAAGAGACAGATCAGAATGACGCTCCATGGTAGCCAACTTTCGATGTGGAGACGGCACTCGGTAATGGTGATGATCTGTGAGTGACATTTTCATGATACCATTGTAAAAATTACTACCATTTAATTATTACATTAGGAGTTCCAAAAATAGTATTTTCTTTGAACTTTTGCTACACAGCTTTGTGTTTACCGAAGCAGAAACATGGGAATTGGAGGCTGTAATATATTTCCTGGGTTACATTAGATTTATGGAATGAAATTCAACTCCATCGTGTTGTGGCTACTGGAGCTGTTATGTTGTCTATTCATGCAGCTGCCGTAAGTCCATGATACCATACACATGTGAACACCTGCTCTTTAAAACATCTACCATAGTTTTATGCAGTTGTGACGTCAAATACGTAATTCCCTCCAACTAAGCCTAACCAGAATGTTTCTAGCCCGCTGCTGCTGGAAAAATTACACCTGGACTATATATTTTATATTATGATCTGCTTAATTCACGACATTTAATCTCTCATATTAACGTTTTTAATCTAGATTTTTGTATACAGCTGTCAAGTTTAATCATTTCTGGGAGTAAAAGTAAATGTCATAATTTTTTGGACCACTCCAATTTTGTTAAACTTGTATCCAGAGAAGATCTATGTTTTTGTGTTCGTTAATATTATTTTTAATAATATTTTTAATATTAATAATATTTTACGATCCGCTTAATTCACGACATTTAATCACTCATATTAACATTTAGAATCTATATTTGTTTATACAACAATCATCATCATTGAGTGCCGTCTCCGCAACGAAGGTTGGCTACCATGGAGCGCCATTCTGCTCTATCTCTTGCTTTGATGGTGCAGGTTGTCATTGGTTGATTTGTCCATCTTTTGATGTTACTCGTCCATGTTAATCTTGGTCTGCCTCTGCCTCTTTTACCTTGTATTTTCCCCTCCAGGATCACTTTCAGTAGGCTGTTGTGTCTTTTAACATGGCCTAAGAATCGCATTTGTCTTGTTCTAATTGTGTTCAGAAGTTCTCTTTTCATTTTTAGTTGTTTTAAGACTTCCTCGTTTGTTTTCTTTTCCTTCCATCCAATTCTACCTATTCTTCTATATATCCACCTTTCAAAGGCTTCAATTCTCTGTTCTGTTTTCTTGTCTAATGTCCATGTTTCAGCACCATATAGGAATATTGAGAAGATGTAACATTTTGCTATTCTTAGTTTTAGCTCTGGTGTTATTTGTTTTGATGTTAGTATGTCCTTCATGACATTAAAATTACTTTTTGCCATTCCTATTCTTTTGTTTATTTCAGTTGTACATTTTCCATCACTGGTTATAGTATGTCCAAGGTAGTTATAGTTCTGAACTGTCTCAACACTACAATACAACCTAATAATTTCAGTGAGTAGAAGTGAAAGTCATAATTTTTTGACCGCTTCAATTTGGTTAAATTTGCATTTGAAGTTGAAACATATTTTTTGTGCTCGCTGCGTCGGTGAAAGTGAAAGTCATCAACACTGGGCTATTAGGTGGCAGTTGTTATTTTAGCAAATTTGTGAGATGAACTGAAACAACAGACAGGACACTGTTGACAGCATTATATAAACAATTATTATTTTTACAGCAGCAAGGTGGCGGGGAAAGGTTCTGAATGTAGGTTAGAAACAGCGGAATTGTTGTCAGAGGGGAAAGGTTCTGAATGTAGGTTAGAAACAGCAGAATTGTTGTCAGAGGGGAAAGGTTCTTAATGTAGGTTAGAAACAGCGGACTTGTAGTCAGAGGAAGGACCTCATTTGTATCAACGCGACTTAGGTCATCTCAGCTACAGAGCATGTCCCGAACAGACGTACATAGTACTTTTTATGGTGAGCATACTTATGTCTGATCCAAAATCAAGGGAAACAAATCCAATACTCAAGAGTCACTGGAAGTAGTAATTAGGAGGGGAGATGTTTGCAGGCAGCAAGCTGTCAAATTTCAAGACTTTTTATTTTGAGGTGGTAATTTTTACGACGGTATCATAATATAGGGTTAATGTCTATCTAAGGGGTAAAGGACTGACAGCTCATTTGAGCAATGGGGTAAAAACAAGAAAGAATGAGAAAGAAAGATTGGTGTATGAATAGATGGAAAAAAGTAAGGCAGGTGTTTGAAAGTAAGATTTCAAAAGATAGCCGGAGTAGATTTGAGAAAAAAAAAACTATCTTTATGACACATATTACCATTGCTGGTGTATGTCAGGGGGGGGCCTCATGACAGGACCAGAGAGATAAAGGCTGCTTGGTCAAAACAGTCGCCACGATGTGTGAGACTCAAAATGTTTATTTTACCCCTGATAGACAAAATCATTTCTATCTACTGCGGGTTTCAAACACAGAACGCAGGCTTTTCGCCAGTGAAATAGTGAATTTTGATGCACAGCCACATGCTTCTCAGGACTGAATAGGTAAATCTGGAATAGAAAGACAAGGTAGATCAAAGAGAATATTTGTGAGAAATCTAAAAATGTTCAAATTGTTGAGGATTACGAATAGACTCAAGATGTAACATAGCTTGTCAGATCATCAGTCGCATATCACCACTATTGTTCAACATGGAAATAACTCTTAGAGGCAAAACACGGGCACTCTACAATACAATCTTCATCCCAACGTTGTGCTACCAATGCCAGTCTGTGACCCTAGATGCAAGATCAATTTTAAAAATAACCACTAAAGATATGAAATGTGTTAGATGGATGACAAGAAACAGTTTGAGAGATTAGATCAGAAACAAAGAACTTGAAAAAAGCTGGAAATAATTCCCGCCATAGAATACATATAGAAACAACAGATAAAATAGTTTGGCCATGTGACAAGACAGAAAGACCAAAACACAACGTATCGAGCCTTCAATAAACATGAGAACACCAGACCCAAGGGCTGACCATGGTAAAAATGGATAGATGGAATATTAAAAACACAATGAAAAATAACAGCAGGAGAGACCAGCAGAGGAGTTAAAGTCCACAAACTATATCTCCCCTTGAGACTAAAAGGTAAATGAGGAAGGAAAGAAGAAGATAAAGATAATGTACAAGACTTGAATCAGCATCTTACTATGTGAGTTTTCACCCATATGTGCTCGGCCACCTATCCAGAAGTGTTCTGAGACTTCTGGATAGTGTCGCTTCTGGCATCAAAGCTCACGATGCGAGATGGCATTCCTCACCTTCCCAGGGTACTATCCTGGTGCCCATTTGTGCCAGCGACAGGGTCAGCCGCGAGGATATTTTTTTCCTACACAAGTACAGTTCACACTGCTTCCAGCGAGAATCGAGCATGGGTTGTCCAAACATCGGTAGCCCAGTCGGGTGGTTTTTCCAAATAGGCTACTGAGGCTCCCTAGAAGAATATGATTTTGAGAAATATGATTCTCAAGGTTCCATGACATTGACACATATCATGACTTGTTTTCACAGACAATACAGCTACTTCTCTCCCACGGAGCTAATGTGAACATAACGGATCAGAATCATATGTCACCTCTGTCACTGGCTGTAGCCATACAATGACCAGATGTAGTTAAACTTCTTATTGAAGAAGGTCAGTCTATTTCTAACAAATTATTAGAAGAGGCAGATCAGATTAAAACAAATGTGTTTTTTATATGCCAACTTTATATCTCTGAAGTCTACAGGGACTGAATATTTCTATGAATATCACTTTTTTTTCTATTTTTTCACTCCGAAACCATGTGCTCTGGTGTCCCTCTCCATGTAGGCAGGCATTCTCCAACTTTAGAGACACTTTCATTTTTAATCTTCAAAAATTGGTTGTTTTTTTTTATATATTTTGTTGTATCAGTTTAACCCATGCAGTGGTTATTTTCAACCTACTCTTTTCTGTTTCCAACTGCCACGGTTTCTTTAACATGCTCAGAGTGCACACAGAGACCTCCAGTCTTTAGCCATTATCCGACAGGTCTAGACTTTGAATCTCGCCACCAAGAGAGCAGGGTAGATAATGCAATGAAGAAACCACAGCTTCAAAGTGAAAAGTTCCCACCATCTGTGGTGTGATTTGTCCCCAGTGCCTTGTTGTCCATATACCGATGTTTGACCTCTACAACCCTCAGAACATCTGTGGTGTGATTTGTCCCCAGTACCTTGTTGTCCATATACCGATGCTTGAATTCTACAGCCTTCAGAGCATCTGTGGTGTGATTTGTCCTCAGTACCTTGTTGTCCATATAACGACGTTTGACCTCTACAGCCCTCAGAACATCTGTGGTGTGATTTTTCCCCAGTACCTTGTTGTCCATATACCGACATTTGACCACTACAACCCTCAGAACATCTGTGGTGTGATTTGTCCCCAGTACCTTGTTGTCCATATACCGATGCTTGACCTCTACAGCCCTCAGAACATCTGTTAAGTTATAATGTTGTGTAGCATCAGATGTGATTGGTCATGACTGAGGCCGTTAAAGTCAGCTCATGTCTGTGAAGGATTAATTTTTTCTATTTTTGATTATTCTGCTGGTTTGAGCTGCATTTTTGTACTTAGATTTGTGAAAACTGATCATCTACTTTTCATCCTTATTTGCCTTTCATCATCGAAGGGAGATATATTTTCTGGTCTTTTGTTCTTCTGTTTATCTCTTCTGCTGTTATGTTTCTTTGTGTTTCTAATGCTCCGTCAATCCATCTTTTTCGTAGTCAGCCATTGTGGTGTTCTCGCATTGTTTATTGAAGGCTTGTTGTTTTGTGTTTTGATCTTTCTGCCTTATATTGTGACCAAACCATTTTATCTGTTGTTTCTTTATATATTCTATGGCAGGGATTATGCCTAGCTTTTCTTCAGTTCTACATTTTTAATCTTATCTCTCAGGCTGTTTCCTGTCATTTGTTCTTGAGTCCATGTCTGGCATTGGTAGCACAACAATGTTAGGTAGATTGACCCATTTTATACCTCTAGAGTTATTTCCTTGTTGGACAATAGTCATGATAGTTGTCTGATGATTTGACAAGCTTTGTTGCATCTTGAGTCTATTTCTGCTGTTTTGTGAATTGTCGTTGTGAATAACCGATGTTACAAATGTAAAAATTCTGTCAAATATTATGGTTTTAATTCAGACATATCTTATACAGGATTGATTGCAGCCTGGGTGGTCTAGAAGTAAGACCTCAGCCTCTAGACAAGAGAGAAGATGAATATACAAGACAAGAATGTCCCGGGTTCGATTCACACTGGCCATGAATAGTTTTTTAATTAATAAAATGTAATCCATGGCTTTACCTTCCCCTGGTCTCTGGGTAGTGTGATCCGAAGTTATTAAATAAAATTAATGTTAATTAGTCTTTAGAGGAATGAAGTCTCTTCTCATCACATGACCAACATATGACCATCGTAACTTTTCTTGATTACTGAAGATATTAGTGGTTGATTAGCGATTTCTCTAATTTCCTCGTTTGTTTTGAATTCGTTCCACACTGTACCAAGTATTTTCCTTAGACATTTATTTTCTAATGCGTTCAACTATATCTCTATATACGTTTCTATATCTCTTGTTGTTTTCCAGCTTCACACGCATACGTAAGGGTTGATAGTACATTTGATTTGAAGTCTAAGTTTTGTGTTTGTGCTGATGAGTTTTGATTTCCACAACTTTTCAAGGCTTCTGAAAGACATTGCTGCTTTAGCTATTCTGATTCTAATTTCTTTGCTTGTATCCCCATCTCGATCAATGTGACTTCAAAGATAGACAAAGTGATCGATCTCTTCCACTAGTTTGTTTTCCATGTATATTTTGTCATCTGTTGGAATTATGCTTTTCATGGCTTTAGTCTTTTCATGATTGATCTCAAGCCCAATTTTGCTGGTTATTGATGATAGTTCATTTGTGTTTCCCTGCATCGTTTTTATCTGACTGCTGATGAGAACTTGTCATCAGCAAAGTCGAGGTTCTCCAAATGGTCTCCTTGTATCCATTTGATGCCTTTATTACCAGTGCAGCATTTCTTCATTATGAAGTCCATAACAACTTCAAATAACAAGGGCGATAAAATACATCCTTGTTTAATCCCAGTTTCTATTGGGAAACATTCGCTCAGTCCTTCCTCTGTTCGAACTGCATATGTGTAACCATCATACATGTCTTTAATAATATTTATGATTTTTTATGGTAAGCCATATTGCTTCAGAATTTTCCACAAAGAATCTGTATGATTTGTGTACTTATATATGATATGTGTATATCCTTATATATATTTTTGTGTTGTTGATAGTTGTTCCAGCTGAAGGCTTACTTGGCCGAAACATCAACTTTTGTTTTGAACTCACCTACGTAAATCTGTTACCATACCACATTTTTTTGTTTAATTGTCACTTTAATTATCTGCCTTCTGCAATAATTTCATTCTCATTAATGGGTTTGTTTATTTCTAGGAATCATCGCAGGCCATTCAAAATTTGGTGGAAGAGATGAAGAAGCTACTGTGATCTCTCACAGCGTTGTTTCTCTCTAAAGTGTTTGGAGGCTGCTGTCTTTGGAATTGGCCAATTCCTTTCTATATAAACACATACACACATGAGCTAACACACAGGCACTTACACAACTACACACACTCATTCTCACACATAAACCAAGGGAAGTAATCATACAATAAAAGAAAACAAAATGTCTCAGTTTTAAATTGTTGAATTTATTCTTGTTTATGTTCAGTCTTCTATATTTTCTACTTCTTCCTCTTCTTCTTCTTCTCTTTCTTCTGTTGTTGATTTTTCTACATCTGCTTCTCTGCTATTTTTACTTCTTCTTCTTCTACTTTTCTTCTTCTTCTTCCTCTTCTCTTTTTTCTTCATCCACTTTTTCCTCTATTTCATCTTCTCCTTTATCCTCATCCTCTTCTTCTTCTGTTTCTACATCTTGATCTTCTTGTTTATTTCTTCCTCTTCTTCATCTCCTTCTTCTGTTTCAGTTTGTACATCTTCTTCCTCTGTTCCTACTTCTATTACTACTATTTATTTTTCTTGTTCCTCTGTTCCTACTTCTATTACTACTATTTATTTTTCTCCTTCCTCTGTTCCTACTTCTATTACTACTATTTATTTTTCTACTTCTTCATTCCATAATCTTGGGGATCGTCGGGTCACCACTGACAGACCTCGTCAATGTTGTCCATTTCTCTCTACCTCTGATCTTTCTTTGAGACTGAAAGTTGAGACCTGCCCATTGTTTCATGTTACTTTCCCATCTCTATCTCCAATCTTTCTTTGAGACTGAAAGTTGAGACCTGCCCATTGTTTCATGTTACTTTCCCATCTCTACCTCCAATTATTCTTTGAGACTAAAAGTTGAGACCTGCCCATTGTTTCATTTTACTTTCCTATCTCTACTTCCAATCTTTCTTTGAGACAAAGTTGAGACCTGCCCATTGTTTCATGTTACTTTCCCATCTCTATCTCCCGTGGTTCTCCCTTAACAATCATATCGTTAACATGGAAACCCTGGTGGTACGAATGGAAGCTGATGAGGTGACCAGGGACAGGTTGATGACATAGCTTGAAGTTTAGTTTGATTGCAGCCTGTGTTTCAGGGACCATGACGACCATGTGATAACAAAATCCCACAAAAAATTAGATGTCTTTAAGGTCATGGCAGCTGCCAACATCGAGCAGAGGCTACCTACCCTTCTATTCCATTGACTAGTCCTCGCACTAATTGTGTACACCTTAGCAATTCTTACTGTCAGTACAACATAAATTGACAGGCTGGAGAAAATACTGAATGAAGCTATGCGCTTTATCTTGGGGATGTAGGAGGGACACTCCCCGTGTAGCAATGAGATATCTTCTTGACTTTCCAACCATGGATGACAAGATCAAGATCTGGAGGGAAGGAGCATACCTGAAGATAAGTGCAGATAAGGAGCATCCATTGCACAACGAGCTCAACACAGGGAAAGGTGTCAGGCTAAAAAGTGGCAAATCATGGGTGGGCCGAGCAGAAGATATCATTAAACAGGTCTGTGGGTTTACCAATAGCAACGCTGGTGAGGAGTGGATACAGGTGCCTACATCATCCGGGGAATCATTCTCGTATATTATCACACTCAGTTGGAAATGTAAGGAACAGAACTCAGTCGTGGCCAATACGGAAGTCATCTGTGATAACACTGATAAAAAAGGATGCAGTCATCTATACAGACAGATCTGTAATACGATACCAAATGAGTGTATGGGCACTTGCAGCACGCTCGGCAGCAGAATAGTTAAGGAAGACGGTGATGCATACGTTATGATCACGAGAAGCATAACGATGAAGGTGATGGCAATGACCAGGAAATTAATCTGTTTAGAGTCAAAAAACTACACCCACGTCTGCATACTAAGTGATCCATTGAGCATGACAAGAAAAGTGGAGGCGGGCTCTGTATGTAGGCAATGGGTAGAGTCATTGCAGAGGTAAAAATACATAAGGTCATAATTTTCAACGTCGCTGAACATCCAGGAACACAGGGAAATGTAAGAGCGGACAGATTGGCTAGCTGTACTGCCATTGAAGACGGTCAACCAATAGGTCGGGCGGACATCATCAATGCTCTCCGAGATGTGGGAAGGGCACATGACTTTGACAAATATGAGTCCACATCACTCCTTTGGGTTTCACTGGCAGCTTGTATTATTAGTCTACTGAATTCATCAACTATTTTGTTGATGTCTCTATCTGTATTTATATCTTTAGTCAGTACACTGGTGTAGTGTTGATACATTTTCCAGTCTGCCTTTTTGTAATTCCATCTGGAGAGAGTGCTGCTCTCCCTGATGGCCTTATTTTGTACCACTAAAAAGACTGGTCGGTGGTCGCTGCCTCCAAGTTGTTTCCCAACAATTCGTGTGATATTCCAATCCAGGTCTGGTGAATGGAAAGCAAGGTCTGGTGTAGATGTGGTATGCCATGATCTGGAGTAGAATGTTGGTGGATCTGTTGCCTGGTTTAATAGTATAAGCCCATTGTCATCCTGCCAATTTTCAAGCTCTTCACCTCTCTTGTCCATATGTTCATAGCCCCAGCTCTGTGAGTGGCTGTTAAAGTCTCCACATACAATTATTCTTTCTTTCAATGTAATTGTGTCTAGTGCTAGTGGGCGGTCACTCGGACAGTAGTAGTTAAGTAGATGGAAGTCTGTATTTCCTGTCCTGAGGTGCAGTATTTGATATTCCGCCCCATCCATATACACTTCAATCTGACATGCATTAATGTTGTTCCTTACAAGAGTCAGTATTCCGCCCTTTTGTCTATTTATTCTGTCAGATCGGTAGCACTGGTATCCCCTAATCTTCAAGGCTATGTCGTTGTTTAGATGGGTTTCCTGCAAACAGCATATGCTTATTTGTTCTTCATGCAGGATATTTTCTAATTCTATCTTTTTACTGTACCCATCTCTTTTGCTGTTGATGCCTTCAGCATTCCAGTGCATTATTTTTAGTGGTCTTATTTTGGATTGGCCAGTAGCTCTATTCTCTCGCCCCCTGACTCCACAGAGCGGTTGAGAAGGACATCCAGTAATAGAGGTTGGGCCCTTTCGAGGCTGAGGACCCGGCGCTGCTCCTGCCTGAGTGCCCATCACAGGGCGAGTGCCATATCGATTTGCGGTTATAGACATACTTCCATTTGCGTTGAGTGCGTGGCATCCTGATTGTCGTGCGCCTTTTGGCTGGTTGCCTCCGACTTCAGCACTTGAACTTGCTAGAGCAGACTGTGGTCTTGCTCGGTTGTAGGAAGGCCTGGCCAGTCTTAGTTTTCAGTCCCTGGTGACTGTTAAGCCCCATCCCCATGACAAGGAGCTGGCCTTGATGAGGAAATCCATACTGGAGTAGTGAGCTAGAGCAACTGCACAATGACATGGAAACATCTCGAAAGCAAGCAGAAAATAACCCTTGCCAAGAACACCACAACAACTACCAGCATGCTAAAGCCAAATTTCAACGGGCTAAACTACAAGCCAGACGGAGAAGCTGGAAAGAGAAAACAGAGTCCTTGAATCTTGAACGAGACACAAGAAAAGTGTGGAAGCTTGTAAAACAGCTGAATGATGAGGGTACAGAAAGGAACACCAAAATTACACTGAAGAAGGATGGAAACATTCTAACAGGTAAACATGCAGCAAATTACTTTGCAGACTCCTTTGCAAATGACAATAATATTGAAATTAGCCTAGAAAAATGACAAGAGACCCGTTTAAAACAACAAAATGCAAGACAAGAAGAGACCACACATGAAGTAATGGAAACACCCATTACACAAAGAGAGCTAGAGCTGGCAATATCCAAATTAAAAATGAAAAAGTCACCAGGCAATGATGGAGTGTCCAATGAAATGATTAAGAACTTGGGAACTGCAGCTAAAGCAAAACTACTGCAGATCTACAACATTTGCTGGATCACAGGTAGAGTGCCACAGGCATGGAGAGAAGCAATTATGATACCATTACTAAAGCCAGGAAAAGATGGTTCAATGACATCCAGCTATAGACCAATCAGCCTTACAAGCTGTTTGTGTAAAACAATGGAACGTATAATCAATCTCAGACTGCAGTGGTACCTGGAAAGTGAAAATCTCCTTGTCCCACAACAAGCAGGCTTTAGACAGTGTTACTCTACCGAAGATCAAGCAACCTATCTTTCCCAGGAAATTGAAGATGCGTTTCAAGAAAAGAAACTGGTACTAGCAGCATGGATAGACCTAAAGAAAGCATTTGATAAGGTATGGAAGGAAGGGCTTTTGAAGAAACTGAGAAATTATGGAGTAAATGGCAGGATGTACAAATGGGTCAAAGCATACCTGCATAACAGGAGAGCCAGAGTGCAACTGGATGGTCTTAAGAGTAAGAAGGTCTTATTGCGCCAGGGCGTTCCACAAGGAGGGGTACTATCTCCAACACTTTTTCTGATCTACATCAATGACCTAGTTACTGAACTACCACATGGCATCAAAGTGGCAATGTATGCAGATGACTTGGTAATGTGGTGCACAGAGGAGTATGCAACAGTGGCCTCCAAATTGCTACAAAGAGCTATGAATGCACTGAATTCATGGACAAATAGATGGTGTATCAGCATCAATACAGACAAATGCAGTACTACACTTTTCACACTCTCCCCAAAACAAAAAGCAGGAGCCATCTACATAAACAATGAGCCTGTGAAAGAAGACATACAAGCTACATATCTCGGAGTTACATTTGATAACAAACTATCTTGGAAACAGCAGATAAATAAGGCAACCCAAAAAGCAAGGAGGAAATTGGCTATTCTAAGAAAGTTGTGTGGAACCACATGGGGTGCGAGTGGGAAAATACTCAGTAAAGTTTACCAACAGAGTATACGCCCACATTTAGAATATGGATCATCCGCATGGTGCTCAGCATCAAACACCACATTGCAAGAACTGGATAAAGTACAAAACCAGGCACTTAGGGTCATCACAGGAGCAATGAAATCAACACCAATATTGGAGATGGAGAAATTGTGGAGGATACCAGCACTGAGAGAACGGAGAGACACAAAGGTGCTGATACAGGCAGAAAAATGTGTATGCATGCCGAGACATCCAATGAAGGACAGATTCCAAAATCTTGCATTGGGACGACTTAAGAGAAGCAGCTTTATCCACTAAGCCAAGCGTATTAGTAGACAAACACCAGACATGCCAAGAGTTGTTAAACCCCTTCTGCCCATACCAGAACAGACTCCCTGGACAGATGAATCAGGATTATCAGTTCAAATACGGACAGAAATGAAAGGAATAGTTGACAAAGAGGAACAAAATAGTCTACAGCGAAAAACAATAACTCTCAGTTTCCTGGATGAAGAATACTCACAAGACCTATGGATCCGTGTGTACACAGATGGATCAGCACAGAATGCAGTAAAGAATGGGGGAGCAGGTGCATATATAGAGTACCCAAATAACACTAGGGATATGAATAAAATAGCAACAGGGAAATATTGTCACAATTATGATGCAGAAATACAAGCAATAAAGTTGGCAATAGAAAAACTGCTGAACAGTAATCTTAGCCCACAGCCTGTAGTGTTTTTGACAGATGCAAGATCAGTACTCCAGGCACTACAATCCAGAAAATTACCACATCTGCAGACCTTATTGACTGAACTCTGCAAGCACCACAGGGTTGCCCTGCAGTGGATCCCGTCTCACTGTGGAATACCAGGAAATGAGAAAGCAGATCAGTTGGCAAAGAAAGGTTCAACAGGCACACAACTAGATACACCAGTTACATACCATCATAAGAAACAGATAATCAAATCAATCAGAGGACCACAAGCCCCAAATCAGGATGCCTTTCATAATATGAATAGATATGAACAAGTTATCATTATACGCCTAAGAACAGGACACAATCGACTCCATAGTCACATGTATACAAAATTCAAGATCGGCACATCAACTACTTGTACATGTGGACAGGCACCCCAGACTGCTGAACACATACTTCAAGACTGCACTGAATATAGTAGACTGAGGAAAATCCATTGGCCCATAGATACAACACTACAGACAAAACTATATGGGCCACTGCAAGAATTACAAAAGACAGTAAAATTTATACAGGAAACAACATTGCAGATATAGACAATACTTCAGGCGAACGAAAGATAGATAGATAGATAGATAGACTCCTTTGGGTGAAAAAAGATGAGAGTTAAGATAGGCACAGCCAGAAACGAGAAACTTAATTCTTAGAAGAAAATGGTGTCCTCCGCATAGATGGGCAGATTTTGTCCTCCTCTGACTTGTATGAAGGTGCACCTTATGACTGCACCTTGCCCGATTTGTTTTTCTAAGAGTGGTTCTATACAGAGTAAAGGGGGCCGCGGGTTCCTTGTCTCACTGAACTACAGAGTAAAGGGGGCCGCGGGTTCCTTGTCTCACTGAACTACAGAGTAAAGGGGGCCGCGGGTTCCTTGTCTCACTGAACTACAGAGAACAAATGATGGAGATTAATATCGTTTTACTTATTGGTGAATTCACAACCGTGACCATTTCTCTTTTCATTTATTTGAATTTCCTTTTTCAGCTCTCCAGGTGAGAAAGTTAATATCTTATGCAGACTTCGTTTACGAACCCGTGCCAGACCTTGAACTAAAGTACAGCTAATGTGACCAAGGAGCTTCTGAACAACATCAAAATACAGACAAATGTCATTCTCTCACCAACTATCATCAAGACAATATACACATAATATTATGCATCCACTGCTACTACAGAAACCATTTGGGAATATTACTCGACATACATTTTTTTGGGATCTCTCAAGAAAGAAGACAAAATATAATCTTTGAAGAAACATGTACAAATGTTGCATAATATTTAAAGGCTCCCCTCGTTCTAAAACAACCTATTTAAATGCATAAACATGTTCTACCGATGAATTGTTGATAAGAAAATATTAATATAAGCTTGAACAAATTTAAATTATCTGCTTTTTTTTAAAATACATATATCATAGGACACTATCAACTAACACTACGTAATATTTCACAACGTAATTTTTATCAAGCGTCTAAATTTTGCATATTATTTTAAAAATATAAAATTTCTATTAATGCTAAAGCACTATTTAAGAGTTATATACATCGCACAAGTATATCAAATAGAAGGAAATAAATGAATTGCATTTTTCTTTAAATTTGTGGTAAAATATTAATTATTAAAAAATCTCTTTCAAGCACTTTAGATTATCTAACTTGAATGTATTGGACGGAAATTCTGTAACGTAATTTCAATAAACCGTTTAAATTTTGCATATTAATTTGCAAATATAAATTTTCATTAAAAGTTTGCAGATTTTTAAATTGACTATATGAAAATATTTTAACAATTATAAAGAATTAAAGGAAATTTATTTTCCTTAAATGTGTGGTAGTATTCAATTATTTTTTAAAAATCTCTTTCAAATAGTTCAAGTTATTTACCTCGAATTGCAGGGAGGGAAATTCTGTAACGTAATTGCTTCAACCGTCTAAAATGTGCATATTAATTTGCAAATATAAAGTTTCATAAATAGTTTGCCCTTTTTTAAGTGTTATATATGGGAAAATTTTCAGAAATTAGAAACAAATAAAGAAATTGCATTTTCTGTAAATTTATGGTAATATTAAATTATTTAAAAAATTTCTTTCAACAACTTTAAGTTATCTACCTTTAGTTAGAGGGAGGGAAATTCTGCAATGTATATAACATCGACCGTCTAAGTTTTGCATATTAATTTGCAAATACACATTTTTATAAAAAGTTTGCTGATTTTTTAAGGGTTATATATGGGAAAATTTCCAGAAATTAAAATCAAATAAAGGAAATGCATTTTTCTTTAACTTGTGGTAATATTAAATTATTTTTAAAATCTCTTTCAAGCACTTTAAGTTATCTACCATTATTTACAGGGAGGCAAATTCTGTCTGAATATGGAAACAAGACTATAAAAAGTCGCTGTGCAGTGAAAATATTTGTGAAATTACGGAATACATCAGGTCACAATTGTCAACGTCCCTAAACATGCGGGAGTAAGGGGATAATGAAAAAGTGGTCAGGTTGGCTAGAAGCGCTGTCATTGAAGACAGTCAATCAATGGGTCGGGCGTTCAGCATCAATGTCATCCGAGATGTGGGAAGGGCACACGACTTCGACAACGATGAGTCCATATCACTCCTTGGGATGGAAAAGATGGGAGTTAAGATGGGAACAGCCAGAAACGAGAAACTTAGTGGGCGTATCAAAAGACATATTAACCAACACAGAACTGGAATCGTCAGTCGTTGGACACTGCGGGGCTTTGATGATGAGTGAATCTGAGCATATATGGACATGTTTGGAGTGCAATGATGATGACCCGCAAATAACTCAATACGTTGCTACTTCCAGATATAGTTGTCTTCTTGAACTTGTATCTGTGTAGCATGTCTATTATCTGGGATACGATGTTCATCCATGTAGTTTTATGTACTCTCTTTGAGAGCGACTGAAGAGTTTGATGTTATATGTTGATGTTATGTGTTGATGTTATATGTTAATGTTATGTGTTGATGTTATATGTTAAAGTTATGTGTTGATGTTATATTGAGTTATTGAGTTATTTGTGGGTCATCATCATTGCACTCCGAACATGTCCATAGGTGCTCAGATCCCCTCCTCAGCAATTCCCTCAGTGTCCAGCGACTGACGACTCCAGTTCTATGTTGGTTGATAAGTCTTCTTACACGGCCACTAAGTGTCTCAATTCTGGCCGTGCCCATCTTAACTCCCATTTCCATCATCCAAAGAAGTGACGTGGATCTGTGTTTGTCGAAGTCCCGTGCTCTTCCCACATCTCGGAGGGCATTGATGATGTCCGCCCGATCCATTGGTTGCCCGTCCTCAATGACAGCGCAGCTAGCCAACCTGTCCGCCCTTTCCTTTCATTTCCCCGTACTCCCGCATGTCCAGGGACATAGACAAAGGTGACCTTACGTATTTTGGATTTCTGCAACGACTCTACCCATTGCATGCGTACAGAGCCCGCCTCCACTTTTTTTATCATGCTCATCGAATCACTCAGTATACATGCATGGGTGTAGTCTTGTGACTACGCATGGCTTCATTTTGTATTTTCTCCAGTCAATTTGAGTCGTACTGACAGTAAGAATTGCCATGGCATATTCGATAGGTGCGAGGACTAATCCCTGGAACAGAAGAGTAAGTAGCCTCTGCTCGATGTTGGCAGCTGCCATGATCTTCAAGGCGGCTAATCCTTTGCGGGATTTTGTTATCACATGGTCGACGTGGTCTTGAAAACACAGGCTGCGATCAAACTTATCTCCAAGGTATGTCATCAACTTGTCCCTGGTCACCTCATCAGCTCCCATTCGTACTACCGGTGTGGTCGTATGAACGATATGATTGTTAAGGGAGAACCATGAAACTGATGCTTTATTAGGATTAACCACGGCACCTGATACCCCACACCAGGAAGAAATGCGATCGAGTTCGTCTTGCATTGTGGAAGCGATTCCCCGTCTGTCTCTTCCCTGTCGATATACCAGAATATCATCAGCAAAAGTCATAGTTCTTCCCCTCCCATCCAGCTGTTGTTCCGTGATCGTTATTGTGTACACGTTAAATGGAACTGGTGACAATGGTGAACCTTGTGGCAGCCCTGGGCAAATGGATGTTGGCTCGGAAGACCAACTTCCACATCTGAGTATCACCTTCCTCTGAAACAGTGCCGCGGCGATCCATCTAATGAGGAAGGGGTGCACCGCCAGTTTGAGGAGCATATGCATGAGATATTCAAATGGTACCCTGGTGTATGCATTCTCCAGATCTATAGCAGCAGCACATGTCTCCTCTCGTCTGTGGAAGCCTTCGAAGACGTCATAGGCAAAGACTGCCGCATTGAGCCATGTCTCTTTTTTATATCTATAACCTCCGAGTGTGGTTGGGAATACACGTTTCTGTTCAAGTTGACCGGTGAGGACACGGGCAACTATTTTCTCTAGCAGCTTGCCCGCAGTGTTCTGCATTGTGATGATTCTGTAGGCACTGATCTGAGAATGATCTTTGTTTGGCTTCGGTAGCGGTAGTAAGTAGCTGTATAGCCACTCCTCCTTAATGTGACCGCTCCGAATACTGGCATTAAACTCATTGGCCAGTTTTGTCAAGTCGTCGTCAGCTAAATTGCCTATGTCATCGTACCGAACACCATCTGGACCAGAAGCTGTGTTGTGTGACCTTTTAAGTGTCGTGCGAATGGTATCGGTTGTGATTGTGAGATCTTCTTACAGCCCTATATCCTTACACAATTTTGACAGCGATCCCCGTATCCTCATTCTTACAGCCTCATTTCTTTGGTCCGTCTGCTCAATGTAGCGGGCAAGCAGGGCCTTCCCTTTTCTCTCATCAGATTTGTGCCATATCCGGCCTGTACTCTGAAAGTCTGGTATGCCTCTGTGTTGTGTTGTGCCATTCATGCTCTGATGAAGGCGCCAGAATGTGGCGAGCGATTTTTCTGAGCGCACTTTTTTTTACAGAAGTCATCCCATTTGGCATCCTTAGCCTGCTTAGCGCATAGTTTAAAGCGCATCATTTTTTGGTCGACCTCTACTTTCAGACGCTTCAAGAGCTCAGTTTGTGTTCTTCCATTCCTTCTAGCTTTCTGCCATGTCTTGACCGTTTGTCTCTTGCTCCGCCAAGCTGCCTTGACATCTACGTTCCACCAAGGTGGCTGCGTCCATCGCTCCTGCCTCCTACGTGGGGCGCTCTGTTTCCTATGTCTGATTTTGCTAATGACGTCCTGGTCTGTTTTCTCGTAGTTGAATGTGTGGAGCTTTCTTTTCTGGCTTTTATTTCTGATTTTCTCAATTAGGAGGACACATGGATAGTGATCACTTCCGTGGAACCCCAGTGCATTCCACCTGCAAACCGGTGCGAAGGTGGAAGACACCACAGCCAGGTCTATAACACTATCAGAGTCCCCTGTTCGAGTGGCCATTCTTGTTGCCCTTCCATCATTCAAGCACACTAAATCGGCCGATACCAGTGCGTTCTCTAGGTCTTCTCCCTGCTTGTTGGTTATGACGTTACCCCACTGGTTTCCTCTAGCATTAAAGTCTCCACAGTAAATGACATTCTCTTCATCGAACTCGAAGAGATTCTGCCATTGTTGTGTGTTCACCTTCCCATTACAGGCATACACATTAACAATCACGAAATGAACTGGGATCTGCACCCTAACCGCATGTACCTGCAATTCTGCATTGTTTCACACAGACATATCAATCTCGGCTGCCACCATATTGTTACGCACAAGGATGGCCCGCCCAAGGTTTCGTCTATTGTAAAAACAATGAAATCCAGGAGTACTTAATGTCCTGTCACCTAGAAGAGTTTCTTGTAAAAACATTATATCGGAGCCGCACAGTAGCTTATCAAGAATGGGCCGTCGTTGTTTAATGGACCCACAATTCCAATAAGTAACGAGCACATACTTTAGGCCTAGCCTCTCACACTTTGACAGTTTAATGCCACCTCTCTTGCCCCGTCGTGTTTTCCTTCTTCGATGATGTCGTTTGGGCTGCATCTGAATACTTACACTTACCGTCGTCATAGATGAACGTCGCTGAACGTTGATGCTTTGGATGGTCTAGACTCACGTGCACTTACTCAGTAGCTCGGCCCAGAACCCGTTTCCACGTAATAAACTGGCCAACTCCAGTAAATATCTCTACAGCACGCGGATACACTGAGAGCCTTCGACAAATTAAAAGAATTACTCGTCCTTGACGACAGACCGGCGTAAACAAACCGCCATTTTTTGACGCGTTCAATAGCGCAGTCAATGTGAGTCAACAAGGATGAGTGATGAAATAAGGAAAATGTAACAAAATACAATCAATCAAAAGAAGCAAAGTGATTTACATCAAATAGAAAGCGCGTACAATCACATGATCCCTTAAAATATCAATAAAAACAAACAAATAAACAGAGAAGTTCACTGGAAAACAGCACTTATCTGTGAGTATTCGGAAGAGGCAATCTAACAGGGTGCTATATTCCCCGGAAGTCATGATGTTATATGTTAATGTTATGTGTTGATGTTATGTTTTGATGTTATATGTTAATGATATGTGTTGATGTTATGTGTTCATGATATGTTTTGATGTTATATGTTAATGTTATGTGTTAATGTTATGTGTTGATATGTTTTGATGTTATATGTTAATGTTATATGTTAATGTTATGTGTTGATGATATGTTTTGATGTTATATGTTAATGTTATATGTTAATGTTATGTGTTGATGTTATATGTTGATGTTATGTGTTGATGTTATGTTTTGATGTTATATGTTAATGTTATGTGTTGATGTTATGTTTTGATGTTATATGTTAATGTTATGTGTTGATGTTATGTGTTGATGGTATGTGTTGATGTTATATGTTAATGTTATATGTTAATGTTATGTGTTGATGTTATGTTTTGATGTTATATGTTGATGTTATGTGTTGATGATATGTGTTGATGTTATATGTTAATGTTATATGTTGATGTTATGAGTTGATGTTATGTTTTGATGTTATGTGTTGATGTTATGTTTTGATGTTAGACCGAAGGGAAGCCTACCTTGTTTGTCCATTTGCCGATCACAATTATAGGTTTTTATTTTGAAGTTCAGTTTGGCTCCATAGCCCTGAATGAAATCTTTGAATGTCTCTGATATGTTCTGAGTGGATGTTTCACTTGGCGGCAAGAAAATGGTGTCCTCCGCATAGATGGGCAGCTTTTGTTCTCTTCTGACTTGAATGAAATCTTTGAATGTCTCTGATATGTTCTGAGTGGATGTTTCATTTGGCGGCAAGAAAATGGTGTCCTCCGCATAGATGGACAGCTTTTGTTCTCCTCTGACTTGAATGAAAGTGCCCCTTATGGCTGCGTCTTTACTAATTTTTTATAAGAGTGGTTCCAATTCGAGTATACAGAGTAACGGGGTTAGCGGGCATCCTTGTCTCACTGAAATACATAGAACACATTACGGAGATTAATATCATTTTTTTTCTTATAGGTGACCACACAACCTTGACCGTTTCTCTTTTTATTTATTTGAATTTTCTTTTCAACTCTTCAGTTAAGAAAGTTAATATTGAATGCAGACTTCGTTTATGAACCGAACCAGACCTTGAACTAAAGTACTGCTAATGTGACCAACAAGCTTCTGAGCAACATCAAAATAAGGACAAATGTCATTCTCTCACCAATTATCATTAAGACAACATACACATAATATTATACATCCACTGCTACTGCGGAAGTCATTTGGAAATATTACTCGACATGCATTTCTTGGAATCCCCCAAGAAAGAAGACACATTATATTCTTTGAAGAAACATGTACAAATGTTGCATAATATTTAAAGGCTCCCCTCGTTCTAAAACAACCAATTTAAATGTATAAACATGTTCTACCGATGAATTATTGATAAGAAAATATTAATATAAGCTTGAGCAAATTTAAATTATCTGCTTTTTTTTAAAATACAGAAATAATAACAAACTATCAACTAACACTATGTAATATTTCACAACGTAATTTTTATCAAGCGTCTAAATTTTGCATATTATTTAAAAAATATAAAATTTCTATTAAAGCTAAGCATTATTTTAGAGTTATATACATGGCACAAGTATATCAAATAGAAGGAAATAAATGAATTGCATTTTCTTAAATTTATGGTAAAATATTAAATTATTTAAAAAATCTATTTCAAGCACTTTAAATTATCTAACTTGAATGTATGGGACGGAAATTCTGTAACGTAATTTCAATAAACCGTTTAAATTTTGCATATTAATTTGCAAATATAAATTTTCATTAAAAGTTTGCAGATTTTTAAATTGACTATATGAAAATATTTTAACAATTATAAGGAATCAAAGGACATTTATTTTCCTTAAATGTGTGGTAGTATTCAATTATTTTTTAAAAATCTCTTTCAAATAGTTCAAGTTATTTACCTCGAATTGCAGGGAGGGAAATTCTGTAACGTAATTTCTTTAACCGTCTAAATTTTGCATATTAATTTATCACTAAAAGTTTCATAAATAGTTTGCACTTTTTTTAAATTTTTATATATGGGAAAATTCCAAAAATTAGAAACAAATAAAGGAATTACATTTTCTGTAAATTTATGGTAAAATATTAAATTATTTAAAAAATCTCTTTCAAGCACTTTAAGTTTTCTACCATAATTTAGAGGGAGGAAAATTCTGTAATGTAATTGCCATCAACTATCTACTTTTTGCATATTAATTTGCAAATATAAAGTTTCATAAATGGTTTGAACTTTTAAAATGTTTCTTATATGGAAAATTTCAGAAATTATAATGAAATAAAGGAAATGCATTTTCCTTATATTGTTATCTTTTAGATATTGCTATCTTTTCCATATCCCCAATGTTATATTTTGGGTACCCTATGTAGACCCCTGCTCCCCCTTTCTTTTCTATATATTGATCGAGTCACCGCACAGAGACATTATAAACACCCTATATAACACTTGTTACTACAAGTTTGATAAACTATTCAGAACTTGATTCTCAATTTAAAAAATTAAAAAAAAAGAATGACTGTCTCTCTACTTTAATGCTTGAGATGTAATTGTCTATCTCTATTTTCATAACAGGATTTTAAGTTGCTTTCATTTTCATATTATCATTATTAACTGTTTCTTTATTAATAGTAGGACTTTTAAATGTATCTCTTTTCATACTAAGATTTTAAACTGCTTTTATCTTCATGCTAGCATTTTAAATTGTCTCTCTGGTCATTCTAGGATTTTCAAAAGGTTAACTTTTGATGTTAGAAATATAAACTCTCTTAACTCCTACATTTTAATCTCTATCTATTAATGCTAGAAATTTAAAATGCATATCTCTCATTCATTTCTTCTATCTATATCTTAATGTTTAATATATATAACTGCATCTCTCTTTTTCGCTTTCTCTTAATGTTAGACTTTTAAACTGCCACTCTCCTTCTCCAGTGACATGAATTATGTGCAATTGTCTATCTCCAACTCCTCTCCTTTTTCTACTAGAATTTTGAAATTTCAACTGCATAGTATTTTCCTAGTTTTTTTGTGTGTATACCTCTCTCTTTCTCTCTAACATTATCTCTTCCAGAATCTCTTCTACCGTTGAATTGTTGATGAAAATGTTAATATAATCGTATATGCTTTAGAAAATTACAAGTTGTCTTGCTTTTTTTTTAATAAGGGAAGCAACTCCTGTTAGATTAAAAGTTAAGAAATCGTCGATACATTGTAATTGTAATTTGTCAAAAGTTTTATTCATATGCATATTGTTTCCCAGAAAATAATATTCTCATAAAATGTGCAAGGTCTTTAAAACTTTCTATAGGAAATGTCAAATCCTAAAGTATAAAATTAAAAGAAATGTATCTTTCCTTAATTTGTGTTGCAAATATTAATTATTTATAATTTCTCTAAAAAATTAAAAGTTATCTTCCTTTGCTCACAGAAAAGTCAACTTGAGTCTTAAATAAGAAAACGAGGCTGTATAAAGTCCGGTGTAGTGAACATATTTTTGAAATTGCGTGAAATTGTAAATAAAATGTGTGTTATTCATCTAGATACTACTGCTGTTGGCTGGCTTGTATTAGGTAAAGAAGCTGTTCACGCGATGAATCTGTGTTTACAGCATGTGTTCAAAATATCCAGCACAGGCCTCAATACGTTCTGAGACTTGTATCTTACTATTTTCGAAAACCTTCCTGATCTATATATCTATCTTTCGTTCACCTGAAGTATTGTCTATAACTGCAATGTCGTTTCCTGTATAAATGTTACCGTCTTTTGTTATTCTTGCAGTGGTCCATTTAATTTTGTCTGTAGTGTTGTATATATGGGATATGTGGAATTTCCCTCAGTCTACTATATTGAGTAGCGGCACGGGCGTAATACCGACCACATTACCCCAAAATCATGTGTTGAAGGTCTGTAAAATGTATGGTCATTAATACCATATTCCCTATACGCCACTTGGCGTGACGGGGACACTTCACATTTTTTTTGGGTACTATATTCAGTGCAATCTTGAAATATGTGTTCTGCTGTCTGGGGCGCCTATCCACATGTACATGTAATTGAGTTGCCGATCTTGAATTTTGTATACAATTCACTGTGGAGTTAATTGTGTCCTGTTCTAATACGTATAATGATAACTTGTTCCCATCTATTCATATTAAGAAAGGCATCCTTAATTTGAGCATTTGATCTTCTGATTGATTTGATTATCTGTATCTTATGATGGTATGTAACAGGCGCATCTGGTTGTGTGCCTGTTGCACCTTCTTTTGAAAGCTGATCTGCTCTCTATTTCCCTGGTATTCCATAGTGAGCTGGGATCCACTGCAAGGCAATCCTGTGGTGTTTGTAGAGTTCAGTCAATAAAGTTTGCAGATGTAGCAACTTTCTGGATTGCAGTGACTGGAGCACTGATCCTGCATCTGTCAAAAACTATACAGTCTGTGGGCTAAGATTACTGTTCAGCAGTTTTTCTATTGCCAACTTTATTGCTTGCATTTCTGCATCGTATTTGTGATAATATTTCCCTGTTGCTATCTTTTCCATATTCCTAGTGTTATTTTTTGGGTACTCTATGTTGACCCCTGCTCCCCCTTTCTTTTCTTTGTATTGATGGAGTCACCGCACAGAGACATTATAAACATCCTATATAACACTTGTTACTACAAGTTTGATAAACTATTCAGAACTTGATTCTCAATTAAAAAATAAAAAAGAATGACTGTCTCTCTATTTTAATGCTTGAGATGTAATTGTCTATCGCTATTTTCATAACAGGATTTTAAGCTGCTTTCATTTTCATATTAGCATTATTAACTGTTTCTTTCTTAATAGTGGGACTTTTAAATGTATCTCTTTTCATACTAAGATTTTAAACTGCTTTAATCTTCATGCTAGTATTTTAAATTGTCTCTCTGGTCATTCTAGGATTTTCAAAAGTTTAACTTTTGATGCTAGAAATATAAACTCTCTCAACTCTCTTAACTCCTACATTTTAATCTCTATCTATTAATGCTAGAAATTTAAAATGCATATCTCTCATTCATTTCTTCTATCTATATCTTAATGTTTAATATATATAACTGCATCTCTCTTTTTCGCTTTCTCTTAATGTTAGACTTTTAAACTGCCACTCTCCTTCTCCAGAGACATGAATTATGTGCAGTTGTCTATCTCCAACTCCTCTCCTTTTTCTACTACAATTTTGAAATTTCAACTGCATAGTATTTTCCTAGTTTTTTATGTGTATACCTCTCTCTTTCTCTCTAACATTATCTCTTCCAGAATCTCTTCTACCGTTGAATTGTTGATGAAAATGTTAATATAATCGTATATGCTTTAGAAAATTACAAGTTGTCTTGCTTTTTTTTTTAAAAGGGAAGCAACTCCTGTTAGATTAAAAGTTAAGAAATCGTCGATACATTGTAATTGTAATTTGTCAAAAGTTTTATTCATATGCATATTGTTTCCCAGAAAATAATATTCTCATAAAATGTGCAAGGTCTTTAAAACTTTCTATAGGAAATGTCAAATCCTAAAGTATAAAATTAAAAGAAATGTATCTTTCCTTAATTTGTGTTGCAAATATTAATTATTTATAATTTCTCTAAAAAATTAAAAGTTATCTTCCTTTGCTCACAGAAAAGTCAACTTGAGTCTTAAATAAGAAAACGAGGCTGTATAAAGTCCGGTGTAGTGAACATATTTTTGAAATTGCGTGAAATTGTAAATAAAATGTGTGTTATTCATCTAGATACTACTGCTGTTGGCTGGCTTGTATTAGGTAAAGAAGCTGTTCACGCGATGAATCTGTGTTTACAGCATGTGTTCAAAATATCCAGCACAGGCCTCAATACGTTCTGAGACTTGTATCTTACTATTTTCGAAAACCTTCCTGATCTATATATCTATCTTTCGTTCGCCTGAAGTATTGTCTATAACTGCAATGTCGTTTCCTGTATAAATGTTACCGTCTTTTGTTATTCTTGCAGTGGTCCATTTAATTTTGTCTGTAGTGTTGTATATATGGGATATGTGGAATTTCCCTCAGTCTACTATATTGAGTAGCGGCACGGGCGTAATACCGACCACATTACCCCAAAATCATGTGTTGAAGGTCTGTAAAATGTATGGTCATTAATACCATATTCCCTATACGCCACTTGGCGTGACGGGGACACTTCACATTTTTTTTGGGTACTATATTCAGTGCAATCTTGAAATATGTGTTCTGCTGTCTGGGGCGCCTATCCACATGTACATGTAATTGAGTTGCCGATCTTGAATTTTGTATACAATTCACTGTGGAGTTAATTGTGTCCTGTTCTAATACGTATAATGATAACTTGTTCCCATCTATTCATATTAAGAAAGGCATCCTTAATTTGAGCATTTGATCTTCTGATTGATTTGATTATCTGTATCTTATGATGGTATGTAACAGGCGCATCTGGTTGTGTGCCTGTTGCACCTTCTTTTGAAAGCTGATCTGCTCTCTATTTCCCTGGTATTCCATAGTGAGCTGGGATCCACTGCAAGGCAATCCTGTGGTGTTTGTAGAGTTCAGTCAATAAAGTTTGCAGATGTAGCAACTTTCTGGATTGCAGTGACTGGAGCACTGATCCTGCATCTGTCAAAAACTATACAGTCTGTGGGCTAAGATTACTGTTCAGCAGTTTTTCTATTGCCAACTTTATTGCTTGCATTTCTGCATCGTATTTGTGATAATATTTCCCTGTTGCTATCTTTTCCATATTCCTAGTGTTATTTTTTGGGTACTCTATGTTGACCCCTGCTCCCCCTTTCTTTTCTTTGTATTGATGGAGTCACCGCACAGAGACATTATAAACATCCTATATAACACTTGTTACTACAAGTTTGATAAACTATTCAGAACTTGATTCTCAATTAAAAAATAAAAAAGAATGACTGTCTCTCTATTTTAATGCTTGAGATGTAATTGTCTATCGCTATTTTCATAACAGGATTTTAAGCTGCTTTCATTTTCATATTAGCATTATTAACTGTTTCTTTCTTAATAGTGGGACTTTTAAATGTATCTCTTTTCATACTAAGATTTTAAACTGCTTTAATCTTCATGCTAGTATTTTAAATTGTCTCTCTGGTCATTCTAGGATTTTCAAAAGTTTAACTTTTGATGCTAGAAATATAAACTCTCTCAACTCTCTTAACTCCTACATTTTAATCTCTATCTATTAATGCTAGAAATTTAAAATGCATATCTCTCATTCATTTCTTCTATCTATATCTTAATGTTTAATATATATAACTGCATCTCTCTTTTTCGCTTTCTCTTAATGTTAGACTTTTAAACTGCCACTCTCCTTCTCCAGAGACATGAATTATGTGCAATTGTCTATCTCCAACTCCTCTCCTTTTTCTACTACAATTTTGAAATTTCAACTGCATAGTATTTTCCTAGTTTTTTATGTGTATACCTCTCTCTTTCTCTCTAACATTATCTCTTCCAGAATCTCTTCTACCGTTGAATTGTTGATGAAAATGTTAATATAATCGTATATGCTTTAGAAAATTACAAGTTGTCTTGCTTTTTTTTTAATAAGGGAAGCAACTCCTGTTAGATTAAAAGTTAAGAAATCGTCGATACATTGTAATTGTAATTTGTCAAAAGTTTTATTCATATGCATATTGTTTCCCAGAAAATAATATTCTCATAAAATGTGCAAGGTCTTTAAAACTTTCTATAGGAAATGTCAAATCCTAAAGTATAAAATTAAAAGAAATGTATCTTTCCTTAATTTGTGTTGCAAATATTAATTATTTATAATTTCTCTAAAAAATTAAAAGTTATCTTCCTTTGCTCACAGAAAAGTCAACTTGAGTCTTAAATAAGAAAACGAGGCTGTATAAAGTCCGGTGTAGTGAACATATTTTTGAAATTGCGTGAAATTGTAAATAAAATGTGTGTTATTCATCTAGATACTACTGCTGTTGGCTGGCTTGTATTAGGTAAAGAAGCTGTTCACGCGATGAATCTGTGTTTACAGCATGTGTTCAAAATATCCAGCACAGGCCTCAATACGTTCTGAGACTTGTATCTTACTATTTTCGAAAACCTTCCTGATCTATATATCTATCTTTCGTTCGCCTGAAGTATTGTCTATAACTGCAATGTCGTTTCCTGTATAAATGTTACCGTCTTTTGTTATTCTTGCAGTGGTCCATTTAATTTTGTCTGTAGTGTTGTATATATGGGATATGTGGAATTTCCCTCAGTCTACTATATTGAGTAGCGGCACGGGCGTAATACCGACCACATTACCCCAAAATCATGTGTTGAAGGTCTGTAAAATGTATGGTCATTAATACCATATTCCCTATACGCCACTTGGCGTGACGGGGACACTTCACATTTTTTTTGGGTACTATATTCAGTGCAATCTTGAAATATGTGTTCTGCTGTCTGGGGCGCCTATCCACATGTACATGTAATTGAGTTGCCGATCTTGAATTTTGTATACAATTCACTGTGGAGTTAATTGTGTCCTGTTCTAATACGTATAATGATAACTTGTTCCCATCTATTCATATTAAGAAAGGCATCCTTAATTTGAGCATTTGATCTTCTGATTGATTTGATTATCTGTATCTTATGATGGTATGTAACAGGCGCATCTGGTTGTGTGCCTGTTGCACCTTCTTTTGAAAGCTGATCTGCTCTCTATTTCCCTGGTATTCCATAGTGAGCTGGGATCCACTGCAAGGCAATCCTGTGGTGTTTGTAGAGTTCAGTCAATAAAGTTTGCAGATGTAGCAACTTTCTGGATTGCAGTGACTGGAGCACTGATCCTGCATCTGTCAAAAACTATACAGTCTGTGGGCTAAGATTACTGTTCAGCAGTTTTTCTATTGCCAACTTTATTGCTTGCATTTCTGCATCGTATTTGTGATAATATTTCCCTGTTGCTATCTTTTCCATATTCCTAGTGTTATTTTTTGGGTACTCTATGTTGACCCCTGCTCCCCCTTTCTTTTCTTTGTATTGATGGAGTCACCGCACAGAGACATTATAAACATCCTATATAACACTTGTTACTACAAGTTTGATAAACTATTCAGAACTTAATTCTCAATTAAAAAATAAAAAAGAATGACTGTCTCTCTATTTTAATGCTTGAGATGTAATTGTCTATCGCTATTTTCATAACAGGATTTTAAGCTGCTTTCATTTTCATATTAGCATTATTAACTGTTTCTTTCTTAATAGTGGGACTTTTAAATGTATCTCTTTTCATACTAAGATTTTAAACTGCTTTAATCTTCATGCTAGTATTTTAAATTGTCTCTCTGGTCATTCTAGGATTTTCAAAAGTTTAACTTTTGATGCTAGAAATATAAACTCTCTCAACTCTCTTAACTCCTACATTTTAATCTCTATCTATTAATGCTAGAAATTTAAAATGCATATCTCTCATTCATTTCTTCTATCTATATCTTAATGTTTAATATATATAACTGCATCTCTCTTTTTGGTTTTCTCTTAATGTTAGACTTTTAAACTGCCACTCTCCTTCTCCAGAGACATGAATTATGTGCAATTGTCTATCTCCAACTCCTCTCCTTTTTCTACTACAATTTTGAAATTTCAACTGCATAGTATTTTCCTAGTTTTTTATGTGTATACCTCTCTCTTTCTCTCTAACATTATCTCTTCCAGAATCTCTTCTACCGTTGAATTGTTGATGAAAATGTTAATATAATCGTATATGCTTTAGAAAATTACAAGTTGTCTTGCTTTTTTTTTAATAAGGGAAGCAACTCCTGTTAGATTAAAAGTTAAGAAATCGTCGATACATTGTAATTGTAATTTGTCAAAAGTTTTATTCATATGCATATTGTTTCCCAGAAAATAATATTCTCATAAAATGTGCAAGGTCTTTAAAACTTTCTATAGGAAATGTCAAATCCTAAAGTATAAAATTAAAAGAAATGTATCTTTCCTTAATTTGTGTTGCAAATATTAATTATTTATAATTTCTCTAAAAAATTAAAAGTTATCTTCCTTTGCTCACAGAAAAGTCAACTTGAGTCTTAAATAAGAAAACGAGGCTGTATAAAGTCCGGTGTAGTGAACATATTTTTGAAATTGCGTGAAATTGTAAATAAAATGTGTGTTATTCATCTAGATACTACTGCTGTTGGCTGGCTTGTATTAGGTAAAGAAGCTGTTCACGCGATGAATCTGTGTTTACAGCATGTGTTCAAAATATCCAGCACAGGCCTCAATACGTTCTGAGACTTGTATCTTACTATTTTCGAAAACCTTCCTGATCTATATATCTATCTTTCGTTCGCCTGAAGTATTGTCTATAACTGCAATGTCGTTTCCTGTATAAATGTTACCGTCTTTTGTTATTCTTGCAGTGGTCCATTTAATTTTGTCTGTAGTGTTGTATATATGGGATATGTGGAATTTCCCTCAGTCTACTATATTGAGTAGCGGCACGGGCGTAATACCGACCACATTACCCCAAAATCATGTGTTGAAGGTCTGTAAAATGTATGGTCATTAATACCATATTCCCTATACGCCACTTGGCGTGACGGGGACACTTCACATTTTTTTTGGGTACTATATTCAGTGCAATCTTGAAATATGTGTTCTGCTGTCTGGGGCGCCTATCCACATGTACATGTAATTGAGTTGCCGATCTTGAATTTTGTATACAATTCACTGTGGAGTTAATTGTGTCCTGTTCTAATACGTATAATGATAACTTGTTCCCATCTATTCATATTAAGAAAGGCATCCTTAATTTGAGCATTTGATCTTCTGATTGATTTGATTATCTGTATCTTATGATGGTATGTAACAGGCGCATCTGGTTGTGTGCCTGTTGCACCTTCTTTTGAAAGCTGATCTGCTCTCTATTTCCCTGGTATTCCATAGTGAGCTGGGATCCACTGCAAGGCAATCCTGTGGTGTTTGTAGAGTTCAGTCAATAAAGTTTGCAGATGTAGCAACTTTCTGGATTGCAGTGACTGGAGCACTGATCCTGCATCTGTCAAAAACTATACAGTCTGTGGGCTAAGATTACTGTTCAGCAGTTTTTCTATTGCCAACTTTATTGCTTGCATTTCTGCATCGTATTTGTGATAATATTTCCCTGTTGCTATCTTTTCCATATTCCTAGTGTTATTTTTTGGGTACTCTATGTTGACCCCTGCTCCCCCTTTCTTTTCTTTGTATTGATGGAGTCACCGCACAGAGACATTATAAACATCCTATATAACACTTGTTACTACAAGTTTGATAAACTATTCAGAACTTGATTCTCAATTAAAAAATAAAAAAAAGAATGACTGTCTCTCTATTTTAATGCTTGAGATGTAATTGTCTATCGCTATTTTCATAACAGGATTTTAAGCTGCTTTCATTTTCATATTAGCATTATTAACTGTTTCTTTCTTAATAGTGGGACTTTTAAATGTATCTCTTGCAATTGTCTATCTCCAACTCCTCTCCTTTTTCTACTACAATTTTGAAATTTCAACTGCATAGTATTTTCCTAGTTTTTTGTGTGTATACCTCTCTCTTTCTCTCTAACATTATCTCTTCCAGAATCTCTTCTACCGTTGAATTGTTGATGAAAATGTTAATATAATCGTATATGCTTTAGAAAATTACAAGTTGTCTTGCTTTTTTTTTTAATAAGGGAAGCAACTCCTGTTAGATTAAAAGTTAAGAAATCGTCGATACATTGTAATTGTAATTTGTCAAAAGTTTTATTCATATGCATATTGTTTCCCAGAAAATAATATTCTCATAAAATGTGCAAGGTCTTTAAAACTTTCTATAGGAAATGTCAAATCCTAAAGTATAAAATTAAAAGAAATGTATCTTTCCTTAATTTGTGTTGCAAATATTAATTATTTATAATTTCTCTAAAAAATTAAAAGTTATCTTCCTTTGCTCACAGAAAAGTCAACTTGAGTCTTAAATAAGAAAACGAGGCTGTATAAAGTCCGGTGTAGTGAACATATTTTTGAAATTGCGTGAAATTGTAAATAAAATGTGTGTTATTCATCTAGATACTACTGCTGTTGGCTGGCTTGTATTAGGTAAAGAAGCTGTTCACGCGATGAATCTGTGTTTACAGCATGTGTTCAAAATATCCAGCACAGGCCTCAATACGTTCTGAGACTTGTATCTTACTATTTTCGAAAACCTTCCTGATCTATATATCTATCTTTCGTTCGCCTGAAGTATTGTCTATAACTGCAATGTCGTTTCCTGTATAAATGTTACCGTCTTTTGTTATTCTTGCAGTGGTCCATTTAATTTTGTCTGTAGTGTTGTATATATGGGATATGTGGAATTTCCCTCAGTCTACTATATTGAGTAGCGGCACGGGCGTAATACCGACCACATTACCCCAAAATCATGTGTTGAAGGTCTGTAAAATGTATGGTCATTAATACCATATTCCCTATACGCCACTTGGCGTGACGGGGACACTTCACATTTTTTTTGGGTACTATATTCAGTGCAATCTTGAAATATGTGTTCTGCTGTCTGGGGCGCCTATCCACATGTACATGTAATTGAGTTGCCGATCTTGAATTTTGTATACAATTCACTGTGGAGTTAATTGTGTCCTGTTCTAATACGTATAATGATAACTTGTTCCCATCTATTCATATTAAGAAAGGCATCCTTAATTTGAGCATTTGATCTTCTGATTGATTTGATTATCTGTATCTTATGATGGTATGTAACAGGCGCATCTGGTTGTGTGCCTGTTGCACCTTCTTTTGAAAGCTGATCTGCTCTCTATTTCCCTGGTATTCCATAGTGAGCTGGGATCCACTGCAAGGCAATCCTGTGGTGTTTGTAGAGTTCAGTCAATAAAGTTTGCAGATGTAGCAACTTTCTGGATTGCAGTGACTGGAGCACTGATCCTGCATCTGTCAAAAACTATACAGTCTGTGGGCTAAGATTACTGTTCAGCAGTTTTTCTATTGCCAACTTTATTGCTTGCATTTCTGCATCGTATTTGTGATAATATTTCCCTGTTGCTATCTTTTCCATATTCCTAGTGTTATTTTTTGGGTACTCTATGTTGACCCCTGCTCCCCCTTTCTTTTCTTTGTATTGATGGAGTCACCGCACAGAGACATTATAAACATCCTATATAACACTTGTTACTACAAGTTTGATAAACTATTCAGAACTTGATTCTCAATTAAAAAATAAAAAAAGAATGACTGTCTCTCTATTTTAATGCTTGAGATGTAATTGTCTATCGCTATTTTCATAACAGGATTTTAAGCTGCTTTCATTTTCATATTAGCATTATTAACTGTTTCTTTCTTAATAGTGGGACTTTTAAATGTATCTCTTTTCATACTAAGATTTTAAACTGCTTTAATCTTCATGCTAGTATTTTAAATTGTCTCTCTGGTCATTCTAGGATTTTCAAAAGTTTAACTTTTGATGCTAGAAATATAAACTCTCTCAACTCTCTTAACTCCTACATTTTAATCTCTATCTATTAATGCTAGAAATTTAAAATGCATATCTCTCATTCATTTCTTCTATCTATATCTTAATGTTTAATATATATAACTGCATCTCTCTTTTTGGTTTTCTCTTAATGTTAGACTTTTAAACTGCCACTCTCCTTCTCCAGAGACATGAATTATGTGCAATTGTCTATCTCCAACTCCTCTCCTTTTTCTACTACAATTTTGAAATTTCAACTGCATAGTATTTTCCTAGTTTTTTGTGTGTATACCTCTCTCTTTCTCTCTAACATTATCTCTTCCAGAATCTCTTCTACCGTTGAATTGTTGATGAAAATGTTAATATAATCGTATATGCTTTAGAAATTACAAGTTGTCTTGCTTTTTTTTTAATAAGGGAAGCAACTCCTGTTAGATTAAAAGTTAAGAAATCGTCGATACATTGTAATTTGTCAAAAGTTTTATTCATATGCATATTGTTTCCCAGAAAATAATATTCTCATAAAATGTGCAAGGTCTTTAAAACTTTCTATAGGAAATGTCAAATCCTAAAGTATAAAATTAAAAGAAATGTATCTTTCCTTAATTTGTGTTGCAAATATTAATTATTTATAATTTCTCTAAAAAATTAAAAGTTATCTTCCTTTGCTCACAGAAAAGTCAACTTGAGTCTTAAATAAGAAAACGAGGCTGTATAAAGTCCGGTGTAGTGAACATATTTTTGAAATTGCGTGAAATTGTAAATAAAATGTGTGTTATTCATCTAGATACTACTGCTGTTGGCTGGCTTGTATTAGGTAAAGAAGCTGTTCACGCGATGAATCTGTGTTTACAGCATGTGTTCAAAATATCCAGCACAGGCCTCAATACGTTCTGAGACTTGTATCTTACTATTTTCGAAAACCTTCCTGATCTATATATCTATCTTTCGTTCGCCTGAAGTATTGTCTATAACTGCAATGTCGTTTCCTGTATAAATGTTACCGTCTTTTGTTATTCTTGCAGTGGTCCATTTAATTTTGTCTGTAGTGTTGTATATATGGGATATGTGGAATTTCCCTCAGTCTACTATATTGAGTAGCGGCACGGGCGTAATACCGACCACATTACCCCAAAATCATGTGTTGAAGGTCTGTAAAATGTATGGTCATTAATACCATATTCCCTATACGCCACTTGGCGTGACGGGGACACTTCACATTTTTTTTGGGTACTATATTCAGTGCAATCTTGAAATATGTGTTCTGCTGTCTGGGGCGCCTATCCACATGTACATGTAATTGAGTTGCCGATCTTGAATTTTGTATACAATTCACTGTGGAGTTAATTGTGTCCTGTTCTAATGCGTATAATGATAACTTGTTCCCATCTATTCATATTATGAAAGGCATCCTTATTTGAGCATTTGATCTTCTGATTGATTTGATTATCTGTATCTTATGATGGTATGTAACAGGCGCATCTGGTTGTGTGCCTGTTGCACCTTCTTTTGAAAGCTGATCTGCTCTCTATTTCCCTGGTATTCCATAGTGAGCTGGGATCCACTGCAAGGCAATCCTGTGGTGTTTGTAGAGTTCAGTCAATAAAGTTTGCAGATGTAGCAACTTTCTGGATTGCAGTGACTGGAGCACTGATCCTGCATCTGTCAAAAACTATACAGTCTGTGGGCTAAGATTACTGTTCAGCAGTTTTTCTATTGCCAACTTTATTGCTTGCATTTCTGCATCGTATTTGTGATAATATTTCCCTGTTGCTATCTTTTCCATATTCCTAGTGTTATTTTTTGGGTACTCTATGTTGACCCCTGCTCCCCCTTTCTTTTCTTTGTATTGATGGAGTCACCGCACAGAGACATTATAAACATCCTATATAACACTTGTTACTACAAGTTTGATAAACTATTCAGAACTTGATTCTCAATTAAAAAATAAAAAAAAGAATGACTGTCTCTCTATTTTAATGCTTGAGATGTAATTGTCTATCGCTATTTTCATAACAGGATTTTAAGCTGCTTTCATTTTCATATTAGCATTATTAACTGTTTCTTTCTTAATAGTGGGACTTTTAAATGTATCTCTATAACTGCATCTCTCTTTTTGGTTTTCTCTTAATGTTAGACTTTAAACTGCCACTCTCCTTCTCCAGAGACATGAATTATGTGCAATTGTCTATCTCCAACTCCTCTCCTTTTTCTACTACAATTTTGAAATTTCAACTGCATAGTATTTTCCTAGTTTTTGTGTGTATACCTCTCTCTTTCTCTCTAACATTATCTCTTCCAGAATCTCTTCTACCGTTGAATTGTTGATGAAAATGTTAATATAATCGTATATGCTTTAGAAAATTACAAGTTGTCTTGCTTTTTTTTTAATAAGGGAAGCAACTCCTGTTAGATTAAAAGTTAAGAAATCGTCGATACATTGTAATTTGTCAAAAGTTTTATTCATATGCATATTGTTTCCCAGAAAATAATATTCTCATAAAATGTGCAAGGTCTTTAAAACTTTCTATAGGAAATGTCAAATCCTAAAGTATAAAATTAAAAGAAATGTATCTTTCCTTAATTTGTGTTGCAAATATTAATTATTTATAATTTCTCTAAAAAATTAAAAGTTATCTTCCTTTGCTCACAGAAAAGTCAACTTGAGTCTTAAATAAGAAAACGAGGCTGTATAAAGTCCGGTGTAGTGAACATATTTTTGAAATTGCGTGAAATTGTAAATAAAATGTGTGTTATTCATCTAGATACTACTGCTGTTGGCTGGCTTGTATTAGGTAAAGAAGCTGTTCACGCGATGAATCTGTGTTTACAGCATGTGTTCAAAATATCCAGCACAGGCCTCAATACGTTCTGAGACTTGTATCTTACTATTTTCGAAAACCTTCCTGATCTATATATCTATCTTTCGTTCGCCTGAAGTATTGTCTATAACTGCAATGTCGTTTCCTGTATAAATGTTACCGTCTTTTGTTATTCTTGCAGTGGTCCATTTAATTTTGTCTGTAGTGTTGTATATATGGGATATGTGGAATTTCCCTCAGTCTACTATATTGAGTAGCGGCACGGGCGTAATACCGACCACATTACCCCAAAATCATGTGTTGAAGGTCTGTAAAATGTATGGTCATTAATACCATATTCCCTATACGCCACTTGGCGTGACGGGGATACTTCACATTTTTTTTGGGTACTATATTCAGTGCAATCTTGAAATATGTGTTCTGCTGTCTGGGGCGCCTATCCACATGTACATGTAATTGAGTTGCCGATCTTGAATTTTGTATACAATTCACTGTGGAGTTAATTGTGTCCTGTTCTAATACGTATAATGATAACTTGTTCCCATCTATTCATATTAAGAAAGGCATCCTTAATTTGAGCATTTGATCTTCTGATTGATTTGATTATCTGTATCTTATGATGGTATGTAACAGGCGCATCTGGTTGTGTGCCTGTTGCACCTTCTTTTGAAAGCTGATCTGCTCTCTATTTCCCTGGTATTCCATAGTGAGCTGGGATCCACTGCAAGGCAATCCTGTGGTGTTTGTAGAGTTCAGTCAATAAAGTTTGCAGATGTAGCAACTTTCTGGATTGCAGTGACTGGAGCACTGATCCTGCATCTGTCAAAAACTATACAGTCTGTGGGCTAAGATTACTGTTCAGCAGTTTTTCTATTGCCAACTTTATTGCTTGCATTTCTGCATCGTATTTGTGATAATATTTCCCTGTTGCTATCTTTTCCATATTCCTAGTGTTATTTTTTGGGTACTCTATGTTGACCCCTGCTCCCCCTTTCTTTTCTTTGTATTGATGGAGTCACCGCACAGAGACATTATAAACATCCTATATAACACTTGTTACTACAAGTTTGATAAACTATTCAGAACTTGATTCTCAATTAAAAAATAAAAAAAGAATGACTGTCTCTCTATTTTAATGCTTGAGATGTAATTGTCTATCGCTATTTTCATAACAGGATTTTAAGCTGCTTTCATTTTCATATTAGCATTATTAACTGTTTCTTTCTTAATAGTGGGACTTTTAAATGTATCTCTTTTCATACTAAGATTTTAAACTGCTTTAATCTTCATGCTAGTATTTTAAATTGTCTCTCTGGTCATTCTAGGATTTTCAAAAGTTTAACTTTTGATGCTAGAAATATAAACTCTCTCAACTCTCTTAACTCCTACATTTTAATCTCTATCTATTAATGCTAGAAATTTAAAATGCATATCTCTCATTCATTTCTTCTATCTATATCTTAATGTTTAATATATATAACTGCATCTCTCTTTTTGGTTTTCTCTTAATGTTAGACTTTTAAACTGCCACTCTCCTTCTCCAGAGACATGAATTATGTGCAATTGTCTATCTCCAACTCCTCTCCTTTTTCTACTACAATTTTGAAATTTCAACTGCATAGTATTTTCCTAGTTTTTGTGTGTATACCTCTCTCTTTCTCTCTAACATTATCTCTTCCAGAATCTCTTCTACCGTTGAATTGTTGATGAAAATGTTAATATAATCGTATATGCTTTAGAAAATTACAAGTTGTCTTGCTTTTTTTTTAATAAGGGAAGCAACTCCTGTTAGATTAAAAGTTAAGAAATCGTCGATACATTGTAATTTGTCAAAAGTTTTATTCATATGCATATTGTTTCCCAGAAAATAATATTCTCATAAAATGTGCAAGGTCTTTAAAACTTTCTATAGGAAATGTCAAATCCTAAAGTATAAAATTAAAAGAAATGTATCTTTCCTTAATTTGTGTTGCAAATATTAATTATTTATAATTTCTCTAAAAAATTAAAAGTTATCTTCCTTTGCTCACAGAAAAGTCAACTTGAGTCTTAAATAAGAAAACGAGGCTGTATAAAGTCCGGTGTAGTGAACATATTTTTGAAATTGCGTGAAATTGTAAATAAAATGTGTGTTATTCATCTAGATACTACTGCTGTTGGCTGGCTTGTATTAGGTAAAGAAGCTGTTCACGCGATGAATCTGTGTTTACAGCATGTGTTCAAAATATCCAGCACAGGCCTCAATACGTTCTGAGACTTGTATCTTACTATTTTCGAAAACCTTCCTGATCTATATATCTATCTTTCGTTCGCCTGAAGTATTGTCTATAACTGCAATGTCGTTTCCTGTATAAATGTTACCGTCTTTTGTTATTCTTGCAGTGGTCCATTTAATTTTGTCTGTAGTGTTGTATATATGGGATATGTGGAATTTCCCTCAGTCTACTATATTGAGTAGCGGCACGGGCGTAATACCGACCACATTACCCCAAAATCATGTGTTGAAGGTCTGTAAAATGTATGGTCATTAATACCATATTCCCTATACGCCACTTGGCGTGACGGGGACACTTCACATTTTTTTTGGGTACTATATTCAGTGCAATCTTGAAATATGTGTTCTGCTGTCTGGGGCGCCTATCCACATGTACATGTAATTGAGTTGCCGATCTTGAATTTTGTATACAATTCACTGTGGAGTTAATTGTGTCCTGTTCTAATACGTATAATGATAACTTGTTCCCATCTATTCATATTAAGAAAGGCATCCTTAATTTGAGCATTTGATCTTCTGATTGATTTGATTATCTGTATCTTATGATGGTATGTAACAGGCGCATCTGGTTGTGTGCCTGTTGCACCTTCTTTTGAAAGCTGATCTGCTCTCTATTTCCCTGGTATTCCATAGTGAGCTGGGATCCACTGCAAGGCAATCCTGTGGTGTTTGTAGAGTTCAGTCAATAAAGTTTGCAGATGTAGCAACTTTCTGGATTGCAGTGACTGGAGCACTGATCCTGCATCTGTCAAAAACTATACAGTCTGTGGGCTAAGATTACTGTTCAGCAGTTTTTCTATTGCCAACTTTATTGCTTGCATTTCTGCATCGTATTTGTGATAATATTTCCCTGTTGCTATCTTTTCCATATTCCTAGTGTTATTTTTTGGGTACTCTATGTTGACCCCTGCTCCCCCTTTCTTTTCTTTGTATTGATGGAGTCACCGCACAGAGACATTATAAACATCCTATATAACACTTGTTACTACAAGTTTGATAAACTATTCAGAACTTGATTCTCAATTAAAAAATAAAAAAAAGAATGACTGTCTCTCTATTTTAATGCTTGAGATGTAATTGTCTATCGCTATTTTCATAACAGGATTTTAAGCTGCTTTCATTTTCATATTAGCATTATTAACTGTTTCTTTCTTAATAGTGGGACTTTTAAATGTATCTCTTGCAATTGTCTATCTCCAACTCCTCTCCTTTTTCTACTACAATTTTGAAATTTCAACTGCATAGTATTTTCCTAGTTTTTTGTGTGTATACCTCTCTCTTTCTCTCTAACATTATCTCTTCCAGAATCTCTTCTACCGTTGAATTGTTGATGAAAATGTTAATATAATCGTATATGCTTTAGAAAATTACAAGTTGTCTTGCTTTTTTTTTAATAAGGGAAGCAACTCCTGTTAGATTAAAAGTTAAGAAATCGTCGATACATTGTAATTGTAATTTGTCAAAAGTTTTATTCATATGCATATTGTTTCCCAGAAAATAATATTCTCATAAAATGTGCAAGGTCTTTAAAACTTTCTATAGGAAATGTCAAATCCTAAAGTATAAAATTAAAAGAAATGTATCTTTCCTTAATTTGTGTTGCAAATATTAATTATTTATAATTTCTCTAAAAAATTAAAAGTTATCTTCCTTTGCTCACAGAAAAGTCAACTTGAGTCTTAAATAAGAAAACGAGGCTGTATAAAGTCCGGTGTAGTGAACATATTTTGAAATTGCGTGAAATTGTAAATAAAATGTGTGTTATTCATCTAGATACTACTGCTGTTGGCTGGCTTGTATTAGGTAAAGAAGCTGTTCACGCGATGAATCTGTGTTTACAGCATGTGTTCAAAATATCCAGCACAGGCCTCAATACGTTCTGAGACTTGTATCTTACTATTTTCGAAAACCTTCCTGATCTATATATCTATCTTTCGTTCGCCTGAAGTATTGTCTATAACTGCAATGTCGTTTCCTGTATAAATGTTACCGTCTTTTGTTATTCTTGCAGTGGTCCATTTAATTTTGTCTGTAGTGTTGTATATATGGGATATGTGGAATTTCCCTCAGTCTACTATATTGAGTAGCGGTACGGGCGTAATACCGACCACATTACCCCAAAATCATGTGTTGAAGTAAAATGTGTAAAATGTATGGTCATTAATACCATATTCCCTATACGCCACTTGGCGTGACAGGGACACTTCACATTTTTTTGGGTACTATATTCAGTGCAATCTTGAAATATGTGTTCTGCTGTCTGGGGCGCCTATCCACATGTACATGTAATTGAGTTGCCGATCTTGAATTTTGTATACAATTCACTGTGGAGTTAATTGTGTCAATTCTAATGCGTATAATGATAACTTGTTCCCATCTATTCATATTATGAAAGGCATCCTTATTTGGAGCATTTGATCTTCTGATTGATTTGATTATCTGTATCTTATGATGGTATGTAACAGGCGCATCTGGTTGTGTGCCTGTTGCACCTTCTTTTGAAAGCTGATCTGCTCTCTATTTCCCTGGTATTCCATAGTGAGCTGGGATCCACTGCAAGGCAATCCTGTGGTGTTTGTAGAGTTCAGTCAATAAAGTTTGCAGATGTAGCAACTTTCTGGATTGCAGTGTTTGGAGCACTGATCCTGCATCTGACAAAAACTCTACAGGTTGTGGGCTAAGATTACTGTTCAGCAGTTTTTCTATTGCCAACTTTATTGCTTGCATTTCTGCATCGTATTTGTGATAATATTTCCCTGTTGCTATCTTTTCATATCCCTAGTGTTATTGTTTTTTTGGGTACTCTATGTTGACCCCTGCTCCCCCTTTCTTTTCTTTGTATTGATCGAGTCACCGCACAGAGACATTATAAACACCCTATATAACACTTGTTACTACAAGTTTGATAAACTAATCAGAACTTAATTCTCAATTAAAAAATAAAAAAAGAATGACTGTCTCTCTATTTTAATGCTTGAGATGTAATTGTCTATCGCTATTTTCATAACAGGATTTTAAGCTGCTTTCATTTTCATATTAGCATTATTAACTGTTTCTTTCTTAATAGTGGGACTTTTAAATGTATCTCTTTTCATACTAAGATTTTAAACTGCTTTTATCTTCATGCTAGTATTTTAAATTGTCTCTCTGGTCATTCTAGGATTTTCAAAAGGTTAACTTTTGATGCTAGAAATATAAACTCTCTTAACTCCTACATTTTAATCTCTATCTATTAATGCTAGAAATTTAAAATGCCTATCTCTCATTCTCTTTCTTCTATCTATATCTTAATGTTTAATATATATAACTGCATCTCTCTTTTTGGTTTTCTCTTAATGTTAGACTTTTAAACTGCCACTCTCCTTCTCCAGTGACATGAATTATGTGCAATTGTCTATCTCCAACTCCTCTCCTTTTTCTACTACAATTTTGAAATTTCAACTGCATAGTATTTTCCTAGTTTTTTTTGTGTGTATACCTCTCTCTTTCTCTCTAACATTATCTCTTCCAGAATCTCTTCTACCGTTGAATTGTTGATGAAAATGTTAATATAATCGTATATGCTTTAGAAAATTACAAGTTGTCTTGCTTTTTTTAATAAGGGAAGCAACTCCTGTTAGATTAAAAGTTAAGAAATCGTCGATACATTGTAATTTGTCAAAAGTTTTATTCATATGCATATTGTTTCCCAGAAAATAATATTCTCATAAAATGTGCAAGGTCTTTAAAACTTTCTATACGAAATGTCAAATCCTAAAGTATAAAATTAAAAGAAATGTATCTTTCCTTAATTTGTGTTGCAAATATTAATTATTTATAATTTCTCTAAAAAATTAAAAGTTATCTTCCTTTGCTCACAGAAAAGTCAACTTGAGTCTTAAATAAGAAAACGAGGCTGTATAAAGTCCGGTGTAGTGAACATATTTTTGAAATTGCGTGAAATTGTAAATAAAATGTGTGTTATTCATCTAGATACTACTGCTGTTGGCTGGCTTGTATTAGGTAAAGAAGCTGTTCACGCGATGAATCTGTGTTTACAGCATGTGTTCAAAATATCCAGCACTGGCCTCAATACATTCTGAGACTTGTCTCTTACTATTTTCGAAAACCTTCCTGATCTATATATCTATCTTTCGTTCGCCTGAAGTATTGTCTATAACTGCAATGTCGTTTCCTGTATAAATGTTACCGTCTTTTGTTATTCTTGCAGTGGTGCATATAGTCTTGTCTGTAGTGTTATATTAATGGCACAAGTGCACTTTCCTCAGTCTACAATATTCAGTGTATTCTTTAAATATGCGTTCCGCTCTCTGGGGCGCCTGTCCACATGTACATGTAGTTGAGGTACCGATCTTGAATTTTGTATACACGGGACTGTGGAGTCAATTATGTCCTGTTCTAATGCGTATAATGATAACTTGTTCCCAACTATTCATATTATGAAACGCATCCTGATTTGGAGCATTTGATCTTCTAATTGACTTTATTATCTGTATCTTATGATGGTATTTAACCGGCGCATCTGGTGGTGTGCCTGTTGCACCTTCTTTTGAAAGCTGATCTGTTCTATAGTTTCCTGGTATTCCATAATGAGATGGGATCCATTGCAGGGCAATCCTGTGGTATTTGTAGAGTTCAGTCAATAAAGTTTGCACATGTAGGAACTTTCTGGATTGCAGTGCTTGGAGTACTGATCTTGTATCTGTCAAAAAAACACTACATGTTGTAGGATAAGAATGGTGTTCAGCAGTTTTTCTATTGCCAACTTTATTGCTTGAATTTCTGCATCGTAATTGTTACAATATTTCCCTGTTGCTTTTGTATTTATGTCGCTTGTGTTATTTGGGTACTTGATGTAGACAACTGCTCCCACATTCTTTACTGCAATATGTGCTGACCTATCGGTGTACACACGAATCCATAGGTCGTGTGTGTATTCTTCATCCAAGAAACTGAAAGTGGTTGTTTTACACTGTTGACTATTCTGTTCCTGCTTGTCGAGTATTCCTTTCACTTCTGTACGTATTTGTATCGACAATCCAGATTCCTCTGTTAAGGGAGTCTGTTACGGTATGGGCAGTAGAATGTTAAAAACGCATGATATGTCTGTGTTTGTCTACAAATACCTTCCGGCTAATGACCGGTGATATTGTTGGCTCAGGGTAACGATTTCTGCCTTCAGGTCATTATCTGTCTTCAGAATATTTGATAAACTTTTTTTTCAGCTCTCCCCACAGATAATAATTAGGTGGGGTTATTTTAAACTGTCTCTCTGATCATTCTAAGTTTTTTTAATGGATAACTTTTTATGTTAGAAATATAAACTATCTCAACTATCTGAACATTTTAATCTCTATCTATTACTGCTAGAAATTTAAACTGCCACTCTCCTTCTTCCAGTGACATGAATTTCGTGCAGTTGTCTATCTCCAACCCCCTCCCTTTTTCTACTATAAATTTGAAATTTCGACTGCATAGTATTTTCCTTGTGTTATTGATACATCTCTCTTTGACAAATTATCTCTTCTAGACTCTACAGTGAAGTGACGATACAGCGTCGCTTACTTTTTGTAAATTAACTTCTTTTGCACCTGTAATGTATAAAAGAAAGTTCCCTGGACAGCTAAAAAGACCAATGAGGAAGTTCTCAAAGAGGCCAACACAAAAAGGGAGCTCTTACAAAACGTATGAAAGAAGCAATCAACATTTTTCGGGCACATCATGGGAAGAGGAAAGTTGGAATACTTGGTTACAACTGGCAAAATAAAAGGAAAGAGAGATCGCGAGCGACAAAGAGAGAAAATACTGGATAGCTTGGTGTCATGGGATGGAAAACAGTCAACAACAGAACTGATACGATGCACTGTGAATAGAAGATTGTGGAGGGACATGATCACCTACGCCAACCGGTATGGCACATGATGATGATGAATGTATAAAAATGCTAAGAAACTTTAATCAGTTGATTATCAGCTAAGAAAACAAATAATTCTTTGAAGAATATATATTCAAATGTTGCGTAATATTTACAGGAACGGTTTGTCCTAATATATCAAACTTAAATGCAAGAAATGTTCTACCTGTTGAATTGTTGATGAAAATGTTAATACATTTCTTATCTGCTTTAGAAATTAAAAGTTGTCTTCTTTTATTATAAGGGAATCAACTCCTGTTAGATTAATTGAAAACAATTCTTGATATATCAGTATATTGTAAATTGTCTAAAGTGTCATTCATATGCATATTACCTTCTCAGAAAAGAATGATCATAAATATGCTCGTTCTTTTTGCAAAAATCTATAATTAAAATTCATTTTCTGAAGAACCAAACTAAAAGAAATGTATCTTCCTTATTTATGGTTGCAAATATCACTTATTTATAATTTCTTTAAAAAAAATTAAAAGTTATCTACCTTTAGTTACTAAAATGTCAACTAAGAAAAGAAGGCTATATAAAGAAGTTGTTCACACGATGAGTTGTGTTTACAGCATGTGTTCAAAATATCCACTACAAGCCTCAAGACATTCTGTAACTCACCTCTTCATATTTTCTAAAACCTTCTGGATGTATCTCTCGTTTGCCTGAAATATTGTCTACATCTGCAATGTCATTTCCTGTATAAATGTTACAGTCTTTTGTAATTCTTGCAGTGGCCCATATAGTTTTGTCTGTAGTGTTGTTTTTATGGGCCAATGGATTTTTCTCAGTCTACTATATTCAGTGCATTCTTGAAATATGCGTTCCGCAGTCTGGGGCGCCTGTCCACATGTACATGTAGTTGAGGTGCCGATCTTGAATTTTGTATACACGTGACTGTGGAGTTGATTGTGTTCTGTTCTAATGCGTATACTGATAACTTGTTCCCATCTATTCATATTATGAAAGGCATCCTGATTTGGGGCATGTTGTCTCCTGATTGATTTGATTATCTGTATCTTATGATGGTATGTAACCGGTGCATCTGATTGTGTGACTGTTTCACCTTCATTTGCCATCTGATCTGCTCTATCGTTTCCTGGTATTCTACAGTGAGGTGTGACCACTGCCGGGCAATCCTGTGATGTTTGCAGAGTTCAGTCAATAAATTCTGCAGATGTGACAATTTTCTAGATTGCAGTGCTGGAGTACTGATCTTGCAACTGTCAAAAAACACTACAGTCTGTGAGCTAAGATTACTGTTCAGCAGATTTTCTATTGCCAACTCTATTGCTTAGATTTCTGCATCGTAATTGTGACGATATTTCCCTGTTGCTATTTTATACATATCACTAGTGTTATTTGGGAGCCGCGATAGCTCAGTGGTTAGTGAACTGGACTACATAGGACAAGATGTAGGGTTCGATCCCAACCGAGGCTTCTGGTTCACCCAGCCTTTAAAAGGTACCTGATTTTAAAACTTAAAACAAGTGGTAGACTCATATTCATGTTATAATTTAATTAATGTAACTTTTAATGCTGAGTTATTGTTTAGTTAATGTTTTTGAATCGGTAAAAAACCTTTAGATAAGAGTCTATGATTTATACGCCTTTTGTTTCAATTGGGCCTTCTGGAGATGCTTTATTTTTGTTTTTAATTTCTTAAGGCAGGGCACGAGTAATGCTTATTTTGTTTGGCATTATTTGTAATGCTTTCTTTAATCCCAAATAGTGCTGCTATTTTTACTGCTGTTATTTGTGCCAAGCTGTAGATCTTGCTGCCTTTTTTTTTATTGCCAATACCAAGTTCAGGAATTTGCATGTTTTTAATTTGTTGAGTGCATAAATGCCAAATACCAGAGACGAATATATCACACATAGAATTTAAAATCCTGAATACAATTACTTAAAGCGTCCAAACAATTAATAAAGAAAATGGGCCAAAACACCAAAGACTTCTTGCATGTTACACCCAAAGAGGCATGCAAGTTAATGAGAAACATTTAGTCTGGCTTTTAAGAGCAATGATGATGACAATTTAAAATAATAAATGAAAAAAGTGGCATGGTAAAAGCTTTACCAAGGTGAGAAACAAAACCTATATAAAGCTGTTGCGGTACAACTTTTTCCTTTTTTTTAATTTTCATTATTATCATCAACTTTACGGCAGATTTGCATCTCTATGCATCTTTATACGTTTACCTATTTATGAGCAATGTGTACGACTGCGCCCGACCGCATGATGTTAATTGTGTCTGCCTGTAGCATGTTTCCACAATTTGTTCTATTGATGCTACTTAGCACAAGTAAGTATCTTTAAAGCAAAAAACTCTGGTTGGCTTATAGATAACATGTTGGTAGTCTGCTCACAGTAGGGAATGTCTTGTAATTCTAAGACTACCTACCTACCTACCTGCCTGCCTGCCTACCTACCTACCTACCTACCTACCTACTTACCTACCTACCCACCTACCGACCTACCTACTCACCCACCCACCCACCTATCTATTGACCTTTTGAGCAGCTGCCGGTCTATAGGGCATAGACCCAGATACTCTTTCTCTTTTCTAAATTTTTATTCTAGCAGTTTTCAATCCTTGTAAAGATGTTGTCTTCTAGTGGTCGTTTTAAAATACAGGCGGAGAAAATTTTTTTTTTATCGAATCCGTGGCTTTACCCTCCCTTGGTCTCTGGGTAGTGAGATCCGATGTCTAGCTCTCTCTGGGTAGTGAAACCCGATGTCTATCTCTCTCTGGGTAGTGAGATCCGATGTTTAGCTCTCTCTAGGTAGTGAAATCCGATGTTTAGCTCTCTCTAGGTAGTGAGATCCGATGTCTAGCTCTCTCTAGGTAGTGAGATCCGATGTCTAGCTCTCTCTAGGTAGTGAGATCCGATGTCTAGCCCTCTCTGGGTAGTGAGATCCGATGTCTAGCTCTCTCTAGGTAGTGAGATCCGATGTCTAGCTCTCTCTAGGTAGTGAGATCCGATGTCTAGCTCTCTCTAGGTAGTGAGATCCGATGTCTAGCTCTCTCTAGGTAGTGAGATCCGATGTCTAGCCCTCTCTAGGTAGTGAGATCCGATGTCTAGCTCTCTCTAGGTAGTGAGATCCGATGTCTAGCTCTCTCGTGGTAGTGAGATCCGATGTCTAGCTCTCTCTAGGTAGTGAGATCCGATGTCTAGCTCTCTCTAGGTAGTGAGATCCGATGTCTAGCTCTCTCTAGGTAGAGAGATCCGATGTCTAGCTCTCTCTAGGTAGTGAGATCCGATGTCTAGCTCTCTCTAGGTAGTGAGATCCGATGTCTAGCTCTCTCTAGGTAGTGAGATCCGATGTCTAGCTCTCTCTAGGTAGTGAGATCCGATGTCTAGCTCTCTCTAGGTAGTGAGATCCGATGTCTGGCCCTCTTGGAAAACGGCGAAAAAAAATAACGGTTTGCATGTTTCGGACATTAAAGAACTCTTGCCAATTGGAAATCGAAAAGAGTGGGCGAAAATGGCCGCTACCTAAGTAATATTAATAGGATATCTACCCAATAATATTTAAACTCTCAACTATAAAAATATGGAAGTATCTCTGTAGAAAGATAACATCTGCCTGTATGGCGGGGGACACCTGAGTAGGAGAATATCTGCACGTATGGCGGGGGACACCTGAGTCGGAGAATATCTGCCTGTATAGCGGGGGACACCTGAGTCGAAGAATATCTGCATGTATGGCGGGGGATACCTGAGTCGGAGAATAGCTGCCTGTACGGCGGGGGACACCTGAGTCGGAGAATATCTGCCTGCATGGCGGGGGATACTTGAGTCGGAGAATGTCTGCCTGTATCGTGGGGGACACCTGAGTCGGAGAATATCTGCATGTATGGCGGGGGATACCTGAGTCGGAGAATAGCTGCCTGTACGGCGGGGGACACCTGAGTACACGACTGCCAGTGTGAAAAATAGGAAAAAAGTGATATTCAGGCAAAATTATGTGTCCCCCCCCCCCCCCCCCAGGACGTCGTTGGAGATATAAAGCTGGCGAACGTAAACAAACAAATGCATAGGAAGTCTAATGACAAACGAAAATTCACAGGCAGCAGAAATAGGCTCAAGATGCAACAAAGCTTGTTGCATTATCAGACAACTGTCACCACTGTTGTCCAACAAAAAAATACCTCTAGATGCAAAACGGGCACTCTATAACAAACCTCATTTCAACGTTGGGTTATCAATGCTACATCTGGATGCTAGATTAAAAAAACAATCAGAGAAATAATTACTACCGAGATTAAATGTGTTAAACGCATGGTAGGAAACAGCCTGAGAGATAAGTTTAGTTTACTCGACACGTCATCCTCATTGCAGATCTGACGAATCCATAAATGCTCAGGGCTCCTCCATAATAAATTCCTCAACGTCTCATGACTAACGAAATCTGTGTAATGTTGGTTGACACGTATTCTTTTGATTCCTACATAACATTCGTTATTTATTTATTTTGTTGTTGTTTGGTCCAGCTTCCCTGACGGCTTTCAGAATGCCAGCACGAGCCATTGCCCCTCCACTAAATACCATCCTATATAGTTTGCAATGTAGAGCCAGTCTTAACATATGGATGTGAATCATGGACAATATGACAACAGACAAGAAAATTACTGGAGTCTGTAGATATGTTGTTTTACAGAAGTATGTTGAGAATACCATGGTTAGTTAAGAAGAGTAATGAAACCGTTCTGAAAGAGGCCAAACCAAAATGAGAGCTAATTTCCAATATTAGGAAGAAACAACCATAATTTTTTGACCATGTAATGAGAGGAGAACAGCTGGAATATATTGTAACAACTGGGAAAATTGAGGAACGAAGAGATAGAGGGAAGCAAAGAGAAAAGATACTAGACAGCTTAAGAGAATGGCTTGGCAGAAGGTCAACAACAGAAATGATAAATAACTGTCGTGATCGAAAGTTGTGGAGAGACATGATCACCTACGCCAGCAGGCTCTGTACTTGATGATGATGATAGTTTGCAAACCTGTCATAACGCTCATTACTTCTTACACCAGCATGATCTAACTTGAGAATTAAGAAGACTTTTGTTAGACTAGGCCTCCTCGGAACTCTAACCACTACCGCAGAGCCCAGCCAGTTGCTATCTTTCCGAGCCACTGAGGAAACACACATGTGTATGAGTCTGTGTCTCGAGCTATGTTAAGATATGATTAAATATGAACCATCGAGTGAAAAGCTAGGAATAATTCTCGCTTGGAGCAGAAGAATCAGAAATGATCAACGGCTCAGAAAGCGAAAATAGCAAAGTGTGTGGTACACACGAGACATATTCAGTGCACGGAAGACGAATATAGTTGACCACCGTGAAAGAGATTGGAGCCTCATTACATACTCTCTCTCTCTCTCTCTCTCTCTCTCTCTCTCTCTCTCTCTCTCGACTCAATCAGAGTAGGATTCCAGACTCTCTCATGAAGGCAGCTGTCTGTTTAAGCAAATCGATTGCCCCATATAGTTTTTCTTGCAGGGAGGTGGGCGTGGACCACATTGCTCTTCTCAGGTCTGTGTACTGGGGGCAATCTTGTAGAACATGTTTTGTAGTCATATTGTCCAGTGTACAGTGGTATAGGCTGGTTGTACCTATTTTATTATACATTACATACTATTCCAAAGAAAGCCATGGCGTTCAAGACCAACGTGGACGAGTAACATTAAAAAATGAACAAATCAGCCTATGACAACCTGCATTATCAAATCAAGAGACAGAGTGGAATGGAGCTCTATGGTAGCCAACCTTCGAAGCGGAGACGACACTCAATGATGATGATGAATTCTCGCCATTGAATACATAAAGAAACAACACATACAATTGTCTGGCCACGTGATAAGACATACAAATTAAAACACAACAACAACGAGCCTTCCAAAACGTTGCGAGAACATCAGACCTAAAGGCTGACCGTGAAAAGCGTGGAATGATGTAATATTAAAACACTAGGAAACATATCAGTAGGAGGTGCCAACAGAATAACAAAAGACCACAAATTATATCTCCCCTTGACGCTGGAAAGCAAATAAGAATTAAAGAAGATGCATGCACAGGCCAACTTATCATGCTTCGCTACGTGCGGGCAATATATAAGGTTTGAAATTGTTAAATAGAGAGGATTAAGAATAAAATAAGCTTTGAACATGTGATCAGTAACTACTGATTTATTTGACAGAGAGAATGGCTGTGAAGCAAATTAATTTACATCATCAAAGGCATTTTGGTATTTCAAATTAATTTACAGGTGGACGTAAATGTTCAAACTACTTGTTTAGTTAGATATTGAGTCTAATCTGTGAATTAATTCATAATTATTGTGTCAGATGTGTAGTCAAATGTGTGAATCTGTTTGTAGCTAATAAGTGCATGATTGTTGATACATTAAAACGCTTTTTTTCGCTCTTTTGATTTTTGATATTTTTTTTTTGACATTTGATTTGTTGTTTGTGTTCAACCGATGGTTAAAATAAAATGTTTCTCTCGAACCTCTTTATTGTCCGTCCTTATATGGACATTAAGTGGGCGCAAGATGCATTGTGTTGTTGTCTAATTTGCACTTTTTCAGCCCAACAAGTGCGTCTTCAGCATTTTATTACGAAAAAGTAGGTGCCTTTTAATTTCTGGAAGTTGTGATGGTGGAACAGTGGTAATTATAACTGGTCTTCTGAGGGCAAGAGATCGACAGCTGAAAGTTATATGGAAGTTGTGATGGTGGAACAGTGGTAATTATAACTGGTCTTCTGAGGGCAAGAGAACGACAGCTGAAAGTTATATGGAAGTTGTGATGGTGGAACAGTGGTAATTATAACTGGTCTTCTGAGGGCAAGAGATCGACAGCTGAAAGTTATATGGAAGTTGTGATGGTGGAACAGTGGTAATTATAACTGGTCTTCTGAGGGCAAGAGATCGACAGCTGAAAGTTATATGGAAGTTGTGATGGTGGAACAGTGGTAATTATAACTGGTCTTCTGAGGGCAAGAGATCGACAGCTGAATGTTATATGGAAGTTGTGATGGTGGAACAGTGGTAATTATAACTGGTCTTCTGAGGGCAAGAGAACGACAGCTGAAAGTTATATGGAAGTTGTGATGGTGGAACAGTGGTAATTATAACTGGTCTTCTGAGGGCAAGAGAACGACAGCTGAATGTTATATGGAAGTTGTGATGGTGGAACAGTGGTAATTATAACTGGTCTTCTGAGGGCAAGAGAACGACAGCTGAAAGTTATATGGAAGTTGTGATGGTGGAACAGTGGTAATTATAACTGGTCTTCTGAGGGCAAGAGATCGACAGCTGACAGTTATATGGAAGTTGTGATGGTGGAACAGTGGTAATTATAACTGGTCTTCTGAGGGCAAGAGATCGACAGCTGAAAGTTATATGGAAGTTGTGATGGTGGAACAGTGGTAATTATAACTGGTCTTCTGAGGGCAAGAGAACGACAGCTGAAAGTTATATGGAAGTTGTGATGGTGGAACAGTGGTAATTATAACTGGTCTTCTGAGGGCAAGAGATCGACAGCTGAAAGTTATATGGAAGTTGTGATGGTGGAACAGTGGTAATTATAACTGGTCTTCTGAGGGCAAGAGATCGACAGCTGAAAGTTATATGGAAGTTGTGATGGTGGAACAGTGGTAATTATAACTGGTCTTCTGAGGGCAAGAGATCGACAGCTGAAAGTTATATCTGACTGAAGTGATCCCACGGAGGCAACTTCATTTGTTGTATCGAGTCTCCCAGTTTGGCACCAGGGTTCATTTTTTTTCTTCTTAGGGAAAAAAAAAAAAACTAATGCTGTTCACATTTCTCTAAAATGTGTTTATGATAAATTAATATTGATCTGAAATAGTTGGGCACAATAATAACATCAGATGGAAGATCCACTGCAGAAGTAAAAAGCAGAATAGCTCAGGCCAAAAATGCATTTCAGAAAATGAAAAACGTCATATACAACATGTCAATGTCAATAGAAGTGAGAAAGAGAGTTCATCAGTGCTATATAGAACCAATTCTGACCTATGGAAGCGAATCATGGACAGTAGACAAAGAAATAAAAAGACGATTAGAGGCCACATAGATGGGATTTCTCAGAAGAATGTTGAAAGTTCCCTGGACAGCTAAAAAGATCAATGAGGAAATTCTCAAAGAGGCCTACACTAAAAGTGAACTCCTAAAAACATCAGAAAGAAACAATCAACATCTTTCGGGCACGTCATGAGAAGAGCAAAGTTGGAATACTTTGTTACAACTGGCAAAGTGAAAGGAAAGAGTTTATCCCAGTATATTATTTCAGCAACAGTATTTAATTAATTTATGTTTAAAAAAAGACGTATTTGATATAAGATGTTTTACAGTATGACTGTAACTAAAGGTGAATAATTGGTACAGTTGAGTCATGCTTTACAAGGTTAGATTGCAAATAACATTTTATGTCTACAAGTTGTTGCACCAGTGCCAGTGTTCTTTTTAGATAAATTTATGTCAGCTGATTTCATTGATCAGTTTGGATAGCAAACAGCCAATCAGCATTCTATCTATTTATCTATTGACATTTCCAGCCGTAGCCGGCCCATAGGGCATAGGCCCAGATACTCTTTCTTTTATCTAAATTTTATTCTGGTAGTTTTCAATCCTTCTAACGATATTTTAACAAATCTCGCCATTTGTCTCTGTTCTGTGCAAGCAACTCTATCTCATTGAGTGAGCCGATTCCTGCTGCTCTTGCCTCTCTGATCAATGTTCTTCTCAGAGTCTCTCTGGGTCTTCCTCTTTTCCTCTTATCTGTTGTTTCCCACATGAGGGCTTGCTTTGTTATTATTGACAGAAATGTGATTTTTATTCATTTATTTTCGCTAATGATAGAGCTTGCTTTACTCTTTTATTTTGCAGTTCTTTTAGGCCAAGTTATATCTGGGTCACCTATTATTTTCTTTACTTGTTATGCTTATTAGTCTGGTGTAGGTGTTTTTCAAGTAGATGCTATGTAATTGTAATTTCAATAAATTACTTGCCAATTTTGTCAAACTACTTGCTTTTGTTATTTACAAAAAAAAAAAACAAAAAAAAAAAACAGTGTGTTTATGTTTACAGAAATGAAAATGAGTAAAATAGTTAATGCTTATTTTAGTTAAGGTGATTCACTTTATTTTATATTTTAAATATTTTGGATTATTTGAGAAATCTTGTTTTTGTATTTAAAACCATGATCATTATGCTCAGTCATTGCCCATTGGCTGTATGATATCTCTAATGTCTTACAGGATGTCACATCAATTGTTTGAGCTGTCTCCATAGCAGCAGTGAACGTGAGTGGGTCAATATTGTGGTATATCACCTATTCAGTGTGGTTACTACTTTGCTGGTCTCTCCAGAAATGGAGGGCATAACAATAACCCATGTTGGAGAACGTTTATAGAAAGGGAATGCAAGAATTATTTTAACTGATGTATTATTAGAACATTCCAATTGTTTACGATGAATGATGATATCCTATGACAAGGAACAGTTGGCTGTGTTCACTTTCTGTGCGGGTTCGCCTTATGTCTTTTGGCGTGTGCTGAGACTGCTATGATGGGGACTACAGCAATCTTTCTTTGTTTTGGAGATGAATTAGTAATTCGGATGATTCCACTGGCACAAACGGTTGAGCAATTATGTATTTTAATTCGTTAGCAGTGATACCGGGGCCTTCCATAACCATAACCATTATTTAATCATGTCCCTAAAGAAGGCTTCAATATATATTTTTTTATATATTTAAAATACCGAAGTATCGATTAACATTTAACATCACTCCAGTGCCACCTGACATCGCACAGGGCTCTCATTGCACCTTCGTGTAAGTTCATGTACAGGTTAGGCTTCGTAATCTCAGCAAGAGAGTAGATGGTTGTTATCCATGCCGCAAAATAATTTTTTTCCGTCTTTGAGGTGGGCCTCTTTTTTTTCCGATCATTGTCCCTCATTTAAGAGACTTTGTAATTCTCTGGCTACGTCTCATCACGTGACCAACATATTCTCTCTTGGATTACCGATGATACTGTTGGGTGCATGACCATATTTCGTATTTCTGCACTTAGACTTGATCCTGCACTTAAACCAGATGATACAAGGCCTACTAGTCACTGGCTTTTTTGCCAGACTGTAATCACTGTCAAGTAGATGATTTTATTAATTGGTTTCACATGTAAACTACAAATACAACAACTATTACAAATACAACTAATCAGATGGTTTGGACAGGTAACGGAATCACTACCAGACGACACCCATTTATGAAGCCTTAACCAACAGAAACAAAGTCAAGAGGGGAAAAGGTGAACTTAACTTAAAAGACAATCAGATCTTCTTAGTCTGTGTTGTTGGATGTCAAAATTAATCATTTCAAAGAAAAAAAAAAAAACATTTGTCAGGTTAAGGCAGCTATTTCGGCCTGTTATGGCGATGGTCCCCAGTCTTAAATGTGTTTTTTATGGAAAAGTAAAGCGGCACGGGCGTAATACCGACCACATTAACCCAAAAATCATGTGCCGAAGGTGTGTAAAATGAATGGTCACTAACACCATATTCCCTATACGCCACTTGGCGAGACGGGGGTACTTGACATTTTTGTTACTTACTGGCGATGACGACTTCTTTGTTCATTTTGGGCATGACTGTAGCAGATGTTCAGCGGCCATTTTGCTTGTGCCACTGTCACATTCATCAGAGGGTTCTATCATTAGGGTGTTACCAATGTATCACTTTAAACTGTTGTAGCATGTTTGGAGTCTACAAATTGTTAAATGTTCATCTCTGTGGCGCTGATCAGTTTCATTTTCGTTTCTGGACACTCCGGTGTGAGAGGAAACGAACGAGCTGACATCATGGCTGGAATAGATGCCGTAGATGACGGTCATGTAATGGACCTGGTTGACATTGAATGTCCTCAGGGAGGCAAGGCACGCTGGTGATTCATTCAACGATTATAAATCTACAACCTTGTCCAGACTGCACGAACGTCAGGTCAATCCCAGGGATACGAGAAAGGAGCACTGGATGGGGAAACAGACGAATAACAAATCAACACAGAACTGGAATCATTAGTCTCCACACACCGAGGGACATGCTGGGAAGGAGATATGAACACTTATAGACATGTGCAGTGTGCAACGAATCATTAGTCTCCACACACCGAGGGACATACTGGGAAGGAGATGTGAACACTTATAGACATGTGCAGTGTGCAACGAATCATTAGTCTCCACACACCGAGGGACATACTGGGAAGGAGATGTGAACACTTATAGACATGTGCAGTGTGCAACGAATCATTAGTCTCCACACACCGAGGGACATACTGGGAAGGAGATGTGAACACTTATAGACATGTGCAGTGTGCAACGAATCATTAGTCTCCACACACCGAGGGACATACTGGGAAGGAGATATGAACACTTATAGACATGTGCAGTGTGCAACGAATCATTAGTCTCCACACACCGAGGGACATACTGGGAAGGAGATGTGAACACTTATAGACATGTGCAGTGTGCAACGAATCATTAGTCTCCACACACCGAGGGACATACTGGGAAGGAGATGTGAACACTTATAGACATGTGCAGTGTGCAACGAATCATTAGTCTCCACACACCGAGGGACATACTGGGAAGGAGATATGAACACTTATAGACATGTGCAGTGTGCAACGAATCATTAGTCTCCACACACCGAGGGACATACTGGGAAGGAGATGTGAACACTTATAGACATGTGCAGTGTGCAACGAATCATTAGTCTCCACACACCGAGGGACATACTGGGAAGGAGATGTGAACACTTATAGACATGTGCAGTGTGCAACGAATCATTAGTCTCCACACACCGAGGGACATACTGGGAAGGAGATGTGAACACTTATAGACATGTGCAGTGTGCAACGAATCATTAGTCTCCACACACCGAGGGACATACTGGGAAGGAGATGTGAACACTTATAGACATGTGCAGTGTGCAACGAATCATTAGTCTCCACACACCGAGGGACATACTGGGAAGGAGATGTGAACACTTATAGACATGTGCAGTGTGCAACGAATCATTAGTCTCCACACACCGAGGGACATACTGGGAAGGAGATGTGAACACTTATAGACATGTGCAGTGTGCAACGAATCATTAGTCTCCACACACCGAGGGACATACTGGGAAGGAGATGTGAACACTTATAGACATGTGCAGTGTGCAACGAGGATGATCCGTTGACTAAACTAAATTGAACTTCTCTTGAGCTGGTAGTAGGCATCACTTTTCCAGTAGTCCTGGTGTTCTGTATTCCATTTGTTCATGAAACTGTTCATGGCTAACTTCTTTGATTCCTCTAAAGTTATACTTGTTTCTGGCTGGTGTAGTTTGCCATTTGTTTAACTCTCAAAAACAAAGAAAGAATGGAAAACGTGAACCTAGCAGACTATAGATTAATTATATAGTAGACATCACAACAGGAGTCGGCTCACTCAATGAGATAGAGCTGCTTGCACAGAACACAGACAAATGGCTAGATTTGATAACATATCTTTAAGAGAATTAAAGACTGCTAGAACAAAAATTCAGATAAGAGAGGGAGTATCTTGGTCTACGCCCTATGGGCCGGCTACGGCTCGAAAGGTTAATAGGTAGATAGACATCACTTAGGTTTGACTAACGTTGTCGCTTAAACCGTTTCAATTACTTTGTTCTAAATGTATGTTTCGAGGAAACTGGAGTGAGGAAGTGGCTGCGCACTCTCTATTTGATGGAAGTCTTTTGGAATCGTCTCCTGTGCTAACGATTAAGGCTGCACGATAGTCGACCTTGTCAATAGAATTTACCAACGCTCTTTGCTGAGAGCTGTGATATGAGTGGAGCAGATATGGGAAGCTATCGACTGTGGTGAAACTAATTCTATGAATAGAACAGAACATCACGAATAGGTAACATGGACGAGACACACTACAGAACATTGACGCCAACACCCCACTTTCCCTCGGCGCTGAAAGGAAGAGAGAGGAAAGTATGTAAAGTTGTATATTACGTAAATCTGTCGTCTTCTAAAATAAGATGAAAAGAGCTCAAATCACGGTAATGTCAAAACGTTATTACTATTTTTTTTTCTTTCAAATTGGTGTAGAAATAAAAATAGGAGACCATTTGGAGGACCTCGACTTGCTGATGACATAGTACTCATCAGCAGTCAGATAAAAACGATGCAGGAAAACACAAATGAACTATCATCAATAGCCAGCAAAATTTGGCTGGAGATCAATCATGAAAAGATTAAAGTCATGAAAAGCTTAATTCCAACAGACGACAAAATATACATGGAAAACAAACCAGTGGAAGAGATCGATCATTTTATCTATATTGGAAGTCACATTAATCGAGAAGGGGATACAAGCAAAGAAATTAGAATCAGAATAACTAAAGCAGCAATGTCTTTCAGAAGACTTGAAAAGTTGTGGAAATCAAAACTCATCAGCACAAACACAAAACTTAGACTATTCAAATCAAATGTATTATCAACCCTTACGATTCCGTGTGTGTAGCTGGAAAACAACAAGAGATATAGAAACAAAGTTGAACGCATTCGAAAATAAATGTCTAAGGAAAATACTTGGTATAGCGTGGAACGAATTAAAAAAAAATATGGAAATTAGAGAAATCGCCAATCAACCACTAATATCTTCAGTAATAAAGAAAAGACGATGGTCATATGTTGGACAGGTGATGAGAAGAGATAATAACCGAATAGCAAAGCAAGCCCTCATGTGGGAAACAACAGGTAAGAGGAAAAGGGGAAGACCCAAAGAGACACTGAGAAGAAAATTGATGAGAGAGGCAAGAGCAGCAGGAATCGGCTCCCTCAATGAGATAGAGCTGCTTGCACAGAACAGAGACAAATGGCGAGATTTGATAAAATATCTTTAAAAGAATTGAAAACTGCTAGAACAACAATTCAGATAAGAGAAGTAGTATCTTGGTCTACGCTGGCTAGACCGTCTATGGGCCGGCTACGGCTCGAAAGGTCAATAGATATAGAAATAAAAACTGATCCAAGCACCTCGCGATAACCAGGGAATGCGATCTTTATTTCTCCACCCTACAGAAAACCCCAGACACACTTCAGAAATAGGAAAACAGTTAACAATAGTTTTTGTTTTTAACTTTAGATTCCTTCTTCCTGTTTAATCATTAAATGGGCGTGGATATTTTGTGCCTCTAGTTTACTGCAAGTCCCGATAACTGCGCATTTCTGCTCCACATATTCTCCTTCGCCGTGGGTAGATTTTCTAATTGAACCGTTTTTGCTGACCGAACAGCGGCCATTTTGGCCTACTCTTTCCGATTGTTTACTGTCAAGGATTTTTTTTAACATGCGCAGGGAACACATGGGATCTCTTGTTTTTTTTTCCCGCCGTTGTTTAAGAGGGCTAGACATAGGATCTCACTACCCAGAGAGGGCTAGACATCGGATCGCACCACCCAGAGAGCGCTAGACATCGGATCGCACCACCCAGAGAGCGCTAGACATCGGATTTCACTACCCAGAGAGGGCTAGACATCGGATCGCACCACCCAGAGAGCGCTAGACATCGGATCGCACCACCCAGAGAGCGCTAGACATCGGATCGCACCACCCAGAGAGCGCTAGACATCGGATCGCACCACCCAGAGAGCGCTAGACATCGGATCTCACTACCCAGAGTGAGCTAAATATCGGATCTCACTACACAGAGACCGGTAAAGGGTCAGACCACGAAGAAACCACGGATTCAGGCAACAATTCCTATCCCGCTGTGGCGGGATTCGAATCCACGTCGTTGTTGACCAGAGACTGACGTCCACCCAGTCTAGACCACGCAGTCTCCCTTAACTTAATGAGAGATGCCATTTATTTTCATTTCATTTCCCCAGTGGACCAAAGACTGTACATAGAATGGAAGTCACAGTTTTCTACGATTGACGTTTTACTGATAGTTCTTGTAGGTCTTGGTTGTTTCTTGCTCCCATGGTAGAACCTTCCATTGAAATTGTTCTGCCTGGCGATTCTCTTGCTTCTGCCCTGTTTTATTTTACCAGATGACTTCCACATGAATACCTGATGGGATCATCGGTAGCCTAGTTGGGAAAACCACCCGACTAGACTAGCGACGTTCGGACAACCCGTGTTCGATTCCCGCTGGGAGCAGTGTGAATTGTACTCGTGGTTGTAAAAATAAAAAAATACCCCCACGGTCGACCCAGCCGTTGGCAGAAATGGGTACCAGGGTATTATCCTGGGAAGGTGAGGAATGTCGCTTCAGCATATGAGTTTCGATGCTTGAGGCGACACTATACAGAAATATCCGAACATTTCTGGATAGGCGGCCGAGCACATATGGGTGTAAACTCGCGTGCTAAGACGCCGGTTCAAGTCTCGTACTTTACCTTTACTTTACCTTACCTGATGGGATGTCTTTCCTCACTGATTCTCAGCACATGACCGATGTATTTTCAGCGCCTTCTTATAAAGCTCGATACATATTTTTGTTTCGATTCATCTCTGATCAGTTCGTTTGAAATGTATTATTTCTAGTTTATGTTTGAGATCTTCCCAGGCATTTGTTGTCAAATACATTTAACTTCCTGTCTAAAGTCTTGGTGGATGTAGAGAATACCGTACTCATCACTAATAATGGAAACTGTCAATTGCTTTATATTTTGCCTCCGATAGACTAGGTAGTCGATTTCATAAATCCGTTATAAAATTTTAACTAAAAGAACATTATTATTATTGTTCTATATAGGGTGCGATTTTGAAGGTGAGGGTGTCACAGTAACCCAGTGCTACAGCAACCCTCTTGTTATTTGGATTGTTTTACCAAACCAGGAATTTATACATTACAGAGAGCCGCAGTAAAGATGCGGCCAGTGAACTCCTCTACTGAAAACAAGAGGCCGAGATCTATATCGATCAACGACTCTAGGCTCCACAGCCTTATAAATGGGTACCTGATTTTTCTAAAAGAGAGAGACGACACTGCAAATGTTGACAACGTTACCATAAATATCTACCTATGGGAAAAATGTGCGCACATAAACCGTACTACTTCTATGCGACTGGGCGTGACGGAGTTCTATCTTTTTCATTATTTTCTTGATAATTCGCGTTGTAGATCGTGCCACGTCAGAAAAACACGAGTGCCTTATTGCCATAGCTACGGTAATTGATTTCTCCAACATCCAACAACGAATGACTCTTATCACAATGTTTCGTAATTAACGAACTGTTATCTGCCCACCTTATTCATGCTCATTTCTTCCACCCTTTAGTTTATTTGTCTTCTGGTATAATTCCTTTCAAAATTATCAAACGAAATATTCTACAAAATGTCATCGCATTTTCAGCAAATGTCAGAATGTTTTACTTGCTGCCATCTTCCTATGCTCTTAACCAAGACCTTCTTGTGCGTTGTGTAACAATATACAAAAGGATAGAAATGGATCTCTCTCTTTCTCTATTTCTCTCATGTATGTGTCTCTTTCTGCGTATGTGTGTAGTGAAAGACCTTCGCCTCGTTTCCCCCACCCAACCCCCCCAACCCCCAAGGCTCTTCATCATCATCATCATCAAGTACAGGGCCTGCTGGCGTAGGTGATCATGTCTCTCCACAACTTTCGATCTCGGCAGATATTTATCATTTCTGTTGTTGACCTTCTGCCAAGCCATTCTCTTAAGCTGTCTGTTATTTTTTCTCTTTGCTTCCGTCTATGTCTTCGTCCCTCAATTATTCCAGTTGTTACAATATATTCCAGTTGTTCTCTTCTCTTTACATGGCCAAAAAATGATGATTGTTTCTTCCTAATATTGGAAATTAGCTCTCTTTTTGCTTTGACCTCTCCCAGAACGTCTTCATTACTCTTCTTAACTGTCCATGGTACTCTCAACATTCTTCTGTAAAACCACGTTTCTAAAGACTCCAGTGATTTTCTTGTCTGTTGTCCTATTGACCATGATTCGCATCCATATGTTAAGACTGGCTCTACGTAACATTTAAGAACTCTTTTTCTTGTTTCTATTGTCAAAAATGGATTGCACAGTATCTTCCTCATTTTTTGGAAAGCTGTTTTTGCCCGAGCCATTCTGCCAATGCTCTTACTCTATTGATAAAACCTCCATCCCATTTTATAGAACACCTAATCTTTGTTTTCACATTTCCTTCTTGTCGTGACATTTCAAACATCACAAATGCTAAAGATGTCGTAATTTACAAAATTGTAACTGAAGAAAGTAAAGTTTGACTGACAGGAAATAATGCGATAGGAATACCCGGGGCGATCTTCTCAATCCCAACTCGTCCCAACAAAATCTACTTGAGAAACCTACTCAGAATATGAACCTATGGCAGGGTACGCTGCGAGGCCTGTGTGACGTCTGACGACATAGGAAGGATTTTGAAAAGGTTTATGCAATGAACGAACAACGAGTGTAATAAACAAAAAGGCTATATTTACTTCTTCTACCTTCGCCTTCATTCACTGTCTCTGCAGTAATGGGGTACTCTTGTCAATGACCACTGGTGTATTTTTATGCTGTTTGTGATGTTTGCTATTTCTTTGATATATTGCTATCTCGATACTGTACTACTAGCAGAAAATCCTAAAGATCTACAACAATTATTTAATGAAATAAACATGACAAGAAAGAAATATGGACTAGATATGAATATCAAAAAGACTAAATCTATGATCATAAACAAAGAAAGTACTCAAAATCTACAAGTGGGTATACAAATTGAAGGAATAGACCTGGAGACAGAACATATTACAACTACCTTGGACATACTATAACCAGTGATGAAAAATGTAAAACTGAAATAAACAAAAGAATAGGAATGGCAAAAAGTAATTTTAATGTCATGAAGAACATACTAACATCAAAACAAATAACACCAGGGCTAAAACAAAGAATAGCAAAATGTTACATCTTCTCAATATTCCTATATGGTGCAGAAACATTAGACAATAAAACAGAACAGAGAATTGAAGCCTTTGAAATGTGGATATATAGAAGAATAGGTAGAATTGAATGGAAGGGAAAGAAAACAAACGATGAAGTCTTAAAACAACTAAAAATGAAAAGAGAACTAATAAACACAATTCAAACAAGACAAATGCGATTTTTGGGTCATGTTAAAAGACACAATAGCCTACTAAAAGTAATCCTGGAAGGGAAAATACAAGGTAAAAGAGGCAGAGGCAGACCAAGACTAACATGGACGAGTAACATCAAAAGATGGACAAACCAGCCTATGACAACCTGCACCATCAAAGCAAGAGACAGATCAGAATGGCGCTCCATGGTTGCCAACCTTCGGTGCGGAGACGGCACTCGATGATGATGATTGCTTTCTAGGTCTGTCTCCTTTTTCTTGTTTATTCTGAGTGCTAATGTTCTATCGAAGTTTAGTGGCAGTCTATAATTCACAAGCAGTAGAAATAGACTCAAGATTTGGAGAAAAAAAACATTAACAAATCATCGGACACCTGTCACTACTGCAGTCCAACAAAGAAATAACACCAGAGGCAAACGGGCGTTCTACAATACAATCTTGATCCCAACGTTGTGCTATCAATGCCAGACCTAGACTATGGACTCAAGAATAATAAGAAGAATAACCACTACCGAAATGAAATGTGTTAGCCGATTGACAGGAAACATCTTGGGAGATGTGATTAGAAATGAAGTACTGGAGGGAAAAAAAAGTACCCTCGTCACGCCAAGTGGCGTATAGGGAATATGGTGTTAGTGACCATAAATTTTACAGACCCTCGGCACATGATTTTTGGGGTAATGTGGTCGGTATTACGCCCGTGCCGCTTTACATTCCCAGAAAAAATTCCGGTACCCATAAAAGGCTGGGTGAACCGGAGCCGTCGGTTGGGATCGAACCCTAGGTCTTGTCCTTTCTAGTCCAGTTCACTAACCACTGAGCTATCGCGGCTCCCAACTGGGAAAAAAAGTTAGGAATAATTCTCGTCATAGAATACATAAAGAAACAAACAAATAACATGGTTTGGCCACGTGATAAGACAGGAACATCAAAATACTACACTAAGAACCTTTCATAAACGTTACAAGAGTACTCAAGGGCCGATCACGAGAAAGATGGATTGATGGGATATTAGAAACACTAGGAAACATAACAACAGGAGAAGCCAACAGAAGAGCAAAAGACTGCATAACCATAAATCTCATCGACGTGGAAAGGCAAATGAGGAAAGAAAGAAGAATGCTAGGGGATGCTGTTGGATGGTGATCGAGTTTTAAGTGTTCAACGGTTTCATCAGTTTTTGCTGACAGTTCTACAAATGAGGTGGATGCGAGTTGGACTCGTGATAGGATCTAATCTTTATTTCCAACAGGTGATGGTGAAATTTAAAACTCCGACCTGAGTAATTCATGACGTCTAGATATCACATTTAAGTTAAACTACAATACGACAAGCCTGCACTGCTCTCTGCATGTAGAAGTTACAAAAAGACGACTAACAAATCTAAGACGGTAACTATGAATATTACATCAGTCTCTCTCCTCAAGGGGGATGCGATTGCCTAGTAATTAGTGAACTGGACTACAAAGGACAAGAGGTCGTGTTCGATTCTGATCGACGGTTACGGGTTCACCAAACCTTAAGTGGATACTGGATTCTTTCTGGAAAAGTCAAGTGGCACGGGCGTAATACCAACCACATTATCCCATAATCATGTGCCGAAGATCTGTAAAAAATTATCGTCACTAACAACATATACCCTATATGCCACTTGGTGTGACGGGGCTCTTTACCTTTTTTTTTACTTTACTCTTTCCTCAACTGAACACTCACATCAAAGGTGCCAATCTTTTAAACAGGTCTCAGAATTCACAATATTTTGAAAAAAGTTAATGGAAAATGGAAGACTAAAGTGAAACAGCAAGAAAATATCAAACACAGCAACACTAATATGCACTTACTGCCACAGTTACACAAACACAGCAACACAACGGTAAACTTACTGCCACCGTTGCTCAAACACAGCAACACTATGGTACACTTACTGCCACCGTTACTCAAACACAGCAACACTATGGTACACTTACTGCCGCCGTTACTCAAACATAGCAACACTATGGTACACTTACTGCCACCGTTACTCAAACACAGCAACACTATGGTACACTTACTGCCGCCGTTACTCAAACACAGCAACACTATGGTACACTTACTGCCACCGTTACTCAAACACAGCAACATTATGGTACACTTACTGCCGCCGTTACTCAAACACAGCAACACTATGGTACACTTACTGCCACCGTTACTCAAACACAGCAACACTATGGTACACTTACTGCCACCGTTACTCAAACACAGCAACATTATGGTACACTTACTGCCGCCGTTACTCAAACACAGCAACACTATGGTACACTTACTGCCACCGTTACTCAAACACAGCAACACTATGGTACACTTACTGCCACCGTTACTCAAACACAGCAACACTATGGTACACTTACTGCCACCGTTACTCAAACACAGCAACACTATGGTACACTTACTGCCGCCGTTACTCAAACACAGCAACACTATGGTACACTTACTGCCGCCGTTACTCAAACACAGCAACACTATGGTACACTTACTGCCGCCGTTACTCAAACACAGCAACACTATGGTACACTTACTGCCGCCGTTACTCAAACACAGCAACACTATGGTACACGTACTGCCACCGTTACTCAAACACAGCAACACTATGGTACACTTAACTGCCACCGTTACTCAAACATAGCGACACTATGGTACACGTACTGCCACCGTTACTCAAACACAGCAACACTATGGTACACTTACTGCCGCCGTTACTCAAACACAGCAACACTATGGTACACGTACTGCCACCGTTACTCAAACACAGCAACACTATGGTACACTTAACTGCCACCGTTACTCAAACACAGCAACACTATGGTACACTTACTGCCGCCGTTACTCAAACACAGCAACACTATGGTACCCTTACTGCCGCCGTTACTCAAACACAGCAACACTATGGTAAACTTACTGCCACCGTTACTCAAACACAGCGACACTATGGTACATTTACTGCCACCGTTACTCAAACACAGCAACACTATGGTACACTTACTGCCACCGTTACTCAAACACTTATAAAAGACAAGAAGCGATGCATTAAAAATAATATATTTTAGCCATACATCTGTTGCAAATACAACACTGTATATGTATGAATTGTAATATGATCACAATATATGTTATGCCCGCGAAATGCCATTTACATCAACAAATGTGACGTAATTAAGACAAAGTAACGGTAGTCCTATAATAATTCCCGTTTGGTAATGAATTATTAGTGATGTCATTGTATTAAGCCTCAGAACATCTCTTGTGCCCATTTAAAGAGGCTGACTGGACCTCGGGAGCCTTTTAGGACAGGAAAAATGTTGCCTCGACTGGCATTTAAACACCGAGGCTTCAGGTCGACAGGCGAGTGCACTAACCCAACGCCACCGGGCCCTTAGTGACAATTTCGAAATGGTAACAGAGAAAACTACCGTACCTACACACTGCATCAAGTGTATGCATACAGACAATCAATAAAACAGTGTTGTTATCTATCACGGTTGGAGCCTCACAAACTACCACTATTTGTCGATACAATTCGACAATTTGGCTGGCTAAAGATGAATTAGACTCAAAGTGCTTTATTTCCTGCCGCGGCGAAAACTAACAATAGTCAGTGCGACTCATTTGGTTCAGAGCAGAAAATTGAAGCTCCTCGCAATGTTTCGCTACAAATGTTTATTGGGCATCACTAATCTCTTTTGATAAGAGGTCAGATTCGATGCTGATCGGCTTCCAGGTTCACCCAGCCTTAAATGGGTACCGGATTTTTTCTGGGAAAGTAAAGCGGCACGGGCGTAATACCGACCACATTACCCCAAAAATCATGTGCTGAAGGTCTGTAAAAATTATGGTCACTAACACCATATTCCCTACACGCCACTTGGCGTGACGGGGGTACTTTACTTTACTTAACTAACATCTTTTTCGTTATGCTTTCTTTCTTAACCGTACCGCTGCCTTATATATTAATCTAGTTGTGTTTTCTATAACTTTACATTTCAGCAGAGTGTTATGTTACGTCCCCTATTTTCCTCTCATCTTGTGAGAGACGGTGTCCTGAGTCTACTACATTCCTCTCATCTTGTGAGCGAGGTTGTCCTGAGTCTACTACATTCCTCTCATCTTGTGAGAGACGGTGTCCTGAGTCTACTACATTCCTCTCATCTTGTGAGCGAGGTTGTCCTGAGTCAACTACATTCCTCTCATCTTGTGAGAGACGGTGTCCTGAGTCTACTACATTCCTCTCATCTTGTGAGCGAGGTTGTCCTGAGTATACTACATTCCTCTCATCTTGTGAGAGACAGTGACCTGAGTCTACTACATTCCTCTCATCTTGTGAGAGACAGTGACCTGAGTCTACTACATTCCTCTCATCGTGTGAGAGACAGTGTCCTGAGTCTACTACATTCCTCTCATCTTGTGAGAGACGGTGTCCTGAGTATACTACATTCCTCTCATCTTGTGAGAGACAGTGACCTGAGTCTACTACATTCCTCTCATCTTGTGAGAGACAGTGACCTGAGTCTACAACATTCCTCTCATCTTGTGAGAGACGGTTCTTCTGAGTCTACTACATTCCTCTCATCTTGTGAGAGACGGTGTCCTGAGTATACTACATTCCTCTCATCTTGTGAGAGACAGTGACCTGAGTCTACTACATTCCTCTCATCTTGTGAGAGACAGTGACCTGAGTCTACTACATTCCTCTCATCTTGTGAGTGACAGTGATCTGAGTCTACTACATTCCTCTCATCGTGTGAGAGACAGTGTCCTGAGTCTACTACATTCCTCTCATCTTGTGAGAGACAGTGACCTGAGTCTACTACATTCCTCTCATCTTGTGAGAGACAGTGACCTGAGTCTACTACATTCCTCTCATCTTGTGAGAGACAGTGTCCTGAGTCTACTACATGCCTCTCATCTTGTGAGAGACAGTGTCCTGAGTCTACTACATTCCTCTCATCTTGTGAGAGGCAGTGTCCTGAGTATACTACATGCCTCTCATCGTGTGAGAGACAGTGTCCTGAGTATACTACATTCCTCTCATCTTGCGAGAGACAGTGTCCTGAGAATACTATATTCCTCTCATCTTGTGAGAGACAGTGTCCTGAGTATACTACATTCCTCTCATCTTGTGAGAGACAGTGTCCTGAGTCTACTACATTCCCCTCATCTTGCGAGAGACAGTGTCCTGAGTATACTACATTCCTCTCATCTTGTGAGAGACAGTGTCCTGAGTCTACTACATTCCTCTCATCTTGTGAGAGACAGTGATCAGAGCCTACTACATTCCTCTCATCTTGTGAGAGACAGTGTCCTGAGTCTACTACATTCCTCTCATCTTGTGAGAGACAGTGTCCTGAGTCTACTACATTCCTCTCATCTTGTGAGAGACAGTGTCCTGAGTATACTACATTCCCCTCATCTTGCGAGAGACAGTGACCTGAGTCTACTACATTCCTCTCATCTTGTGAGAGACAGTGTCCTGAGTATACTACATTCCCCTCATCTTGCGAGAGACAGTGTCCTGAGTCTACTACATTCCCATCATCTTGCGAGAGACATTGTCCTGAGTCTACTACATTCCTCTCATCTTGTGAGAGACAGTGTCCTGAGTCTACTACATTCCTCTCATCTTGTGAGAGACGGTGTCCTGAGTCTACAACATTCCTCTCATCTTGTGAGAGACAGTGTCCTGAGTATACTACATTCCCCTCATCTTGCGAGAGACAGTGTCCTGAGTATACTACATTCCCCTCATCTTGCGAGAGACAGTGTCCTGAGTATACTATATTCCATTCATCTTGCGAGAGACAGTGTCCTGAGTATACTACATTCCCATCATCTTGTGAGCGACGGTGTCCTGAGTCTACTACATTCCTCTCATCTTGTGAGCGACGGTGTCCTGAGTCTACTACATTCCTCTCATCTTGTGAGCGACGGTGTCCTGAGTCTACTACATTCCTCTCATCTTGTGAGAGACAGTGTCCTGAGTCTACTACATTCCTCTCATCTTGTGAGAGACAGTGTCCTGAGTCTACTACATTCCTCTCATCTTGTGAGAGACAGTGTCCTGAGTCTACTACATTCCTCTCATCTTGTGAGCGAGGTTGTCCTGAGTCTACTACATTCCTCTCATCTTGTGAGAGACAGTGTCCTGAGTCTACTACATTCCTCTCATCTTGTGAGAGACGGTGTCCTGAGTCTACTACATTCCTCTCATCTTGTGAGAGACGGTGTCCTGAGTCTACTACATTCCTCTCATCTTGTGAGAGACAGTGTCCTGAGTCTACTACATTCCTCTCATCTTGTGAGAGACAGTGTCCTGAGTCTACTACATTCCTCTCATCTTGTGAGAGACGGTGTCCTGAGTCTATTACATTCCTCTCATCTTGCGAGAGACGGTGTCCTGAGTCTACTTCATTCCTCTCATCTCCCAATTAATATTTTATCAGAGTGGTTTCAGCTCGTTACACTACACAAACATGACATTTTCTAGCTTTTACCAATTTTTGCAGGGAGCGCCTGGTCGAACGGTGACTGTTCTGCTGGACGAGAAGCGGGCGTGCGATGTTCGAAACCCACGGTAGACGGAAAGGATTTTTTCTATCGGGGGGGGGGGGGGGTGAAATAAAAAATCTTGAGTCCCACACGTCGTGGCGACAGCTTTGACCAAGCGGCTTTTTGTTATTTATCTGTTGCCGTCATGAGGTCCACCGACTCCCCCCTTTCCCCCCAACATACACCATCAGATGTATATAGTAGATGTGTCGTAGGATAGTTTTATTTTTTATATACACATTTTTCCATTAGTGATATTGTAGTAGAATGTATATGAGAATAACTTTACAAAAAGTGCCATAACTGATACACTCAGTGTTGAAGTATTTCTATTGTTAACCGTAATTGAGATATAAAAGCTAAAATTTAGTCTCATCATCTTCAATATAGGGCAAAACTTTGGAAAAGAGACAGAAAATTAAAGTGATGCACAAGCGGAGAAATACAAAATGCTTCCGAACTAGTGTTTCCCATCACACTGTCACATACAAAGAAAAGAATGCACAGACAAACTAGCTAAGGCAGAATGGAGATTACCACAAGAGAACCACAAGAGAATTACCAGAATAGATAGATGCTAAATCCATCAACAAAGGTCAGTATCATCCAAAATAGAAACAAAATCACCAAAATTATAACGAGAGGGACTGAAACTTATATATGAAGCAGAGATAAAGTCATCATACTTCGTCTACGATCTGGACACAACAGAATGGGTCACCAAACTCAAAATAGGAACTACTAGTCCATGCCTCTGTACGCGAGATGATATGATAACAGAGCACATCTTAGAGAATTGCCCCCCAGTACATAGACCTGAGGAGGTCAATGTGTTGCTGTTGCACACGCCCCCCCCCCCCTCCAACCCTCTATTTGCAATCTCTACTGTGCACCCGATCAATGAAATGGACTTCATAAGAGAGTCCGTAATCCTAGTCTGAATGAGCCATGTTCGCAGAAGGAAAGAAGAATATAGCATAGAAGAGCGTAAACAATCTACATCTACGAAAAGAGCAGATGCGCCAGATAACTAAATTGTCAATTACAGACAACTGTGCTAACCTTTCAACTCCTCTAATGTATTTGGCATTCGCTATTGTCAAGATCTCATTTATCTTTCGTGAAATGTAATCAGTGTTCTAGACAACCAACTTAACAAGCTTAACTTGTAGTAAGGTTATCTACAAGATTTGATTCATCAAAGAAGGGACAAGTAAGGAAATATGTAGACACGATTCCACAGGGAAATGTTTCAGTCAGGAATGGTTCTGGCACCACAAACGAAGTAGAGCAACCATGATTATAGACGAATTACCAGCATGTTGTTTTTTGTGACGGCTTTTTTCAACGATCGAAATCCGTAGCGAGAGAAAAACGAGTTAAATAGAGACGAGTATTTTTTAATAACATTTGGAAAAATCTAGATGCAAATAATTCTGTTTAAAATTTTGTATCAATCAAATTGTTTGTTTGTGGATTTTTATTCCGAATGTTTTAAAAGTGTTCTTGTCTTTTTTTCATTTGTTTCATTTCATTTCGCCACAGAAGCTTCCATTCGTTTTAAATATTCATCTATTGATTGTATCTCTTCAGTCTAACCAATTGAAACTAATACTGGCGCTATTTCTCCCGTGGCTCTTTGTCAACAGAGCCAGTATTTCAGCCTGTTTGTTTATTTATAGGAAAGACATACATTTGTCTTTATAAATGTATTCCTGAATTGTTATGGTTCAATAGAGGGAAGATATATACATTTTGTCAACTTTTTAAAAATTGCTGAGCTGACAGTGTGCTGAGATGCAGGTTTCTCGCGGCATGGCGCAGTGTAGAGGAGTACGGGTTCAGTTCTAGTTCGAGCGGTCCATTGTACTCCGAGTCTCCATTCTTTGTTTGTGGGTTTTGCCGAGTGAACAAAAGATACCATTGTCTCCACGTAATTTATTTATACAAAGTGGAACAGAGGCCGCAATCTCAGACCATTAGTAGTTGAGTCAATTAATCCTGTCTGTTCCTCAGTGCTCAGTTTATGATCTCCAGTGTGATACATCAGATCGTATCGCGAGCTTCAAAGCTCTGATTGCAACAAAATATTTTAAATCAAATCATCATCATTATGTGTCATACCGGTTGGCAATTATGTTCTTCCACAATTCTCTGTCCACAGTGCATCGTATCAATTCTGTTTTTCCCTGTTTTCCGGCACCAAACTGTCTAGTATCTATTCTCTTTGTCGTCCGCTCCCTCTTTCCCTGTATTTTATCAGTTGTAACAAAGTATTTCAACTTTTCTCTTCTCATGACGTCTCCGAAAAAATGTCAATTGTTTTTTTAAGAGCCCCCTTTTGTGTTGCCCTGTTTGAGAATGTTCTTATTGGTCTTTTTAGCTACCGAGGGAACTCTCAACATTCTTCTGATAAGTCCCATATCAATGCCCTCTAATCGGCTTTTCACTTGTTTGTCTACTGTCCATGATTCGTTTCCATAGGTCAGAACTGGCTCTATATAGAACCAACTCCCTTTCTCACTTCTATTAACATAGACTTGTTACACAAGGTGTTTTTCATTTTCTCAAATACTAATTTGATCTGTGCCTTTCTGCTTTTTATTTCTTTTGTGCATCTTTCATCTGATGTTATTATTGTGCGTAAGTATTTGAAGCAATGCACTTGTTTTAGATTTGTCCCACTTATTTTGATGTTGCATAATAGTGAAGTTTATTTCGTCCATATGACCCTTACTTCTGTTTTCTTACTGTTTAGACTAAGACCTTTCTAGTAGCTTTCTTTGACTATTATGTCTCTCATTTCGTGAAGTTCGTTCTTCGTCTTTGCTATTATGGCCCTTTTCATCTTGTCAGACGGTCTAGTAGAGGCTATTGTGTTTTATTTGAGGTTTTGTTTTTATCGAACAGCTTCTCTCGTGGTAAATTCTACCAATGTTTGACAAACACACACGGCCACAGAATGAACAAGTCAGGCCCACTAATCCACACGGTATTCCATCCTTTTTCATGAGTCTTTTCTCTTCTAAGTTTTGCCCTAGCACAGCCTCAAATGATGTTATACCATTCCTTATACATGCTCTCCATGATGTGCGATCACTTGCCAGATGTTCCCAGTCATTTTCACAGATGGAGAAGTCATTCAGAGATGATTTACAGATATCTCTATATCGTAGTTTAGGTCTGCCAATTTGTCTTTTTCCGTGTGTTCACCATATAGTATTTGCTTGGGGATGCGGTTTTCTTTCGTTCGCTAGACGTGCTCCAGCCATCTTAGTCTTTGACATCTGAGCATCGACATGATTGTTGGGGTCTTAGCACGTTACAGGACAGTTAAGTTGGTTATTTTGTCATGCCATTTTATGTGCATTTTTCTGCGGACTTATCGCATGTGGAAGACATTTAGTCTTTTTTCGTGATTTGCGTATGTTGTCCAGGTTTCAGATCCATATAATGTGCTAAGTACACAAGTTTTATATATTAAGAGTTTGCTATTACGATTGTGTCATCCACACATCGCAGGTTATTTATGTTGTGACCGTTGACTTTAATTCTTTTTTTAATGTATATATGATTGATCTCATAATATTTTCGCTGTAAAGTGAGAACAAATCCGATTACAGAACACAGCCTAGTCTAACTCCTTGCTTTATATATTGGAACTGTCCTGTTTGTTTGCTAATTTTTATGGCTGCTGTTTGTTGACAGTACGTGTTTTTTTTAAGATTCTCAGATCCTTGCCATCAATGTTTAGTTTCTGCAGCATATTCATTATTTCAGCATGCTTTACTTTGTCAAGTGGTTTCGTGTCGTCTATGAAATACATGTAAAGATCTTTCTTTATCTCTATAGCTGTTTCTATAAATATTATAAAGATGTACATTGTCTCATTAGTGTCTTTTTCTTCCAAAAATCCACATTCATCCGCACTTACTTCTGATTTTATTTTGTTTCTTTCCAAATATACAAAGTACTAAAAGTAAATTATAGTATTATTATATTTAAAATTATTATTATTATCTTTTAACTGTTTTTTCTTTTAAGGATAAACACTTGAAATATTATAATTTCATATAATTTTCTATCGACATCTCCTCGTTCACATTCTAACAAGCAAATCCATTGATTGATTAAATACTTGCGTTTATTGTTGACGTAGCTGGGAATGTTTAATGTCTGAGACTAGAGAATGAGACACGCAACAGAGAATGCTTCTGGCAAACTGCAACCACGTCAGCATATCGATCTCTTCAAACAACTGTCGGTTTGTCCATTTATACAACAGCACAGAATGTTCCAGCAATTCGCAGCCTATTCTTCTATTTGCGTTTCATTGCGTACTCTATCTCTCTTATCAGGATGCCTTTACGTTGTTAACCCGATCTATGAATCATCATCATGTGCCATACAGGTTGACTTAAGCGATCAGGTCCTTCCACAATCTTCTATCCACAGTGCATCGTATCAATTTTGTTGTTGACTGTTTTCCATGCCATGACACCAGGCTATCCATTATTTTCTCTCTTTGTCGTCCGCGATCTTTATTTCCTTTTATTTTGCCAGTTGTAACCAAGTATTCCAACTTTCCTCTTCTCATGATGTGCCCGAAAAATGTTGATTGTTTCTTTCTGATGTTTTTTAAGAGCTCCCTTTTTGTGTTGGCCTCTTTGAGAACTTCCTCATTGGTCTTTTTAGCTGTCCAGGGAACTTTTAACACTCTTGATCTATGAATGTGACAGGAAAAACAAACTAGTTCTATTCCACCATTGTCACAATATCGGTGAGTTCATGACTTTGATTCGTCACCTGTCCATTCTTTGTTTCATCTCTATTACATGTCAATAATTAATCGATCAATCACACAACCCTAACAAATCTCCATTCTTTGTTTCATCTCTATTACATGCCAATAATTAATGGATCAATAACAACACTAACAAATCTCCATTCTTTGTTTCATCTCTATTACATGTCAATAATTAATCGATCAATAACAACCCTAACAAATCTCCATTCTTTGTTTCATCTCTATTACATGTCAATAATTAATCGAACAATCATACAACACTAACAAATCTCCATTCTTTGTTTCATCTCTATTACATGCCAATAATTAATCGATCAATAACAACACTAACAAATCTCCATTCTTTGTTTCATCTCTATTACATGCCAATAATTAATCGATCAATCATACAACACTAACAAATCTCCATTCTTTGTTTCATCTCTATTACATGTCAATAATTAATCGATCAATAACAACCCTAACAAATCTCCATTCTTTGTTTCATCTCTATTACATGCCAATAATTAATCGATTAATAACAACCCTAACAAATCTCCATTCTTTGTTTCATTTCTATTACATGCTAATAATTAATCGATCAATCACATAACCCTAACAAATCTCCATTCTTTGTTTCATTTCTATTACATGCTAATAATTAATCGATCAATAACACAACCCTAACAAATCTCCATTCTTTGTTTCATTTCTATTACATGCTAATAATTAATCGATCAATCACACAACCCTAACAAATCTCCATTCTTTGTTTCATTTCTATTACATGTCAATAACTAATCGATCAATAGCAACCCTAACAAATCTCCATTCTTTGTTTCATTTCTATTACATGCTAATAATTAATCGATCAATCACATAACCCTAACGAAATCTCCATTCTTTGCACAATCCTAACAAATCTCCATTCTTTCAATTTCCATTTTTATAGTTTGCATTAATGTTATAACATCCCAGGTAGTGCCTACCATCCAGATTTCTTTTTTTTTTCTTAGCTTGCTTACAGTAATTTGCTAACTGTGGAATATCATATGAAGCAGATATGTTCCCTATGAGACTAAATTGTTCCATTATAGACAATGTGAAATAATCTTCCGTTACAGACAATGTGAGATTATCTTCCTTTACAGACAATGTGAGATAATCTTTCTTTACAGACAATGTGAGATAATCTTTCTTTACAGACAATGTGAGATTATCTTCCTTTACAGACAATGTGAGATAATCTTTCTTTACAGATAATGTGAGATAATCTTTCTTTACAGACAATGCGAGATTATCTTCCTTTACAGACAATGTGAAATAATCATCCTTTACGGACATTGTGAAATAATCTTCCTTTACAGACAATGTGAAATAATCGTCATTTATAGACAAATTGAAATAATAGTCCCTTACGGACAAGGAGAAATAATCTTCCTTTACAGAAATGTGAAATAATCTTTATTTATAGACAATGTGAAATAATCGTCATCTATAGACAAATTGAAATAATAGTCCCTTACAGACATTGTGAAATAATCATCATTTATTGACAATGTGAAATAGTCATCATTTATTGACAATGTGAAATAATCGTTTCCTTACAGACAATGTGAAATAATCGTCCCGTACAGACAAAGTGAAATAGTCGCCATTTATAGAAGGTATGAAATAATCATAATTTAAAGACAATGTAAAATAATCGCCATTGATACACAATTTGAAACAATCGCCATTTATAGAAAGTGTGAAATAATCATCATTTATTGTCAATGTGAAATAATTGTAATTTATAGACAAATTGAAATAATCGTCCCTTACAGATAATGTGAAATACTCGTCATTTATAGACAACGTGAAACAGTCGCCATTTATAGAAAGTGTGAAATAATTGTCCTTTATTGATAATGTGAAATAATCGTCCCTTACAGACAATGTGAAATAATTGTCATTTATACACAGCTTGGAACAGTCGCCATTTATAGAAAGTGTGAAATAATCGTCATATATTGACAATGGGAAATAATCGTCATTTATTGACAATGTGAAATAATCGTCATATATTGACAATGGGAAATAATCGTCATTTATTGACAATGTGAAATAATCGTCATATATTGACAATGGGAAATAATCGTAATTTATAGACAATGTGAAACAGTCTCCATTTATAGAAAGTGTGAAATGATCGTCATTTATTGACAATATGAAATAATCGTCATTTATTGACAATGTGAAATAATCGTCATTTATTGACAATGTGAAACAGTCTCCATTTATAGAAAGTGTGAAATGATCGTCATTTATTGACAATGGGAAATAATCGTCATTTATTGACAATGTGAAATAATCGTCATTTATTGACAATGTGAAACAGTCTCCATTTATAGAAAGTGTGAAATAATCGTCATTTATTGACAATGTGAAATAATCGTCATTTATTGACAATGTGAAATAATCGTCATTTATTGACAATGTGAAACAGTCTCCATTTATAGAAAGTGTGAAATAATCGTCATTTATTGACAATGTGAAATAATCGTCATTTATTGACAATGTGAAATAATCGTCATTTATTGACAATGTGAAATAATCGTCATGTATTGACAATGGGAAATATCGTCATTTATTGACAATGTAATTGCAGATAAAAAATAAAAAAATTGGGATGTATTATGACAATCGGAAAAGTCAAGGACAGAAGAGGCACAGGGATAAAAGATAAGACATAAAGACAAAAGAAAAAGTACATGAACAATATAAAAGACAGATGAACAAAAGGCGTTAGGAAAGCATTCTCCTAAAAAAAATAAAAAAATGCTTTATTTTTCACTTCAACTCTTAATCACTTCAGTCTCCTTGTCTCTTTTTCTCTATTCAAAACACATCCCTGACGCTATCTTTCCATCTGTTTTTTTTTTTATTCATTTCCTCCATCCACCTTTTGTAGCTTCTAGTAGTAGTATTTAATATTTTGCTCACTCCACCACTTTACCTAGTTGAATTAAACAAATGTATTTTCCTCCCTGCCATTTGTCGCAGCAAGATAAGACACCGCGGGCGGAATGTAAAAACGCTATATGAGTCACTACAACTTTCTCTGATATGCATTTCCGTATCTTGGCTTGCTTTGTATTCCCGTATATTGGCTTGCTTTGTATTCCCGTATCTTGGCTTGCTTTGTATTCCCGTATCTTGGCTTGCTTTGTATTCCCGTATCTTGCTTGGCTTGCTATGTATTCCCGTATATTGGCTTGCTATGTATTCCCGTATATTGGCTTGCTTTGTATTCCCGTATATTGGCTTGCTTTGTATTCCCGTATCTTGGCTTGCTATGTATTCCCGTATATTGGCTTGCTTTGTATTCCCGTATCTTTTGAACAGCTGGAATATATTGTAATAACTGGGAAAATTGAGGGACGAAGAGATAGAGGAAAGAAAAGAGAAAAAATACCAGACAGCTTAAGAGAATGGCTTTGCAGAAGGTCAACAACAGAAATGATAAATAACTGTCGAGATCGAAAATTGTGGAGAGACATGATCACCTACGTCAGCAGGACCGGTACTTGATGATGATGATCTTGGCATGTTCCTATAATTCACGATCTCTTCTGTCACAGTGATTTTTCACTGATAATTTAGCTTTCTTGCTAGTTTGTTCATTACAAAAATCTTGCCTGCGTATCTTTCTCCTTTTATACAATCCATTTGTTTAGAAAAAGTTATATCTACAACTGCAATAAAATTATATATAAATTTGCAATAATATTATATATATATACAAATGCACTAAACATATTTACCTAAAACTGATAAAAATTGTGGTTGAAATTAAATAATTTACACTAAAATATTAAATTACACTTAAAATGTATCTTCTCATTAGCAATAATTAACAAAATTAGGTGGGCTTATAAAATTACATTTGTGCTTGGTGTTGTTTGGTGTTACAAATGGAACCCCCCCCCCCCCCCCCCCAAAAAAAAAAAAAAAAAAAAAAAAAAAACCATTACTTTTAAGCATGAAAGGAATGTACAGATCTCTGTGCATTGTCGCTACAGATTAACGCACGTAAAAATAGTTTTCTTCCCATGTGTTTAAGCTGTACATTGACAGTGAAGAGTTCCTGTCATAAGTGACGTATAGCGAATATGGTGTTAGTGACCATACATTTTACAGATTTTCAGCACAGGATTTTGGGGTAATACGGTCGGTACTACGCCCGTGCCACTTTACTTTCACAGAAAAATGCGGTACCCATTTAAGGCTGGGTGAACCCGGAAGCCGTCGGTTGGAATCGAACACGACCTCTTGTCCTTTGTAGACAAGTTTACTAAACACTGAGCTATTGCGGCTCCCTCGTACATTGACAATGTAAAAAAAAAAAGTAAAGTACCCCCGTCACGCCAAGTGGCGTATAGGGAAATATGGTGTTAGTGGCCCTATATTTTACAAACCTTCAGCACATGATTTTTGGGGTAATGTGGTCGGTATTACGCCCGTGCTGCTTTACTTGCCCAGAAAAAAAATCCGGTACCCATTTAAGGCTGGGTGAACCCGGAAGCCGTCGGTTGAGATCGAACCTTACCCCTTGTCCTTTGTAGTCCAGTTCACTGAGCTATCGCGGCTCCCTACATTGACAGTGGTGTGCATTAATTGAACGGATGAGTTGAATGGTCGGTAAAACTTGGAATTGTCTGCCCCTGCAGCCATAATCATTTTTTTTTTAAACAAAACTTAATTAATAAAAAATCTACAGGAGATAGTTTTATAAGGGCGAAACAATGTTTGATTTAAAGCGTCGGGGTGACCAGTAGTGCACATACCACGTTTCTATTCGTTCTCTCAAAAGGTTGTGTGCGAAGCTATGATTTTAAAAAAAATATATATATATTTACGAATTTGTGAACGGACAATAATTTCGTCTGTGAGAATCAATGTGGTAGTTAAGTCAGATGTGGACCTGGAATAATCTAGATATGTTTCACAAGCTCCTCTAGCATGTTTGCTGCACTTATTTTTGTCCCTCAAATTGTAATTTCACTTAAAAAATATTATGTGCAGAGGTTCTTTCTTGTACCACATGTCGATATTAACTGTAGAAGCTGCAGACGAGGACTTGAACGTATGTTTAGCGCTTAACATGCAGCGAGGAAAGAAGAGTTTTTTATTTTTTTTTATTTTTTATTTTCCTTTTTTTTCTTTCTTTTTTTTTTCATTTTATTTTTGTGTGTCGACGTAAGAATTATAGGAAGAAATAAAAGAGAGGAGAAGAGAGTTAGAAAATTGTTGGATATGTGAGATGCAGTACCCGATTATAGCGTAAAGCTGTTTTATTATTTTCACACACACGCACGCGCATGTGTGCACACATATACATATGTGTATGCAGGTTTATTCTGAAAAAAAAAGTTTATCGTAACGGCATAATACAACCACATACAACGAGACTGGCATCACATAACATGGCTTTGATGTTCTAGTGACCTTACACTTCTCAAGAAAAGGGAAAAAAATATAAAAGAACTCTTCCCCATTTGTCGATAGATTATCTACCCTCTTCTCCATTGTCACTCCTTTAAAATTGAAATATTCAGGTACTCCAAAAGTTTGCTCGATACAAGGGTCCCCTGTTAATATTTTTGTCTTTCAAATGAGCTGCCTCGGAATAAGATATTTTTCATGAAGAAAATGAGGCGACACCGTTATTTTGCTTGAGAACTAAGAAAATGTAGCCTTGATTATTGTATCTGTATGTATTATGTGCATTGATGAACAGTGGGAAAGGCTAAAAAAATAAATGCAGCAAACATCAAAGAGTTCATACCATCAGTGAGGACAAATTCAAGAAAGAAATGGATGATAGATGATATTTTACAGCTAATGGATACAAGAACAAGAAATAAGGATAACAAAGATGAGTATAAGAGATTAAATAAAGAAATTGTAATACAATGCAATGAAGCAAAAGAAGCTACGGCTAAAAGAGAGATGAAAAAAGATTGAAATGCAGAAAAAAAGAGATGCTAAAGTTATATACAAACAAATTGAGGAATTAACAGGAAGAAAAACGCAATCAAAAACTGGATGTCTAAAATCAAAGGAAGGAGAACTGTTGATTGATCAAGAAAACATAAAGGAACGATGGACAGAATACATTAAAGATCATTATAATGATGAACGAACGGAAGTAAATATTAAGGATAATGGAGAAGGACCAGAAATACTCAGAGAAGAAGTGGAAGACCCCTTTGCGCAATATGAAAGCAGGAAAAGCTCCTGAACTAGATAATATTACTAAAGAAGAGATTAAAGCCATGGGGTGATTTTGAAATAGAAATAATAACAAAAATATTGAATGATATCTACAACAGCGGATATATACCAGACGACATGCTCAAATCAATATTCATAGCCCTACCAAAGAAATCGGGTGCGATTGAATGCGATGATCATCGCACAATAAGCCTTATGAGTCACATGACTAAGATATTACTAAGAATCATCATGCGAAGAGTGCGAAACAAAATCAGTCCGTTAATTAGCGATGAACAGTGTGGTTTTGTTGGAGGTAAAAGTATGAACAATGCCATATACATCATAAGATCTTTAGTAGAAAGAGCCATAGAGGTGAAGACACTTCTATACCTATGTTTCATAGATTATACCCAAACATCTGACAAAGTAAAGCACCAAGAAATAATCAACATTTTAGAAAGCATAAACGTAGACAAAAAAGATCTAAGAATAATAGAGAACATGTACTAGCAACAAACAGCGGCCATAAGAAATGGAAACCAATTGGGAATGTTTCAACAAATAAAACAGGGTGTTAGACAAGGTTGTGTGTTGTCACCAGATTTGTTTAATATTTATAGGAGATTATTTTAAGATCCATAAGAGGCATGCCTGGAATAACAATTGGAGGTCATAATATAAATAACCTAAGGTATGCTGATGATACAGTCATAATCGCTAAGAGTGAAAATGAGTTACAAGAAATGATGTTCATTATAGTGAGAGAAAGCAAAAATAAGGGACTCAGTCTTAATAGCAAAAAGACAGAAGTGATGGTAACAACAAAGAAAAAGACATCACCTCAGTGCAAAATAAAGACAAGTGGAACAATATTAAAACAAGTAAATCTTCTTCTTCTTTCCTTCCTCATCTGCCTTTCAGCGTCGAGTGGAGATATAATTTGCGGTCTTTTGCTCTTCTGTTCGCCTCTGCTGCTGTTATGTTTCCTAGTGCTTCTAATATTCCATCGACCCATCTTTTTCGTGGTCGACCCTTGGGTCTAGTGTTCTCACAACGTTCGTTGAAGGCTCGTTGTGTCGTGTTTTGTTCATTCTGCCTTGTCACTTGGCCAAACCATTTTATCTGTTGTTTCCTTATAAGTTCTATGGCGGGGGCTATTCCTAGCTTTTTTCCCAGTTCTTCATTTCTGATCTTATCTCTCAGACTGTTTCCTGTCATTCGTCTAACACGTTTCATCTCTGTAGAGGTTATTTTTCTGATTGTTCTTGCATCTATGGTCCAGGTCTGGCATTGGCAGCACAACGTTGGGAAACAAGTAAATGAATTTAAGTATTTGGGAACTTTGTTAACCTCAGACGGAACAAATGAGGTGAGATGCAGAATGGCTCAGGCAAAAGCAGCTTTCCAACCAAAAAAAAAAAAAATGAGGAAGATATTGTGCAATCCATTGTTGACAATAGAAGCAAGGAAAAGAGTTCTTAAATGTTATGTGCAGTCAGTCTTAAAATATGAATATGAATAATGGACAGTAGGACAATAAACAAGGAAATCACTGGAGGCTGTATAAATGTGGTTTTACAGAAGAATGTTGAGAATACCATGGACAGCTAAGAAGAGTAACGATAACGTTCTGAAAGAGACCAAAGCAAAAAGAGAGCTAATATTCAATATTAGTAAGTAACAATAATAATTTTTGGGCCATGTAATAAAAAGGGACAAAAGATCTTTACAAGGATTGAAAACTGCTAGAATGAAAATGTAGATAAGAGAATGAGTATCTGGGTCTACACCCTATGGGTCGGCGATGGCTCGAAAGGTCGATAGATAGAAAGAATGAGAAGGGAATAGCTGGAATAGATTTTGCCAAATGGGAAAATTGAGGGACGAAGAGATAGAGGGAAGCAAAAAAAAAGATACCAGATACCTTAAGAGAATGGCTTGGCAGAAGGTCAACAACAGAAATGATAAATACATGGCGAGGCGAGATCGAAAGTTGTGGTAGATATCACCACCTACGCTAGCAGACATGGCACTTGATGATGATAATGTATTAGCTGTTAGAAAAAAAAGCGCGGTATCACTGAACACATTAACTTATATTTAATACACATTTGGCACTAATACTAAATGGTAAATATAATTATAACTGCTGAGTTATAAATGCAAGTCCATAACTAACAATAATTTTAAAATGTTTATTAAAAAATGTATTTTATCTTTTAAAATCAAAAGTTCACCATCAAGACTTCTATTATATACGAGGGGCGTTCAAAAGGTAATGCACCACATCGGTTTTACCAGCTAATAATAAACATAGATGCATGAAATGTTGCACACTTTAAATATGGCATATGTCAATTATGTGCACCAAACTGCACTGCTATCGGCCAAAAAATACGACTGCACTAAACCGTTGAAGTGGACATGTTAGCAACTTGCGTTATAATCAACGAATTGTGGCAGAATTTTACGTTTTCGAGAAGGAAATTTTTGTGAACATTCACAAGTGTCAATGTAATGTGTATGGAAATTTTGTAGTCGACAGGAGCACAGTAAATCGCTGGGTTCAGAGAATAAAAGAATCAAAATGATATGATGAGATACGGAGCTTCTAGATCGGTTGCGCTGTGGACGGCCTGCCACCAATGCAGAGATGTTGAAATGCACTGGCATTGGCAGTGCAAATGCAATTATAAAAACTCCCGGATTCTCTAAGGTTTGTGAAAGATGGCTTCCACAAAATCTCACAAATGAGCACCGATTGTAAAGAAAAGCCATTTCTTCTGAACTGTTGGAACGTTTCAATGTTGATGGAGATAACTTTTTGGCTAAAATTGTTACAGGTGACAAAACCTTGACACATCATTTTGAACCTGAGACAACGAGACAGTAGATGGAGTGGTATCGTCCGCACTCACCACGAAGAAAGAAATTCAAGATATCTCCTTCAGCTGGAAAGGTCATGGTCACTGTGTTTTGGGATATTGAAGATGTGATTCTTGTGGATGTTATGCCAAGAGGAGAGACAATCAATCTGCAAGCTTACATTAAGCATCCTGCACAAGAATCCAGCATTCCTGCTTTCTCCTTCACGACAATGTGCGCCCTCACACAAGTCTGGCAACACGGGAAGCATTTACCAGATTGGGTTGGACTATATTACCCCATTCACCATACAGCACTGATTTAGTAACCTCTGATTTTCATCCCTTTTTTCCACTTGAAGATGCCCTCCGTGGAAGAAGGTTTGATGGTGATGAAGGAGTGATTCATGCAGCGAGAAAATGGCTACACGATCAAGACAAAGACAGGTACAGCCTAGGAATGCATGCACTTGTTGCGCGTTGGCGTATTGCTGTAAACTTTTAATGGGGATTATGTTGAATGATACCGATGTTTACATGACATATCCATATATAGTGTGTACAAATTATATATTTTTTAAATTAGCGGTTCCCAGGAAAACCTACATGGTGTATTACCTTCTCAAGGCACTAATATTTGCAGATTTAATTCCGTGATGACGTATTTCAGGGAGATTACCACAAGAGAACCATCCGCTCATTTATGATGAAGCCAAATCCATCCTCAAGGGTCATTCCCATGAAAAATGGAAACGAGAACACCCAAAGCATAACGAGAGTGACGGATATCACCAACTATCAAGGAGGGATCAAGTCATTATACTTCGCCTACGCACTGGCCACAATAGGATGAGAAATCACATGTTCACCAAATTCAAAATAGGTACAACCAGCCTATGCCAATGTACACTGGACAATATGACTACAAAACATGTTCTACAGGATTGCCCCCCGTACACAGACATGAGAAGAGCAATGTGGTCCACGCCTACCTCCCTGGAAGAGAAACTATATGGGGCAATCGATTCACTTAAACAGACAGCTGACTTCATGAGAGAGTCTGGAATCCTACTCTGATTTAGTCTTGATCGCAGAGAGAGAGAGAGAGAGAGTATATATTTCACCGCGTCTTCTCTTTAAGCTTTGTTGCTAGATCTATCATCTTGAGAATCACTGCAGTTGTCAGTGCTTAGCTTATTGACAGTCTTTTGTTCTGGGAATTTTCCTAGCAGGACAGACACGCTGCCACGCCCAAGTCTGGCACTATTTAAAGGGAGCGATAATTGTAGACGAGCGACACGTAACTCTTACATAATCCAAACAACATTTGGATCGTTGATCAGAAGACTGCTTGTCAAAGTTTAACACAAGCTGAGGTGAGTTTTTACTTTAAGTTCTAATACTTTTAAATAATACTTATTGTTGAAGTCACCGAGATTGCACTCCAGGCGAATCCATGGGTGTTCTGTCGTTTTTTTTAAATATTAAATGTCATTAGTGTGTCAAACTTATAGTCTCTTTAGTTCTCTGGTAATATTCCAATAAATGTGAGGTTGATAAGAGGTAATAGAGAGGAAATAAAAGGGAATTGTGAGATATTGTGTCAAGACCGGGACATTTAAAAGATCTTGGTGTTTCTGTGGAATTGTTGAACATGGTTATGTCGCATAGCTAAATAGAAACAATATTGTTATTGCATTTGATGTCTTTTATTTGAAATGGATCGGTAGAAATTGAATTTTCTTGACAAGAAAGAGGATCAGTCAATGTTTTGATGAATTCTTTCATTAATCTTATTCTTTTACATATCACCATCTTCATCAGCAAGTGATATGTCCACGAAGACAGACGATTAAGCTCATTAACATAATACCCCGATGTTCCTTATCAGTTCATCTCGTTTTATGCCAGACTATTAAACTGTTCAGTCTTTTATGTTATTATTTTCCTCTGCTTTTCTCTCCATCTATTTGTTTTCATGCTGTTACAATATTTGCAAGTTATTCTCTTCTCGCGACGTGATACCAAAATTAGATTATTGTTGTCATCTATTACATGTCTAAAGCTCATCTTTAAATACATAATTCGTTCAAAACGTTATCACCATATTTAGGTAGATTCATGCATATCTCTCTACAACCACATCTCTGTTGCATTTATCTATCGTCTGACTTGTTCACTAATTGTCCATGATACACTATCTTATTATAGGACAGGAAGGGGGCCTCGGTAGCATAGTTGGGAAAACCATCCGACTGGGCTACCGACGTTCTGACAACCTATATTCGCTTCCCGCTGTAAGCAGTGTGAATTGCACGCGTGGTTGAAAAAAAAATACCCTCGTGGTCGACCTAGCTGCTGACAGAAATGGGTACCAGGGTAGTACTAACGGAAAGTGAGGAATGCCGTCTCGCATCGTGAGTTTCGATGCTTGAAGCGACACTATCCAGAAGTCTCCGAACACTTCTGGCCGATCACATATGGGTGAAAACTCGCGTTCTAAGACGCCGGTTCAAGTCTCGTACTTTACCTTTAGGACAGGACCTATTTACTCAACAACAGCAATATTATGTTAACGACTCACGTTAGCTATACATTCGAGAATCAGTTATTTTTTATTATAAAGAATAGTTCATTTTCTTTCCCTTTTTTTACGATAGAGAATTGTAGCAGAGTCCAGTCATTTAGACATCTTTCAAGACCGATGTTATCAGACTGTTCTATAGAACACTTAGAGTCGGATAGATCAGAGATTTATATTTCTTTGAATAAAAAAATATCTTCGGACTGTGAGGATAAAGCTGGAAAGTAAATAGATAAATGCCATAGCTGGCTCTGCATATGTCCAGCGTTATTGTTATTGAGTTATTGAGTTATATGCGGGTCATCATCATTGCACTCCGAATATGTCCATAGATGCTCAGATTCCCTCCTCAGCAATTGCCACAGTGTCCAGCGACTGATGAATCCAGTTCTATGTTGGTTGATAAGTCTTCTTACACGGCCACTAAGTTTCTCATTTCTGGCTGTTCCCATCCTAACTCCCATTTCCATCATCCGAAGAAGTGACGTGGATCTGTGTTTGTCGAAGTCTTGTGCTCTTCCCACATCTCGGAGGCATTGATGATGTCCGCCCGATCCATTGGTTGCCCGTCCTCAACGACAGCGCAGCTAGCCAACCTGTCCGCTCTTTCATTTCCCCGTAC